>CM021102.1:10892332-11060783 GCA_007115665.2 Sequoiadendron giganteum | reverse complement strand
ATGTTGGACACGGCTTTGGAAGAAGAGGAAAACACAGAACAAGGGACCCAAGGGTCGGGAGATACCGAGCTTATAGAGGAGGATGAGCCTGAGCAGACCAGTGCAAGAAGAGAGGAAGTGCACGAGATGGAGGCAACAGAAGAACAGCCCCTTGTCATTTGTAATCCACAGCAGACAGTGCCTGATTGGCTTTCCGACAGAATGAGGAGAGAACCCGAGGATGACACGGATCCGACCATTGAGATGGAGGAGTTCCTTAGGAGGATCAGTGCGCCACCAGAGAAGAAAAGACCCGAGTTTTCAGATCTCGGCAAGCCGAGTCCCGGGCTCGCCGCTTGGTGGCTATTCAGAAGGTGTGATCCGGTCGAGGAGGCTTTATGCGTGATCACCACCGAGTAGAGTTGGGTTGTCCTACGGGAGCCCAAGTTATCGAGGAGTTCGATAACTCCTATCAGGCATTGAAGGATCAGTTGCTCCGCACGGAGGGGAAGTATAAGAAATTGAAGAAGGAGCACAAAACCTTGATAGGATACATGCAAAATCTAGCACGTCCAGGTGAACTAGCAAACCCAACAGTGGAACGTCCATCAGAGCTTCCGAAGGAGTCAGTTGTTGCCTTAGAGGATTTGAAGAAAATGGAAACGGAGGCAGACAAGTGGGTTAGCCGTGTTCATACTGAGACAGGGAAATTCATGGAGGACCTCGCCGATGCTTATCGGCAGGCCTCAAATATTTTGGCACAGATGGATATAGTAGATCAGGCCTGGGGTGATACTCGCATCTATCAAACGAAGACTGTACTTCGTTTGGGGGCTTTGATGCATATACCTCTAGAAACCTTGGTGGATGGAGGTGTAATTCAGAGAGGTGATAGGTATGATTTCACCAATTGGTACTCCTCGGTGGTCACAGGCCGTGGATTTCACGACGCAGCAAGGGCAGATTCAGCTAAAGTGAGGGAAGCAATGGGCAACATCTTGGGGAGAGTCCTCAATACATTAGAAGCCATATTTGCTAGAAAGTTGGTCCCAGAGGAGATAACTACTGATGGCTTGAAAAGTAGACTGCCTCCATTCTTCTCAGCTGCGAGGTCACTTGTCCTGGATGACTTTGAGAATGTCTCCACGTTCTCTAGTATAATTCAGCATACCCAGGGCGCCTTAGTGACATGGAGGAAATCTTACACCAGATACGGACAGACGGTAGCAGTCTTGGAGTTCCAGCTCAACCATATTCCACCGATCTCTACATAGGAGGTTGAAGCAGTATTGGCCCGGTTGATCGAGTTTGCTATCTGGGAGAAGGCCAGTGGGAACGCGCTGCTTGATGAGGATCTTCTTGATGATGGTAGTGGGCATTAATTGCTCATTATGATTCCTGCAGGGGAGTGGAGAATATTCGGTGCATTCATTGCCCACTCCTCTCTGTGGCGGTTTTTAGGGCATAAACCCTAATTAGGGCATGGGTGGCTCAATCCGAGCCCTTTATTGTAATCAGATCTGAACCGTCCACTGGACTGGGTTTATTATAAAAGGGGTATCCCCCCTCATTTGTAACATATTAGATAGAGATTAGAATTGGAATTGGATCAGAGCTAGAGAGTAGAAGGCATATAGCATTTAGCTTAGAAGTTAGCTTTAGATTGAGGAGGGAAGAAAACTTTCCTTTGAAAGTTTTGTAAAAGGTTGTTGTGAACACTTTTCATAATACAAAGAGTTTCATTGCTTGGTGATTTCTTCTTTGTTATGAGTAGCTAGCAAGGCCATTTCGTCTTTCCAATTCAAGGTAGATAGAGTAAAATAGATTTTTATTTCATGCAAGTAGTTGTTAATTGTGGAGTGTGGCGTTGTGATTTGAGCATATCTTCTTTCATCCATACCACTAGTGGGCTTACTGATGGTAAGTTCGCCTTGCGTGGTCAACTGGAGTATCAGCACTTAACTTCGATTGTGGTTCATATGTTTGTATGCGTCGTATTGACGGTATGAACATGTTGCGTCATAGTTTGAACACTTTTCTCATCCTTTGAAGATTGCACCAACTTTGTCGGAGTTGTTCGAAAGGAGACAAAGCAAAGTTTGGTTTGAAGATTGTTTAAGTCGATCCTCGTCCTCCACCCTTTAGGAGTAGATTGTAGAACCCCTATCCCTATCCCCTTTAAATTCTGCATTTTCCGAGTTAGTCTAGATACCAGAACAATATTGCCAAATCATTCATGTCTCAATTGCTTCACAGAGTCGAACAACTACGTAAGTCCCCTTGAAATAATCCAGCAAAACACATCAACCAACTGAGTCTATTCGCAATGAAAGGAACCTTGGAGTCGAACACATGAACTTTCAAGCAATCTTAGCATGTGGGACACTTTGATCAAGAGAGAATAGAGTGACCGTTGGACAACTTTATTCTGTGCTGGCGCTGTCATAAAAAGCACGTCAACAGAACCCACGGCCCAAAATTAATAAAGTTTGCCCAAACATAAATAAAAAGCATTTTTTTTTAATTTTATTTTGTTTCCTAACCCTAATCCGGCCCAATATGAGGCCTTTCAACACTAAAACATTTCATTTCTACTTCTGATTTTGCTCTCACCATATTTTCTCTACATCTTGGCATTTTGAAGGGAGGTGATTGTATTCGAAGGAGATCGATTGTGGAGTGCCAAATAGCTTCTACAAAGGAGATTTAAGTGTTTAAGGTATGCATTTAAACCCTATTCTTTGATCTTTTGAACTATTTTTTCAAGTTTCTTAGTTTTTGAAGGATTTTTCCAAGTTTGTGAAGAATTTTTTCAAATTTGTTTTTTTTTCTTTTTTTTCTTTTTTTTTATAGATTGCAACAATGGCCAGTAGTCAAAGTTCAGTGGATGGGGAGGAAAGTCAAAAGTTCAAAATTGAGAAAGGATCTCCTTTATGGGCACATACCACAAGAATTTCACAAATTCCTGGAGGTGGGGGTTTTGTTTGGAAGTGTAATTTATGCAATGCACAATATAATAGCTCCTATTACCGAGTGAAACTTCATTTTATGGGCCCTAGTGGCAAAGGGATTAATATGTGTGTGGGCCCAAATAAGAAGGGGTTGTCTTCTGTACAAATAGCAGAATTTATAAAAGAACAAGAAGATGCTGACAAATCAATTGCAAAAGGAAAAGAAAGTAGTTATTCTTCCGGAAAGAAAAAAACACCAACATTACCCTCTCAGGCAGTTAGGGCCTCCAGACATCCCTTCTTGCCTATGCCCTCTACGGAAGAGGAAGATGAAGATGAACAACAAATCACCACCCGCAAGAGAGGTCCATTGGAGAGGGCATTTAAAATGGAGGCAAGAGATATTGCTGAAGAAAAAATTGCACGTTGCCTCTATGCCAATGGTCTTCCATTCAACTTGGTGAGATCACCATATTGGTGGGACATAGTGTCAGCAATAAATAGTGCACCTCCTGGTTTCACAAGTCTTGGGTTTGAAAAGGTGCGTACCACCTTATTGCAAAGATAGAAAAAATCTTTAGAGGCCCAACTAAAACCAATTAGAGATTCTTGGATTGAAACAGGTGTATCTATTGTTTCCGATGGATGGAAAGATTGCAAAAACCGTCTATTGATCAATGTTATTGCAGTGTCCCCCAAGGGGGCAATGTTTTTGAAGGCAATTGACTGTGAAGGGGGAGTGAAAGATGCAGAGTTCATTTCCAGGATTCTCATTGACTCCATAGAGATGGTGGGTGATGAAAATGTTGTCCAAGTAATTATGGACAATGCAAAAGTTTGCAGGGCTGTAGGTGCTTTGGTAGAGGCTAGATATGAGCACATCTTTTGGACACCTTGCACTGTACACTCCTTCAATTTGGTGATGCAAGCAATTGGAAACCAAATAGAGTGGGTGAAAGAAATATACCAGGAGGCCGAGGAGATCCAGATGTTTGTGACAAACCACCATATGTCACAAGCAATTTTCAGAATTTTTTCAAAATTGGAATTGTTGAAGGTAAATTTGGTTTATTATTTATTTAGTTTCATTTATGTCATGTTTTACATAATTGAATAATTTTTTTTTTTAACTTATTTAGTTATTTACACGTTCTTAGGTTGCTGAGACCTGATTTGCATCTCACACAATTGTTCTGAGACGACTTGTGGAGGTGAAAGAGGCATTGAGTCAAATGGTTATTAGCAACCAATGGGGTATATGGAAGCAATCAAATTCAGAGAGGGCCCAAAAGGTCAAGGCATTGATCTTGGATGACAATTGGTGCGATTGTGTGAATTATGTATTGGAGATGACCGAACCTATCATGTCTATGCTTCGGTTTGCTGATACAGATGAACCATGCTTGGGGGATGTCTATGATAGCATGGACACAATGTTGGAGAAAATAAAAATTGAAATACAAAAGAGAGAGAATGATCTTGAAGACACCCTTTACAAAAGGGTGGAAGCAATCGTTCTTCATCGTTGGAACAAGATGACGACACCATTGCACCTCCTTGCATATGCCCTATCTCCAAGGTACTATACTAGAGAAGTACTTTCTATCCTAGGGAGAATACCGCCATATAGAGATCTTGAAGTTGCTAGAGGGTATAAGAGTGCATTTAAGAGAGTCTTCAGTGATCCAGAAATGGAGACAAGTGTTATGAAAGAATTTGGAATGTTTATCATAGGAAAAAATCTTAGCCCTTCTATTGTCAAAGACCAATACAAAATGGATGCTATTACATGGTGGTACCTCCATGGTCAAGTTTATATGTACCTCAAACCTCTTGCAATCAAGATCCTCTCACAAGTTTTTTTTTTTTTGCCACTTGTATTGTAGAATTTAACACTTAACATTCTTGAATTTATCTTGCATTTTTTATTTTTTATTTTGTTGGTTTTCTCTCTAGGTTGCAAGCTCTTCTGCTACTGAACGGAATTGGAATACATACTCCTTTATCCACTCAGTGAAGCGTAACCGGTTGGCTGCAAAAAGCGCTGAAGACTTGGTGTATATTCATTCCAATTTGCGTCTTATGTCACGTAAGGAACCTCAATACAAGCAGGGGGTAGCAAAGCTTTGGGATGTAGCACCCGAGTCTGCTGACTTGGATGCAACCATTCAGGATCTTGCTAGAGCCACTATGGATGATGTGGATGATAATGATGATCATGACATGCATGGTGTTGGAAGTGGAAGCGGAACCACTTTGGGTTCAAATGATGATGATCTTGAAGTTGAAGCCACTGAAAATCCAAATCACGATGACTTTTTTGATAATCCTTTTGATGATTGATGAACATTGAAATTGAATCATGTTTCAACTTTCATGAACTACATTTTGTAATTCAAAAATACTGTAATTGTGATGATTTCCATCATTGATATGGCGTATTTGAATATTTTTCAACTATCAATTGACATTTAATATTTATCTTTGGCATTTGGCATTGATCAATGATCAAGTATCATATTATGAAATGATTTAGTTTTACAATTCTGTATATTTCTCTTATTTTTTTGTATATATAATACATATATATATATACACATACCCATACGTACCCAAACCCCTAAAAAAAATTCACGTATCCACGTACCGGGTTCTCGTACCCGAACCCGTCCCCAAACCCGAACCAGTAACTTAGGAAATAGTAATATGTATATGTTTATATAGTATATATAAATATATATGATCATGCAATAATGATGCTTGCAGCAATTATTGAGCCTTTTAAGTAATTGTGATTATTTGATAGAAAAATGAGTAGATTTATGAATGTCTTTATCCTATGATTGATTAGGAAAAAGGAGAAAAGGAATATAATATGAACACTAGACCATCATAAAGGATATCTTCAGAAAATCAGGGCAAGAATTATGGTTATCCTACAAGGGGACATTAGAGTAGGAGTATTTTGGAGTGTTGTTTTAGACTTTGGTGCTGCTAATTTGCACCTTTCCATAGCCCAACCATACCACCTATTCACTCACGCTGATTGGAGAGCTTGCAAATTTTTTGTGGGTGTCATTTCATTGGTTTCCTTGTCCTTGGGTGCCTCTTTGCTCAAGTTTTCAGATTTTTTGAAGGAGTCTATGATTTTATGGAGCTGGTTGCCCCTCTAGGAGGGTCGTACAACTTGGTTTGAGGGCACTTTCCTTTTGTTGTTGGTTTTCATTGTTGTTTGGCTTCAAAATCTGCCTTGGCCTTGTTGTTTATGGTGATTGGGAGGTGCCTACACTAGTCCTTTACCTTGCAAGCATTGTGGATGAGATTAATGGTGTTTTGGTAAGGTTGTATGCATTTGGGAGCTTGCTGTTTGGCCATATCAGACTGCTGTTATTTTGTATCAGACCTGTAGCTGCAGCTTATCCAACCTTCTACTGACCTCAAGAGGCCTTGTCATTGAGGTATTATTGTTATATTTTGTGGGGGAGTTCTTGTTTTCACATTGTGGCATCATTTGGGTGGAGGACGGGGTGGAAGGGGGCTATGCTTCAAGTTATTATCATTTTCCTAGTATAACAACAACATATGATGTTTTGAAGCATTTTCATATTGAGCTCATTGAACACCTTTGGTAGTACCATTGGTGATTTACTCTTATATTTACTTGCTACTTACCCCACTGAATAAGTGGTGCTCCCGCTGAATAAGTGGTTGAGCTTTCTTTATTTTCATGCTACTCCCATTGAATAAGTGATTGAGTTTTACTTTACTTTCAAGTTATTCCCGCTGAACAAGCAGAGGATCTTGCTTTGGATTGGTTGGCTTGCCGCCACATGCTTATTTGCTTTGTTGAAATTCTCGCTGAATAAGCAAATGATTTCCTTTCATGCATTTGGATTTACATACATAATCCGCTAAAAAAGTGGTCTACGTAAAAGCTTAAAATTAGCCTTGGCACCGTATGCTCTCACCTTGCCCACATTGGGATCTAGATGATTGAAAAGTGGAAGGTGTTTGTTTTTAGTTAGCTTGATTTCCAGTTAATGCAATGATCACTTTCCCACCATATGGTCTCACCTTGCCCTCATTGGGATCTGGGTGATTAGAAAGTGGAGGGTTGCTTACTCAATTGTTTATCGTTATCTTTTGGCTAACGCTAATGGGTGAAGTTTTTGAAAAAAATTGGGGTGGATATTACACGGAATTAAATTTGAATTCACTCAAAAGATTTTACATTTGAGGATTTTTTAATGTAATGTCCCCATTTTAGCCATATGCTCTTCTGTGTTTGACAACCTATTTTCAAAAGCCTGTAGGCCAATCAGGAGCGGAAATTAGGGTTTCTACTTTCTGAGGAGGTTTTGAGGGCTTACATTCAAGAGTTTTTGATGCATGTTTGGTGGAGCTTTCTAGGTTTTTGGAGAGCTTCAGGATGTGGTAACATGCATGATGAGATATTGACTTGCCTTTTTCTCGACAGTTTTGGAGGCTTGCATGTTGGAGTTTTACAGTTCTGATTTTGGATTCCTTTTGGGTTTTCAAAGAGCTTTACGACAGTGTGACATGCAACTGAATTAAAAAACTTTTCCAATCTTATTACTTTTAGTAAGTTATGACGGCTGCCCGATTTGTGCTCAAAATGAGTTTGAAAAAACTTACTATTTTTAGCAATATGCTATTTTTAGTAAGTACTATTTTTGGTAGCAGTTCAGCAGTTCAGTGCAGTGGCTATTTCAAGTAAGTCAGTTTGAGCAGTTGGTCATCCAACATTCTTGAGCTTTTTTTGGTAGGTCTAAACTTGTGTTGGGCATTTCTCTTGATGAGGTAAAATATTTAAATTAAGTGAAATATTTATAAGGTTGGGTGAACACCTTAGTGGAGAGATAAGTGATTTTAATTTTATATGGTATTTCACTTAATACTTGATGATTATTTTATATTTTAATATTTTGGCTAAAGCTTGGAGGACGAATTATTTGAAGAGGTAATCAAGTCATTTTAATATATTTCATTTGGATGCCTAGCCTAGAGGAGATAAATACATTTTATAATGTACTTAGCACTTGATAAAGTGGGACGCCAAAGCTTATGTTTTATTTGCAAATTAAATAAAAGTTATATCTCCTCATGTTTGGACGCCCAAGTAAGGAGATAAATGAAGATTAAATAAAATGCAAATGCAAGTGGAAAAAAGTGAATTTGAAATTCAAATAACTTGGGTGCAATTTCTAGGAGCTGGAAAAGTCACCTCAAGTCTATATAAGGAGGCCCTTACTCATTCATTTATCATCCATGAACATTTTACAACAAAGTGTTGTCGAAATAATTTTAGAGTTGCTTCAAGGAATGCATGCCTCCTAGCTTGAGCTTGGTTTCTTGCTTGAAAGATAGAAACTAGCTAAGTAAGAAGGCTATTCTTCATTTAGAGGGATAGATTGAGCTTATTGTAATGGAGTCTTTTGAAGTTTTTTGATATCTTTGGTGTGTTTTGTCAGCTTACAGGTTACTGGTTTGGGTGTGGCTGAAGTAGGTTTTTTCTTATAGCTCTCTTGGCGAATTTTGTTTGGTTTTGGGTAGTTGCTATATCTCTTCCTTGGCTCTAGGTGCCTCTTTGTGCAAGTTTTGGAAATTTATTGTTGAGTCCTTGATTTTATCTTGTAGGCCGACCTTCTCTCTAGGCCGTACTTTGCTTGGGAAGTCTTGGAAAACTTTAGAAAAATAAATATCATCAATTTGCAGCAATTTCTCAGTTCTATCTTCGTCATCATTTCTCTAGGGGTCATTTACATTTCGTTTCATGTCATTTGAAGTAGTTTTGAGTGAGTTGTGAGCATTTTAGTGAATTTATGAGTTGCTGGTCTGTAGTTTTCAGTTTGCTAGTCCGATATTTCAGTTTGTAGAAGTTGGAGTTTTGGGGTGGTTTTCTTAGTCTGGTTGGTCCTTGCAGTTTGGTGATGAAATAATACAATTGCTGTTTCATTGGCACATCTAACGATTAATTATTTGCAGGATTCTATCTCATTGTAAAGTTGTTACAGTAGTACTGTTCAACTATCATTCATATCTTGCCAAGTTACATTGTATTTCACACTCTTAGTGGAAGAGGTTGGCCTTTCCGCCTATTTACTTTATTGCAAAATCATATTCCCACGATTGTGGAAGAGACAAGCCTTGTCATCTTCATTGCATTGCATTATTCATTGCTGGTCGCTTGAGCCGCCTTTACTCTCTGTACTGCATCATTCATACTGCTGATCGGCTGAGCCGTCACCATTGAATTAGATTCTTGATGCCATATGATAGCACCTCACCCTCCTCGGGTCTTGAGTGCACATTCTTGGTGTAGGGTTACTTTTCAGAATTGTACTTATCATTTTGAGCACTAATGATCCCCGACGCTATATGCTAGCACCTCACCCACATTGGGTCTTGTGTGCACATTCTTGGCATAGGGTTACTTTCCAGTTTAGTTTAAGATTTTGGCTAACGCTGACGAGTGCCTTGTTGAAGAATTGTGCAAAAAGTTGAAAAATTTTACAAGGGGGTCATTACATTTAAATAATTGAATTTTTCGCCTACAAGATGCCACCACAAACCAAAATAAAAATCAAAATAATAAAATTTAAATATTTTTGGTGTGCAAGATTGCCCATGCACCTGGATGATCCTGCATCAAATAACTTGGGTAAGAGAAATGTTTCATGAGTCAAAACTCATGAACATTTGAAGATTTTGTGTTTGTTATTCATCCATGGAATTAAATTTGAATTCACTGAAAAGATTTTACATTTGAGGATTTTTTAAATAATTGAATGTCTCGCTTGCAAGATGCCACCACAAACCAAAAGAAAAATCAAAATAATAAAATTTAAATATTTTTGGTGTGCAAGATTGCCCATGCACATGGATGATCTTGCATCAAACAACTTGGGTAAGAGAAATGTTTCATGAGTCAAAACTCATGAACATTTGAAGATTTTGTGTTTGTTATTCATCCATCTTTTGTAATGCCCTGCCCTGGTTGGTCTAATTTTTTTAATATTTTCAGTGCGTTTGACGGATTGACATTTCGTCAAATACTTTAATTATTACTGTTTTCTGAGTGTGCAAACAGATTGTTTGATTGTGGGTATAAAAGCTTTCCACCAAGATGCTTGAGTTGTGTACACTTTATGGAATATATAATTCTCACAATGTAAAATACACAACAAACCTTGATTTTATAAGATTGATGACAACTGAAGATATTATAGTATATAAGTATTTCCAATAGGTACAAAATACACATAGGCAATGTTCTTATTAAATCCACCAAGATTATAGTGAAATATAAATAAATTTTGACCTTTTTAAAAAATTGATATCTTTTCATTTGCACAGCTTTTGACTTAATTAGCAGCTCAATCATCAACACACCAACTGAAAGGTGAATTACTAGAGCTTGGACAAGTGTCAACTCCTTTAACTCTATATATCACCTAGCATCAAACCATGAGTCATAGAACATTGATAGCTTATATACATAGTTCCTGAAGTGTATAGCTCTTCTATCAATAGCCAAACTGGCACAGACTATTTTGACACAACAACCTATATTTACCCTTCACTTGATGCAGAACAGGGGTGGGTTTTTGCTCACAAGCCTTCAATCTTTAAAGCCTAAAACATAGGGGCAGGAAATTGAGTTTTTTGGCCATAACTTTCAGTGCAGACATGATCTCCAAAATGTAAAGACATTTCTAGATACCCATTTGGGCTTTATACAACATATCTCAAAATTAGGGTAGGTTACTTTGTACAGAATCCTTAAAAAAAGGATTGTTCTTCTACCAATTAAACCTAAAACATGAAAAATCAGACCTAGGGCATCATCAAAACATGTGCAAACCTCAATATGGAACCTTGCAACTTTGGAGCACAGTAATATACAACATTTCAAACTCCCACACAAAAAAATTAGAATTCTCCACCGTGAACCATGAGAAATCAAGTTTTGAAAGTCACTAGTTACCCTGTCTAGGGTTTATGATAGTTTTGAACTGTTTTTTCCAAAATTCCAATATCTCTATCCAAACTCAACAAAAATTAATGAGACCAAGTGCATTAGAAAGTAGATTCATATGTCTTTCAATCCCAATTGGTCTGAGATCAAGATATGGAGTATCAAATTTGTACCACATGCTGCAACAAGCCGGTTACAGAAAAAATCTGGAAGTGATAGTCACCAATTTGATCATAACTTACATAAAACTTCACGACAATCAACCAAACCAATTGCAAATGAAAGCTAACTCAATCCTCTAGCACACCCAATCATGTACAAATCATGAAAATTCCGTATAGTACCATACCACATCAAAGAACAATGTTGCAACATTTAGATTTGCAAAAAAACAAAGGAATTTTATTGCTTAAACTTCAAAATTGTAACCACCAACCTTGGTTTTGACCTTTCCAAGGCTATTTAAACATGTACCAACCATTTACAACTGATTTTCAAACTACAAACCTTCTAATTCCTTCATTTACACCATGTGACTCTTCAAATTCCATAATTTGCAACTTTTTGACAATATTGACAACTTTTACCACATATAGCAACTTTTACATTTTCGACAACTTGACCACATTTATCCTCCTAAGACCTCATTTTAGACCCTTACAAACATGAAGATGGTCTAAAAGGACCTTATTACATAAGAGAGACACAAAACCAAAACAATGACAAACCAAAATCTCATGGGTGCTCCTGCACCACCACATCACTCTTGTATTCAATGATGCAAAATAAGATAACCTTTTGTAACAACTACGATTATATTCTTTGGCAAACAAAATTCCCAAATTTGTTTCTGACTACCTCTCAAATGATACGACAAAAAAATGAAGATATCTGAGTTGTCTCAAAGACACACGGGCCCAGAGAGGCATCCGACCACCTTATTTATTAAAACCAAAACTTTACAACTATTAGCAGCTAGCTTACTTCAACACCCTTGATTTTGGTTTAACACAACTCCTTGAATGAGAATTAGTTTAACTTTGTTATTGAATTTTCTTTCACGAGGCTCCATATATTATTCCAAGTTTATTGTTTTCCGAATAGAGAAGATGAACAGACAATCCACAATCGCATGGTGCCTAGGTATTAATCTTCATGGATTATAAAGTCGAGCTATGTGTAGAGGATGAATTTTCGAATGCTCTTTGATAAGAGTCTCACCTTTATTTATTGGCGCTTCAATATAGAATGGCATCAAAATTTATCAATCCATTACCTCATTGAAATTGTCGGCAATCTTTCCATCTATATATCTTATGTGAATTCTCTCCTAGGTGGCAATATCAAAGACCACACCAAAGGATTATTTTGTTTGCCATGATTAATACCGATAGGCGATTATACTAATTCCAATGGCTCGAAGGAATGCTTGACTTTTTGAGATGTATTTGTCATATGAATCGACCTTCAACTATATGAATTATGATTTCCATCAACCCTTCATATAATCTTCTGTGTGTGATATTATGTGTGGTAGAGGATGATTAACATACCCATGGCTTCATAGTCATTCGACTAGCAGCTTCGAATTCATTCCCTGAAGGTATGAGTATAGCCAACAAATAGCTCGATAGGACCAAGCTAGGGAACGACACTAGAATATTATTAATGATAGCTCTAATAAGCTTCGATTCTTCTCCTTAAGTTTGTGGCTTCTCCAATAGCTGAGACTGTGAATTATATATTTGCTCCAAATATTTTAAGACTCCCAATAAGAGACTCAACCTGAGATGTGGAGAGTTTTCAAATAATTAATATAATTGTTTCCATTAATAATATCAACCTCCTTGCAAAGAAATACGACAAATTTGAATAGAAGCCACTCTCAATTAAACTCACTTTCCTATATGAAGCAGGGTTTGATAGCAAATCTGAAAGTTTTTCAAAGCTAAATACTCAAAATCACGATACTGAATAATTCTTCCTTTTAGAAACAAAAATTCTAATATTCTGTCCACAATTCATCTAACAATGTCTTCATATTCTGGTCAAACTCCTTATTACAAACTTCATTAAATAATTCATACTCCATCACTATTCATCTGCAAGCACTTCCAACAATGAATTGACATTACAATTTATTCAATAATGACTCTGAAATTGTCTTCAAATAAAGCTTCACGAAATTTACACAATTAATTCCAACATAGTCCTTGAAATGAGACTGTCAGCAATCATCCAGGGAATATCTTTCAATTCCAGAGATGATATTCTTTGTGAAGGATTTCAGCCTCACAAAGTTTTGGAAATTATCCAGCCAGATACTTGTTCCAAAAACCAAAACCAGCCTTCCCGCAATGAGCTCTCCTAGAAACTTTAATTATTTTCCCCTTGTAACTCCTTGTGCCTTCTTGCCTTCTTTTTTTCCTATTTTCACTTTTTAAATTTAATCCTTTTTCAAAAGTAACTAATTCAATATATTTTACTTTGCTAAGTTAAGTTACTTTTTATACCTATAAATAATTAATTCAAGTTGCCTTTTTAAAACTTAACTTTTTGACAACCTTAAATTAATTATCTAATCACAATGTCGACTTATAAAAATGAAGACATTACATCTTTCTTCTTTGTATACTTGATTTTTCTTCTTCTTTACCTTGCTCTGAAACTTCATATCTCTTTCTTCTTCTCATAAATTTCATCTTGCTGCAACTTAAATTTTTCCACGGCACATCTTCACATTCTAGTTCATCATCACCAACACTTGCATACAAAACAACACCATCAATCTCATAGAAATCTATGTATTCTATCTTCTTACCTTCCTCACTTGTTTTCTCTTCAGTCTCTTCATATATGTTAATAAAATAAGTCATACCTTGTTGCTCTATACCATGTAACCTCTTATTTCTGCACCTAGCCATCTCTCCTTTTTCACTTTCTTTCACCATTTCTTCAAAATACCAATCAGCTTTAATATTCACATCAATAAAATTTGAAAAATTATTAATTAACGTTGTTTTCTCCTCTTCTACTACTGTAACATCCCTCTTTGTATTCTCATATCAATTCATGTTAACCATGTTATTTTCATGTGAGTGAATTTCATCTTTATCATCAAATAATTTTGAAGAGTTAAACTTTACCTCATTCTCTGTTGCAACTCTTGTTTCACCTTTTGTCAATGCTATCCACTCCTTTTCAATTGTTGCAACTTGTGTAATCTCTTGTTTCTCTATTGCTGCCCCAATCTTTTTCTCTTGATTGTCTACTGCAATATTTTTCTTGTCTTCTTCTTTAGAACCATATGCATGACATTCTACTCCATCTTCTTCTACAATTTCATCTACTTCTCTTGCAAACAAGACATCTTCAGATAAAACAAAATCTTTAGAATTACCCTTTAAACTATGGTCCATTATGACCATTTTCTTCTCTTTCTTTATGCCTTTCTTCTCTTCTTCCTTTCTTTCAACTACAATTGTGTGGGTTGCTCCCACATATATTTCTCCCCATGCCCTTTCCATCATAGGGCTTTAACACCCTCTAATATGGAGTTTTTACGAGGAAATACAAAAAATATAGATATTTGCAAAATAAATTGATTCCAAATAGTTGCATGAAATTTATAACTTAAATTTGATTATGGCTTAAGAAATTGCATTAGAATCATACCTGGATTACATAATATGCAATAAAGCAGATCTAAAGTTGTTTGATCAGCAACTATGAACATCAACAATCTCCAAAAAACCCATATGATTCCACCTTGAATATTTAATTCAAGTCAACCTTCTAAATTCAATGTAGGTCAATAATAACCTCTAAATGCAATTATCTCCTTGAATGCCCTTGGGTGATCTTTCACACCTGTAGACACTGTTCTTTTCGAGGGATCTCATCCTCAGAAAGCTTGAATCTTCAAAATATGCAAATAAAAATCCAGTGGAAAATATTTCTAATTCTTCTTCATCACCAACACATTGCAAAAATTAAATCTTCATTAAATTGAAAGTTTCATTACAAGATTAATTGTGCAATACAAAATCAAACTAAAACTAATTTAGATCAATCTCAACACCTACAATTTCACCTCTGAATCCCTTGCAACACTTAGACTGTACTGGTATCTTCCTCCATAAATTCTTCCTGCTACTTCACTGTCGCAACCCTCATCAAAAAAATTCTTTCTCTGCTCTTGGGCGTTGGAAATTTTCCTCGGCAAGATTCTCCTAGTAAAATCAATCTTTTTTCTTAAATTTTACAATCCCACAATTCCACTCCACCACACCTTTTCCTAGTACTTGCAACTCTCATTATGAATTCAATTCAATTTTTTTTAGATGTATCATGGAGTTACATCACCCATGAATAGCTTCCTCATGCATGGGCATGGGATATTGTAACTCCCAAGATTTAATTAATTCTCACCTCCCAACACTTCCAATTTACCTGAAAGATTTTACATTTGAGAAGCTTTTAAATAATTGAGTTTCTTGCATACAATACGCCACCACAAACCAAAACAAAAATCAAAATAACAAAAGTTAAATATTTTTGGTGTGTAGGATTGTCTGTGCACCTAGATGCTCCTGCATTAGGTTCTAAGGAAACTCCATACCTGTGCTTCAAGTGTAATTAATTCTGAATATCATGCCAAACTGATTTCTAAATGATGAGAATAGAAATCCATAAGAAAATAGGCAAAAGACAAAACAAGTTCGTTCACATTTCTATAATGTTTGCATTCCCTTGCTTCTCTTCTTAATGTCCTCAAAAGGAAGAAATCTGCACTAATCAACAAATTGCAAGGTCCTCAAACCCCTTGAAAGCCTCCTAGCTCTACCAATCAAAACCAACTCATCCATGTAGGTGGTAAAGTGTTTGCTTCTTTTCTTAACCCTCGTCTCACAATGAGCTCAGGTCTATTCTCGAGACACCAAGTTATGCTATATATCAAGGAAATCTGTTAGTGTTTGAAAGTTTAATCTCATCCTCACTATGAAATTGTATGTGACTCATGCAATGGATGGTCCCACTTATAGTGTGTGGGAAGATAACTAGAAGTGATGTGATCTCCCTCTGCATTGAAAGGGGCAGCTAATACAAAAATCATGAAAAATTATATACAAGATTTGCAACATTTACAACCTTTGATTTGGGGGTTTGACACATAATAGAAAGCTTTGATTGCTGAAACAAAACATTATGTCATGAAATTTTATAAATTGATGTGGGGAATGACGCAGAGAGGAGAAAGTACTATTCCATAAACAATAAATTTAGTACAAAGCTTGAATTTGTAATGTACCTTGCAAGTTAGAATTTAATTTTTTCTGTTTTTTTGTGCTTTGGATATTCCGTCAAACATTTATCTTGAATACTGTTTTGGCCTGATAAAACTTATGTCTGTGTTTGCTCTTGAATGATGATGCTGGTATGCAAAATGACCTTTCTATCAATGTCAAATAATCTCTACTGTATTCAAAATGAAGTGCAAGTGCTTTTCAAACTTCTTATGCAATGATTTGACTGGAAATATGATGCAAACATTTCATAGACGCAGGAGACAGTATGACAAACAATTGTCATACATGGCCCTACTCGTCTATAGCAGAAGCTAATGACTGTATTGAGATACAATGCCTTTAGTGACTGAAAGTGAAGAGCAATTGATACTTATAGCTAAGGAACATTTCTACAACAATTTGCATGCAAATCTCAGACTTAGTTCTATTAGCAGCTACAGCATAAAGTATTTGACAAATGCGATCCTCACTCTTTAATTATTCGTTGCACAGACTTGTTCAATCTGAAAATGACTAATGACTGAATGATAGTGCTCCACGACGATCTTCTCTAAAGAGACTGCTGTCAATGTGTAAATATCTGAGAGATTGGCTCCTTGATGTTATATGCCGAATACAACAGCCATTCCGAAAATGGAGTTTGGAAGGATGCCCGAATGCCTGCTGCAGGAGGACGCCTTTCCCAGCACAATGACGTCCCTTCTCCAATCGTTTATTTCCTCTGGAAGTTTGATTTTGTAATATTCCCTTGTAATCCCATGAGTGTCCAGCTTCTTTTTTATTTTCTTATTTCCTTATATTCTCATTCCTAAGCAATGCCTCTTCACATTCCTTGCCTGGCGATTTTTATCCTCTATTTTGCCTTTTCATATTCTTTTTGGACGAGACGTCTATCCTCGTCTCTCCTCCATTCCATGATTCCTAGGCGTGATTCCTTCTTCCCCTTATTCGATTCATTCCTCACATCTCTATGCTGAAGGTTACTCCTTTCCCTCGCATCCCTGAGTCAATCGATGCTTCCTTTATTTAATCGTTGTCTTTAGTTATCATTGTTTTATTATCTTATTTAGTATAATTTTATATGTGTTTCATTTTAATTTCATATAACTTAATACCCCTTTATAATATTTAAATGATTTGTTATTATTATAATATATCATATTCGTGATATATCATGTATTACTTTTATTATAATATATGTTATTTTAATTGGAAATGGCTCATAATATTATAATACTTAAATTATTAATATTTATATTTTTTATATTTTATTAATATTGTCAATATTTATATTTTATTTAATATTTGTTTTATATAATATTCATTTTATTGTTTATATTTATATAACGTTATTTATAATTATAATATTGTTTTTAACAATTAGAAATTAAGTGGTTAATAATTTTAGATATTCTTCTTTGTTGTCTAAATGGCACAATTTTTGGGGACATGACAGAATTTGTTCAATGTTTTCCAATAATCTACAAAACCTTTGACACATGGTGAACAATGAAAATTAAATTTATCATAATAAAATCCAACACCATTCACATGGGTTTGCATTGTAATGTCCCCTTCTCAAACATAATTTGATTATGGACAATCAGCCTATTTTTTGAGTTTTCCTGTAGGCTAATTGGTGAGTAAGGGAGAACTCCAAAGTTCTTAGAGAGCATAGGTTTAGTTTATTGGAGTTGTTATTCAAGACAATGAGCTTAGTTAGTGTTGTGGATCCTTTTGATGTTTTGGGAATTGATTTCCGACCTTTTGGGAGCTTTCCAAACTTCTTGGAGGAGATGGCTATTTTTAGTAAGTCACCTAGTTGCTTCTGATCATCATCCTAAGCCTTCAATATCATGTTGGTATGGCCAAAATTCTATTTCTATGGCATTTTGGTGCTTTCCGCAACTTGGGTAAATTAATTTAATTATTCACTTAAGTTGTTTAATGTTGAAATATTAATATGACATCTTAGTATAATAATTCGTTAAAAAAGTGGTATAAGTGTGTTTCAAAGTTGGATGCCTATGTAAGAAGCCACCCCAAATTGGACACAATTTTTTCAAGTTTACCCACTCAGCTGCTCAGACATTCCGTCAAATAGTTTGTTCTTAGTTTGCATGAGTAATTGTTTGATTGATGAGAGAGGAACAAAATAGTTTGCACTTTTTTGCCAAATTAATAACATTCACTCAAATTCATAATTTTAACTAACACAATGACTTAGCAACAACTACTCTATAGCTTGCATTTAAATACACATAAAGTATACATATACTCCAGTTGTAATGTCCCTAGCAATTTCTGATGTAAAATTTCAATTTGCTTCCTTAGACATTTCGTCAAATACTTCGCCTGTATGCTGCTGTCAGCTAGACTAGTGATGTTTGGTTTGATTTCTTTTTGTATTTTCACTTGAATGAAGATGATGTAATGCAAGATATTCTTTGATTTGTCAATGCAATAAGATAGCTAATAAACATCTAGAGCTAATGGACATTTAGTCAAACGTTTGCCATGCATCCTACTATGCAAGTGTACACCTATAGCAAGGAGGCATTTATACAAACACTTTGCAGTCAATATCCAAACTCCTTATTATTGCTCATTCAATCTTCAATCTGATTACAAATTGGGTGCAATAAATTACAGTAGATCGCCCTCAGGTAGGTGTGACTGTGATGCCAATGGAAGACTAAAATGCAATGCAACTTAAATCTGATTATAATCTTATTTCCAAATTCAACTGATTGCCACTTATGAAGATGACGATTATATAAATGCTGATATGATAGTAATGCAAGTCTAATGGAGCTACAATGATAATGATTACAATATTTGAAATACCAAAGAGTCGATGGAACCTGGTGGTGCTTTGAATTAAGTGGTTGTTGCTGCACAAAATGATACGATCTGCCTTCCAATCGTTCTTTCTGAGTCTGAAAATGAAGCGCCCTTTCTTCTTAATGACCAGCGCTCCTTCTTTAATCAATTCTGGATTTTTATTTGCCTTCTAGTGTAAAATTGAACTAGCAATGATGGTGCTAGCTCTCTTTCAAAATCCACGAATTTCTCTTCAAATGCTGCCTTAGTTGTCCTTCCTTAAAGTCATCACTTTTGGATGCTTATAGCCACGCCAGAAATGCCTAGAAGAATGCATTCTTCCCAACAATCTTCAAACAAGACTTGAGCCTTGAAATGTGCTAGACAATTTTTTCTTGGACTTTTCACAATACAACCAGCACTAAGCCAACTGATTAGTTTTAGCTCAACAAAGTAATAAGCAAATTGAAAACACTCACACCAAGAATGTGCCCTAAAACCCGATGTGGGTGAGGGGCTCGCATATGGCGGAAGTAAATGCTCAATAACTTGAAAGAAAGTTACAACTGAAAGTAAAGAGGCGGTGAACCAGCCATGAACAATTTCCACACTTCCACTTATTTAGTGGGGGGAAAAAAACAAAGCCAACTAATTCATCCACTGCGGCAGGCATTCTACTCAATAGTGGGAATTCGGCACTTTTCAGTGGGTGATTTATGATGTTACAATAGTTTATTCCTCCACACTGGCGGTAAACAATCCAAGGGTTACAAAGTGTGCATTAAAAACTCAAAATAAATGCAAAATAACAATGGTTGGATTAGTGCTACTAATTCACAACCTTACAATTAGACAAATCTGCAATTTACAAGTGTTACATTGATAGAAACATTGCAAACATGTGAAGGATGAATCTTCCAAGTTTTAAACCTCACTAATATTGAAATTAAAGCCAAAAAATGAACTTATTGAAGTCTGATAACAAAAACCAGCATACTAAAAATATCAACCAGCAAACAAAAAACCACATAAATGCTCATAACTCCAAACGTGATGAAACGGAGTGCAAAGACTCTTTGGAGAGTAGGCGCCCAAGTTGCAATGAAGAAACAACTTCAATTCACCTCTAATTATTAGGCATGAATCCCAATGCCCATCATGAGAGGTACGGCCTGCTGGAAGGTGCGATTTTGCAAAATAAAAATAAAGACTTGGAAATAAATTCCAATCTCTTGTGGAAAGGGTCGCCTTGAGTCAAGAAACACTTTGCAAAGATACCCAAAATGATATTTTATTTGCTCACGAAGCTGCTAACAAAAAACACTTCCAGCTGTAGTAATACCAGCAACACCAAAACTGAGAAATATCACCAAAATTCTCCATTTTGAAGCTCAATCTACTTGTCTAGATGAGAAGCAGTCATGAAGCCAACTAGGTGTTATCTTTCAAACACGAAATTGGTTAATTGCTAGGAGGTAAGCATTCCTTAAAGCTAAATTTGCAATGTCATTTAGACATCATAACTTTAGCATAAAACAATGGATGAGAAATGCTGGAGCAAACACTCTCCTTTATAGAACTGAAGGTGACTTTTCAAATTCCATAACTCCTCCAAGAAAGGGATGCCCCTTCACCTTTTTGAAATATTCAAATTTAAAAAAACACCTTATTCCATCTTATTTAGTCATCCAAACTTCATGGCACAATAAACATTATAAAATATCAATTAATTCCTCCATGAGGCATCCACCCTTTATGTCCACCTTTTAACACAACTTCAAGTCGTAACACTAGGCCAAGGGGTCAATTTAAAAATATAACATTAATGACTTGAATTAACTTATTTTTCCAATATTTCACCTCAGAAGTCAAAACCAAACATACTCAACTGCTCCAACTGAAATGGAGAACTTACTGAGATGTTGTCAACAAGACCATTGCCAAAATTAGAACTTATTAGAACTTACTAAAAATAGTAAATTCTGAGAAATGCCAAAAACCTCCAAACGATAGAAACCCTAATTTCACCTTGACAAGCCTACGAGCCTCTGGAATAGGCTAGCAAGCATAGAAGAGTGTATGGCTAAAAATGGGGACATTACAAGCTTCAAAATCGTGCTAGTTCAAATGAATAGAGTTGCGCCTGTATAAGCTCAAATGGACTTCAAAATCACCTCCTCCTAGCAGCCAAGCAGTCGCGCCTGTGAGGCAAACAGAGCCACGAATTTCCAACTATATATATTCAATTTCCCTGAATGATTTCGACTTCCTCTTATGACAAAAAAATATCATCCAAGTTGTCAAAGTCGAACTTTTGCAAAACTAAAAGTAAACTCCCAAAAATTCAACACTTTTTTTTTCACAAAATTGAATTTCACCTTGTCCCACAAATTTGGTCAAATGACCATTAAATTTGATATATTTGAATCACCAACAATGAATGCAACAATTCATCAACTACTGCAATTCTTTTAATGGAATGATGATTGCAACAATACCTCAACTGCTGCAAGTAAAATGATGCAATAATAAACCAGCTATCACATCAACTCCGCTAGGGCAATAATACATCAGCTATTGCACCTATTAGATGTCTCCAATGAAGCACCTGTAGAAACCTTGGATGGATTCCTCAACAATTCCAACTAGGGTTGATCTTTCACAACTGAACATGGTACTCTAGAGTCTTCAAACCCTCAAGGAATGAAAAGCCTCAGCTTTTACCAAGTAGGTATGGAAAATAGAATCAACTCAAGACATGATCATAATGGCTTGCATTGAGCTCCTTATAAAGAATTCTCATTGACTTCCAGGAAGCTTCTAGAAATAATATTATTTTATTCCTTTAAGTGACTTTATGATTTATTATTTTATTTAGTCACTTTATTAAATCAATTAAATATAAAGTCATCCTTTTGATATTAATTTATTGGACTAAATTTACAAATAATTAATTTAATATTTAATTAAAATAATCAACTAAGCTATCATTTTGATATATTATTAATTTGGACAACTTAATTAATTAAATCAAGATACCTCCAATTTGGGGACATGAGACCAGTATTCAAATATTCTCTCAGAATTATGTAGTGATAACCAATCAAACTGACCTATAATCTACCACAACGAACTTGAACTCTTGATGCCTTACTTAGAACGTGACCTTCACAAGCTGCAACAATACATTCGAATTCCCTCTATACAATGTGGATAATTTAGCAACGACTAAAAAGGAAATCGATAACCTTTATAGATAGACTAGGCCACTTCTTTGACAATGTCCATGTCTCCCTTAAGTTCATTCATTGCCTAACAAGATCTATACGTTTTACTTTTTTCCAAATGATATAATACCCAACATATATGATTTTGACTCAACAATGACTCCTTCCATAACATTCTACTCTTGCTGGCAATACATAATGAGTTACATGAAATAGTCAACCCCTTGGATATAAGCCACAACTCCCTTGCAAGGCATTCATTCAAAACATGACTCTTGAATTCTTAATCTCCTCCTTACCTGGCTACTTGAATTAATGCAATTCATTCTACTCTCAAATGATTCTTTGAATCTTCACATAATATAATATAGTATAATCAATGACTCCCCTGAAGTCTGGCAACAACTTATTCAATAGACCAAGCTACTCCCGTTAGGTATATATTTATAATATAAACGTCATCCCTTATAAAGCATGAATTAAATTTATATGGCAGCAGGAATATATTAAGGCTGCAATATCTGAAGTTTTATGAGCTCTTTGATTTATACCCGTCTCTCTTTGGCTTCAGACAACTGTACTTCGTTATCAAACTTATTGTTTATCCCATGTCTTTTGGAATTCCGTTAAATTTTGAATAGCATTCACTTCAAAGATTCGATACAAGACATTGATATTTGCTATAACCGCTCTCCCTTGTTTCTTTTGTGACTAGTGACATATTACCACAAATTCCTTAATAACTCCTTGATTTTCTTGAATTACTGCCAGTGGCCAATTCCTCCATTCAATTGATTGTGACGGGATTTCCTTTATTTGTTTGTGTTGCTTCCTTATAGCATAGATGGCTGCCTATGTCGCGACTCACATTTCTCTAGCACTGTTTGAAGCTGCTAAATGTAGCTATTCAATCCACCGTAGAATTGGAACCCAGAAGTATGAATTGGCATGTATCTTATCTCCATATAGCCAAGCAGTTCATAGTCTTGACTCCTCAACCTTCTCTGCAATGAAAGGTTTGAACTGTCAAAGCTATTTAAATGCTTGCTCAATGAAAAATCACATATTCCCCATAATCTCACCATCTTCCCCAAGCAACAATGTTATAGAATTTTTTGGGCCATTTGAATTAAACTCAAATGCCTCCCTTACAAGGTTCGTTCCAATGAAATATTGGCAGCCTGAGTAAAGGGTACCGACAGGTTACAGTGAGAGTTTATCATCAAAGGATTAAATTCAATATTCATTATTGACCACCAAAATCGTGAAGACTTACGGTTGTATAAAATATACAAATCCTGATTTAAATAATGAAAACTCCATAAACATATTCAGTGATTGTGTTAACTGGATGACTCTTCTCGAAGCTTTGTAATTCCTTGAAATTCCTCCTCCATTAATTCTTTAAGAATTTCCTAACATGTCAAATCTGCATATTCCATCCACCAAGACTGTAGTTTTGTCTTTTGTAACCACTCAACTCAAAACATAACCTATATAGAAACCCAAAGATTAATACGAAAGATATTGAAGTTTCCAGATAACAAAATAATATCTCAAGATCTCAATTTCTACAGTTCTTCAATTAAATCTTAGAGATTTGGTTTTTTCCAAAAGTCTTAAACCAATTTCAAAATTCCAATCATTTAAGCCCACATGAGAAACCTATATGATTTCTCCAGCAATCACTTAGGGAGTGTCTCTCAACCCCAAAGATGATATCTCTGTGAAGAATTCAAACCTCACAAAGTTTTGGAAATTGTCCAGCCAAATACCTATTCCAAAAACCCAAATCCAAAACTCCTCAAACAAGCACTTGCAAATTCTTTTTTAATCCTCCTCATAACTCTTCGTCTTCTTGACTTCTCATCTTTTCTCCATCTTTAAATTTTAATTCTTTTTTGTTGATTCCCCTAAAAAATAATTTTGTTTATTTGTTTTATTTTTTCAAAACATAAGTTACTTTTACATCAATAATTAATTTAAGTTGTCTTTATTTTTTGACCTTTTTCTTAACAACATTAAATTAATTATTTAATTATATGCTGACTTGAACTTGGGGACATAACAGCCTAGCCTTGGGGGCCATTTGCACATTGAAATATTATTCATTTTTCAAAAAGTTCATTTTGGAAAAGAAAAGGTATTTTTTTTTTTTTTAAAGTTTGTTTCCCTTTATAAAAGTTATAAAAGGACGATGCAAGCTCATTTTCAAGGTTAGCCATGAAATGAATTCGTTTTTGCTATTGTTGAGAACCTGATTTCTTCCATTATTTCTTGAGGACGAAAACCCTTTTAAAATTGCTAGTTTTAGGGATGAAAACCCCGTAGTTGCTTTGGTTGCTTCATCCGGAAGTTACAATTGTGCTTGCAAGATAAGATTTAGTTTGGGCTGCTTAAAAAACGAATGTTTTTTATGTCTTTTGAGTAGTTTTTTCCTTGCCTTGCAAATGAATATGTGATCTTTCAGATTGAAGGGGATTGGTGACCAGATAGGTCATACTTTTCCTCATAGGTAGGCCGTACCATGCTGCAAGAAATTTCCACTGTTGGCCATACTACTTGAAATGCTATTTCTGAGTTTCCAAATTGATTGTTATTGCTGTTTGAATTGGAGTGACATGATTTTATGTTGACCATGCAGCTTCAAAGCCGAGTTGATGAATATTTCTAGGAGGTTGTACCATGTAATTGGGTCATACAACGATGTTTGGAGGGGCATGTGAGCTGGGAGGTGAATCGCCTCATTTAGGGAGCCCATTTCACCTTGTTAGGAGGCGCTTTGGTCTAGAGATAACCTTCCATGAACTTGGACGTTGAACTTTGTGCATTTGAAGTTCTGTAGGGGTCTATACAACTTCTATATTTGTCATGCCAGCAGTAAATACCTTGATTACAGTCCATTTTTACACCAGATTTTGTTATCGGTCATTATCGTCATCATTGGCAGTGTCTTTTGGGTGTGTAACAATGAGTATTGAAGTGCCTTTTCAATAGTATGTTGTTTGGTGTGATTAATATACCTTTTTGTAGTGTGTCCTGAGTGTTTTTAGCAGTGCTGAAATTCTGATTTTCCAGTTGCTAGCATTCACAGAGTTATATCAGAGCACCTCAACCTCAAATATCATCAATCTGAGGTATTCTACTTGTCGGGTTCTTGATTATGTTGCTTATCCCATGTTATTTAGCTTATTTTGATGTATTGCAGCAATCATATGAATTATATTGCTCCTGATTTATCATTGTAAACATTGGATTGTAGTACCACAAAAGGATTTGATTTATGCTCATTGATTTATTTACTTGCCCCAATGAACAAGTGGAGAATGTTGGATGTATTCACCCCACTGAATAAGTGGATGCTTGTAATTGCACTCTGCTGAATAAGCATGAAGTATCTTTCTTTTTAGTTGCATAGCACACCACTGAATAAGTGTTATCAGCCGGCTTGCTTCCTAGTGCATTTCTTTCAGCTGCTGCAATCTAATTTTTGTGTGATCCTTTCACTGTATGCTCTGTAGTGTACCACCACTCTGCTGATTTGTTTTACCGAGTTTGTAGATCTGATTTTTCGTTTTAGTTTAATGCCTTCCTTCTTGCTTTGTGTTTGTTTGCTAATAATGCTAAATGGTACTAAAAACAACATATGCATAAGGGAAACTTTAATAAACCAAACTATTGAAACAACCTTGAGTCATTACTCAATTCAGTGGCCAAATATGTCTTCTTCATTACAATAATAAGTTGCATACAACATATAACTTACAACTTATTTTAACTAGATATATCTTATACTAAACTTTAACTTACAGCCAAACATCACTGTGAATAGTGACTTGCTACAGTACCCGCCCCTAATAAAATGCTGATTGCTCTTGAAGGATGAACTTCTCCCACCAAAGTCTCACATGGCAAGTTTCCTAAGACCAGGGTGCCCCTTTTAGGAGTGATTGCAGCCACCAAAGAGAGGCGTTTTATTTTTTTTTGCTGTTACAAACCCTCAAGAAAAAGCAGCTGGTTGTAGCTTTCAAAAAACAGTCCCAAAATGCTTCAAACCCGAACAGCTCCTATATAAACAATAATGGAGACCATGGCAGCCAAGCTTACTTAGAAAATAGCTCAAGAACCATACAAACCAACACTTCTCCAAAATGAAGCAACCAAAAACTGATCAGCAACCTTAAGGTGGTGTTTCACACCCTCAAGCAGCTCCAAACGAAGAACCGAGCCCCACCAAGCTCACCCACTGCAAGAAATCAGGAGACCCTAGCCTCCTTCTTCCTCCAAAGTCACACTCCAAAGTTTCTTCAAGCAAAATGATCATCTAATTCATGAAGAGGGTTGAACTTTCTCTCTTCATATATATAATTTAACATTGAAATCACTATTCATTAAAGTGAACACTATTCACTTAAGTTATTTCTTTTTCCACTTTCGCAATGAATAGTAACTGCAAAATATAAAGTGACCCCTTCATTTTAAAGACACATGGTCCCTAGGCCGAGGATGGTGAAATAAAAGGTGAGTATCATTAATTTAAGCACAAGTATCATGCCAAACGCAACAATTCACCCCGCCACCATACTCCAGAGATCAACAATGAGATTTGACGACCAAGTGCCCATCCAAGAAACCCTCTATCCAGAACTATTAGCCTACGAGGGTCAGGAAAAATAGGCTAATCCCCAATTCTAATGCTCGTGAAAAAGGGGACATTACATGCTCTCACCTCACCCAACTCAGGAACTAGGTGATTAGAAAGTGACTTGGGCATTTCATTGTATTTCAGTTGCAAAATTTCAAAAAAAAAATTGGGGTATATATTACAGTGGCATCATAGTTGGAGATCTTGGTATCCCGTGCTTTTAATCTTGTCATGCAACTTGTTTTCTATGAGTGAAAGAGAACTGGGATACTATAACAAAGAGCAAAGAAGAGAACTCCATCACTTGCCACAAACTCCAAACAAAGACACCTTTTTAGAAGTCCTAAATACATGTCAAAATCCTACAATTGATATTGAGGTTTCATCAAGAAACATGTCAAAAAGAGATAAGGTGTAAGAGACCAGGTCAACCCAATCACTGAAAGAAACTGCTATGTTTTTGTTTATTTTCGGAATTTTAGATTTTTTTTGTGGTTTTTGCAGCAATGGTGAAATTGCGATTTTGAGAAATAAATATAAATAAATTCATAAATAAATAGCAATGCATGAAATAACTCCCAAAGCAATGGTTGACGATTTTATTCTCATTATTGAACAACTACAATGCTATCCGGGTAAGATGAAAAGAAGAACAATATTATTATTTCATGAAAACTTGATTATTACTTGTAGCCACTTGGAAGAATGAAAGAAAATACGGCCCAGCTACAGGATTGACTTCTCCTCGCGAATAGTGGCTGAAATGGACTCCCCTTGCCTGTGCGTCCAAGATGGTGAAGACTGGAGGCTGAGTTGGTAGGCGTTTTGGGTGCCAGAAGAAAAGATGCCCTTGCAGCAGCAAGTATGGCTTGTCAGCAGCAATAAATGCAGCCGTACCTTTCTTGGGAAGTGCGCCAGATGCCTGTCAATGTTAATCTCTGAGAACCGATTCTTCCTGATGAACAATAGAACCAAACTTCTGAATTTAAATTTTACTGTAAGCTCTGTATGACTTCTGGATAAAGCCACGCTAATGGACAAGCTTCAACTGGTATTTCACAGCCTCATTATGCCTGATTTTGAAGAGGGAACGTTCTTCAAAACCTATTGATCTGTAGAAACCCTTGTTTCACAAACCCCAATGCTCTCAGAGAGAAATAGACAAATTCGAATAATCATAACATAAGAGTTCAATTTGTCTTGGCAGTATATATAGCTCTTTTCATAAATTCGACCCAAGGCATCTTTTAATAATCATTTAAATAAAATAAAGAATTTCGCCCTTTTTAGACTTAGGACAATTATTTAATAAATGACGCCCCTTTTGATTAAAATAATTAAATGCTCATTTAATTATTATTTTAACCCCTCTATTATAAAGTATTAAGTACTTTATAATTTGCCATTTAATAAATTTAATATTTCATTAAAGTGACTTTATATTATAAAGTCAAATTAATAAACATTAAATGCCCAAGTAAACACTGTTTGCTCATCAGATTATCAAACTGGGTCGAAACTGAGCTGACCAAGTGAACCAGGTGCCCCGCTAAAAATAGCAACTCCTGCCTGCCTGACTTACTATAACTAGTAAGTATCTATAAATCCCTCTGGAAACGTCTACCAAGGCCCAAACCTGAATCAACTGAAGGAGTAATGTTCCCGAGCACTAGATAACTGCCTCAAGTGATCCTCTACATACATCTGTCAACCTACGAGGATTAGAATGATAGGCTAACCTCTGAACCAACTGCAATGTCTAGGAAGGGGACATTACAGTCCACCCTTCCTGAAATTGCTTGTCCTCACGCAATCTCAGCTCTGGATGCTGTAAAATCTCCTTAGACTCCCATGTAGCATCCTCAATTGGAAAATCTCTCCACTTGATCAGATATTCCCTGATCACCCGCCTCCGAATATGTCTCTCTCTAACCTCGAGGATGGCCTCAGGTACTAGTATCAACTTCCCCTCATCATCAAGGGGTGGTAGAACTGGAGAGGGTATCACATGCTGACCCAATGCCTTCTTCAGGCGAGAAATGTGAAACACGTTGTGAACCCTGCTATCGGCTGGTAAGTCCAACTCATATGCAACCTCGCCCACTCGTCTGATGACCTGAAATGGACCATAGTAACGAGGTTTCAATTTCTCTGCACCACTCTTCTGCAGAGTGGATTGTCGGTATGGATGTAACATGAGATACACCATGTCACCCACTGCAAAAGAACGCTCAACCCTTTTCTGATCAGCATACTGTTTCT
This sequence comes from Sequoiadendron giganteum, assembly GCA_007115665.2. Classification (NCBI taxonomy): domain Eukaryota; kingdom Viridiplantae; phylum Streptophyta; class Pinopsida; order Cupressales; family Cupressaceae; genus Sequoiadendron; species Sequoiadendron giganteum. The sequence goes on along the minus strand of CM021102.1, from coordinate 11,031,588 downwards.
GTTGATTTTGTGCCCGCTGAATATTGTCCCTGAGAGACCTCAAAATATCCTGCTAATCCTGCAACATATCTCCTGCGCTGGGCACTCTGCTATCACTCAACACCAAATCCAAAAGGTTGGGCGCCTCATACCCATATAATGCCATGAAAGGTGTCATTTGTATAGTCATGTGATGGGTGGAATTATAACAATACTCACCAAGGTATATCCACCTCACCCAAGCTTTCTGCTGCCCAGCTATATAATTCCGTAAATATCCTTCCACCCACTTATTGACGATCTCCATCTGCCCATCTGTCTGTGGATGGTAGCTAGTACTAGGTGTCACTTCGGTTCCGCAGAGTCTGAACAACTCCTGCCAAAAGTTGCTCATGAACCATCTGTCCCTATCACTGACTATAGTCCGAGGCAAACCATGTAACCGGAAAACTTCTCTGAAGAAGAGCTCTGCAGTCTGTGATGCTGTGAATGTAGTGGTGATCGAAAAGAAATGGGCATATTTTGTCAGCCGATCAACAACCACATAAATACAATCCTTCCCTTGGGCCTTTGGCAAGCCCGTGATAAAATCCATCGATAAACATTCCCACTTCTTGTCTAGTATCGAAAGTGGCTGAAGCAAACCGGCAGGATATGTGTGTTCCTGTTCGTTCTGTTGGCAAACAGAACACTCTCATACATACTGAAGCACATTAGTCTTCAGGCCTTTCCAAGTGAACCGCTCCCGTACCAGCTTATATGTTTTAAAATAACCGGGATGGCCTGTCATAGGAAGATCATGAAAGGCTTTCAGAATTGTATCCTTCCCCTCCGAATCAGGAACCAGAAAAATCCGTCCCTTGTAAATGATCAAGTCATTCACAACGGTATATCTACTATCCTGCTCTGTCCCATCGACTATGCTAGAAGCCCATGGATTCTTAGCATACTCAGCAATAATCTTGTACCTCCAATCCTCGAAAATTTGTGCCATAACATTCAACTGAGGTCTGCGAGATAATGCGTCAGCTACAACATTCTGTTTTCCCTTAATGAAGGTAATATCAAAATCATACGATTGCAACTTGCTAACCCATTTCTGTTGTCTCTCATTTAGGTCTCGCTGTCCAAGGAAGTGTTTCAGGCTATTATGGTTTGTACGCACACTAAATTTGCTGCCTACCAGGTATTGCTTGAATTTAGCCAAAGCGTGCATAATGGCTAACATTTCCTTGTCATAAATGCTATAAAATCTCTCGAGACCTCTAAGCTTCCTGCTCTTGAAAGCAATCGAGTGTCTCTCCTACATCAACACGGCACCAATGCCCTCTCCCGAGGCATTACAGAATAAGTCAAAAGACTTCGAAAAATCTGGTAGTGCTAACATTGGACATGAAGTCATGATCACCTTAAACTTGTCAAAGCACTCCTAAGCCTGCAGTGACCAAGCAAAAGCCCCCTTCTTTGTCAAATCAGTAAGGGGTGTAGCGTGTCGTGAGAACCCACTAACAAATCGTCTGTACAAAGCACACAACCCAATAAATCCTCTGAGTTGGGTAAGGTTCTCTGGAACTGGCCACTCAACTATAGCACGAACCTTTTCAGGGTCCATACTGACTCCCTTGGCACTGATGATGTGCCCAAGATACAACAACTCAGCCATGCCTAACTCACACTTGGGCTCCTTGGCATACAAGGACTCCTCCGTCAAAATACCCAGTATTGTATCCAAGTGAGCTAAATGCTCCTCCCATGACCTACTGTACACCAGAATGTCATCGAAGAAGACCAATACATATCTCCGCAGCTAAAAACTGAAAACTCTGTTCATCGTAGCTTGAAAAGTGGCAGGGGCGTTGGTTAAGCCGAAAGGCATAACCAAGAACTCAAAATGACCGCAATCGCCCCTGAACGCGGTTTTCTCTATGTCCTGCTCCCTCATCCGAATCTGATGGTACCCCGATCTCAAATCAATCTTCGTGAAGAAGATAGCACCATGCAACTCATCGATCAACTCATCGATGCGGGGAATAGGATACCTATTTTTTATAGTCCTCTTATTGAGCTGACGGTAATCAATACACATCCGTAGTCATCCATCCTTTTTCATCACCAATACAACCGATGAAGCAAAAGGTGATTTGTTAGGTCTGATGTGCCCAATAGCCAACAACTCACTGATTGTTTTCTCAATCTCATCCTTGAGGCGTTTCGGATGTCTGTATGGTGAATCATAATGGGCTTTGCGCCCTCCTCCAACTCTATAATGTGTTCAGTTCCTCTGTCTGGAGGTCTACCTGGTGGAATATCATTAAACACTTTAGAGTGTTTAATTCTTATCTCCTGAATGTCGGGATGGTACTCATTCTTTTGTTGTTCCTGTTGTGCGGGCATTAACATACACTCAGCAGCCCACTCTACCATATCATGACGAATAAGCCTCTCCATCCATCTGTGAGAAACAACTCTCAAGTTGCTGTCCTTGATAGCTTTAATCACATGTGGCTTCCCATTAACTTTAAACTTCATTTCCATATCTCGAAGATTGAGTGTGAACTCACCCAATTTGTGAAGCCATGCCATCCCAAGTACCACATCAGTGTCTCCCATATTAACAACATAGAATTCAGTCTTGAACTCATAGTTGTTTAGCCGCATCGGAAGATCTGTTATTTTCCTATCACATTTGAGGGTGTACCCATCAACTACCTTAACCCGAATACCCTCAAACTCTTTCGTCTGTATGCCACGCTTCTCAACCAAACGTGCATCTATAAAGTTCTGCGTTGCACCTGTGTCAAGCAGTGTTATAACTTTCTGACCAGCTAGGAGCCCACGTAGCCTAAAGGAGCCATCTCTTTGAAGACTAGTCAAGTGTGCCTCCTGTAGTTTCCTTCCACCATCATGTTCATTATCATTTTCAGACTTTTCATCATCTGAATGCTTTGAATCAGCTTGCTGGTCCGACAAATCAGATTGCTCTTCACCCTCATAAAACCACTCCATCTGGTTACTTTTGGCTTTAGGACGAAGAGGGCATACATGTTTTTCATCATAGGGTGCTTTGCACCAAAAACACAACTTCTTCTTGCATAGATCATTCAATGTCTCTCTGTCAAACAGTGGTGCATTACTTATTTTAGGATCAGGTGGATCTCTCTTCGTGTCAAAGGGTCTATCTCTATCAAAAGATCTATTCGGCCTTGAGTTTGGCGTGGAACCCGAAGAGAACCTGCTGTGAGGTGCTGCATGCTCCATGCTGCGTGCCTTTCTCATTGCCTCCTGAAGGGTGGGAGGATCAAATTCCTTGACCCAACCTCTCATCGGCTCATATAACCCCTTGGTGAATAGAATGACAACTCTCCTCTCCGAAATACCTGTCACCATGACTGCAGTTCTATATAACTCCCCAATGTAAGCATCCAAACTACTTGTCTGTCTGAGCTGTGCTAGCTCTCTAAAGTAAAGTTTTGGATCCTTCTTATCAAATCGCTCAATGAGCCTGTTCGTGAACTCCTGGTAAGTAGTAACCTGATGATGACCCAATGTGTACATGCCGTGATGCCACCAATCATGCGCCAATCCATCAAGGTGTAGTGTGGCAAATTTAATGGCCTCGTCCTCCTGCATAGGTCTCAAAGATAGGTAATTGTCTAACTTATGTACCCAAGACCTCGTTGAATTCTTATCCAAGCCATCAAAATAAGGCAAGACAATCTTGCTCACCGCATGCTGAAGATCTTTGTTCACCTGTGGTGGTTGCTGGTACTGGTGAGCTCTGCGCTCAAACCTACCTCCACCTCTGGGCTTATGCACATCCATAAACTCATGAAATGTCAACGACTGTCTTATCTCAGGAGTCAGAGTCGAATACTCTCCAAATAGTCTGGTCACGTCTGCCACTGAAGTACCATGGTGTGGCTGAAATTCTGTATGGTGACCCTGTTGCTCCACTTCCAGAGTCAATGGTGCCTCTCTATTGATAAAGGTAGGCTTTCCAGGCCTACGCTCGTGAACAACCGGCGACAACTGCGGTCGTGTAGACATCTGTGGCTGGTCTGTGCCTACCGAACCACTAGACTACCCTATTTGAACGTAATGCTGGTGAGGCGGGGTATACTGTCTCATGGTACCTATCAGTTGCGACATCATGTCCATCATGTTGTCATGTCTACTCCTGTATTCTGCCTCAGTCATCTCAGCATTTTCTTTCTCTTTCCCTGAATCTCTAGCAATCTCTTGATGTGCCATGAGTGTAGTCACACTGTTTTCACTGCTGCAAGGGCTAGACCTGTGTATACCGAGAATCCCTGATACTGTCTCACCTTCTGGAATAGGTGGACCTATCCAATCCTCAATTATGCCTGTTCCTGTACCCTTACTGTAAAATATAATGTCTCTACTCATGAAAAAGCACCTAAAAAAAAACTTTTGACTGAAAAAGCACAGGCTGGCAAGACTTCTGTGCTTTGATACCACTGTAAGAGACCAGGTGTCTCCCAACCCAATCATTGAAAAAAACTGCTATGTTTTTGTTTGTTTTCGGAATTTTTGATGTTTTTTTGTGGTTTTTGCAGCAATGGTGAAATTGCGATTTTGAGAAATAAATATAAATAAATTCATAAATAAATAGCAATGCATGAAATAACTCCCAAAGCAATGGCAAACGATTTTATTCTCATTATTGAACAACTACAATGCTATCCGGGTAAGATGAAAAGAAGAACAATATTATTATTTCATGAAAACCTGATTATTACTTGCAGCTGCCTGGAAGAATGAAAGAAAATATGGCCCAGCTACAAGATTGACTTCTCCTCCTGAATAGTGGCTGAAATGGACTCCCCTTGCCTGTGCGTCCAAGATGGTGAAGATTGGAGGCTGAGCTGGTAGGCGTTTTGGGTGCCAGAAGAAAAGACGCCCTTGCAGCAGCAAGTACGGCCTGTCAGCAGCAATAAATGCAGCCGTACCTTTCTTGGGAAGTGCGCCAGATGCCTGTCAATGTTAATCTCTCAGAATCGATTCTTCCTGATGAACAATAGAACCAAACTTCTGAATTTTAACTTCACTGTAAGCTCTGTATGACTTCTGGATAAAGCCACGCTGATGGACAAGCTTCAACTAGTATTTCACAGCCTCAGTATGCCTGATTCTGAAGAGGGAACGTTCTTCAAAACCTGTTGATCTGTAGAAACCCTTGTTTCACAAACCCCAATGCTCTCAGAGAGAAATAGACAAATTCGAATAATCATAACATAAGAGTTCCATTTGTCTTGGCAGTATATATAGCTCCTTTCATAAATTCGACCCAAGGCATCTTTTAATAATCATTTAAATAAAATGAAGAATTTCGCCCTTTTTAGACTTGGGACAATTATTTAATAAATGGCGCCCCTTTTGATTAATAATTAAATGCTCATTTAATTATTATTTTAACCCCTCTATTATAAAGTATTAAATACTTTATAATTTGCCATTTAATAAATTTAATATTTCATTAAAGTGACTTTATATTATAAAGTCAAATTAATAAACATTAAATGCCCAAGTAAACACTGTTTGCTCATCAGATTATCAAGCTGGCTCGAAACTGAGCTGACCAACTGAACCAAGTGCCCTGCGATAAATAGCAACTCCTGCCTGTCTGACTTACTATAAATAGTAAGTATCTGTAAATCCCTCTGGAAACGTCTGCCAAGGCCCAAACCTAAATCAACTCAAGGAGTAATGTTCCCGAGCACCGGATAACTGCCTCAAGTGATCCTCTACACACATCTGTTAGCCTACGAGGATCAGAATGATAGGCTAACCTCTGAACTAGCTGCAATGTCTAGGAAGGGGACATTACATAAGGGTATTGCCACTCTTGAAAGTCCGAATGCTAGTGTAATGTAGGAAATTTGACTCTAACAAAAGGAAAGCTAGGTTCCTTTGAGAGTAAATTTGACTAATTACATTCAAATAAAATTAACTAGTTAAAATGCTTAAAGGGGAAGAAGCTGGTAAAAATATCTACTAATAGGAAGATTGGAATGTCCCCTTTTTAGCTTGTTGTTGTTTTTGGATGGTTTAGCCTATTTGTGGCCTTCGCAGGCTAACACAGATGGTTAGAGAGTCCCTTTTGGTAGTGATCAGTGTGTTTTCTCTTTCAGAGCTCAGTGTGGGTTCAGGTTTGGCCTTCGTTAGACTCAATTCTTCATACTTACTATTTATACTTATAGTAAGTCACCAATTCAGGGAGTTAGGGTTTGTATTTTTAGCAGGGCACCTAGACGGGTCTCAGTTGTAGTGTTGATCTCCTTAATCAATTGGATGGGCGAAATATTAAGTATTTAATGAGTAGTTATCATTAAAGGCACTTTAATGATAATTAATTAATATAAAGTTAAATTATAACATCAAAAGGTGTACTTTATTTCAATGGGGCCATGACCCATCATTAACATCACTTAAAGTACATTTAATGTTTTATGGATTTGAGCGCCCTCTTATGGAGACTTATAATAAAGTTTTTATTAAAAACCTAATGTGGATTTGAAAAGAGAATTAAATGCTTTTAAGGAGATTGACCTCCTCTTTGAGGTTATAAAAAGGGTTCAAAGAGCATAAAGTGATCATAAATTGAATATTATATACTTGAGCTTTGGAGAATGTGCTGTGTGGAGAAACACAGAAGGGTTTCTACCATTGTTGTGCCTTTGGGAATGAAAATTCTCATAGGTTGTGCAATTTTGAGGCTGTGAAAGACCAGCTGAGATTATTGCTTGTGTGTGGGCTTCATCTAGGAGTCCAATTTGTGGAGAATTACATAGGGTTTTGAGCAGCTTTCAAGAATCTTCTATTGCAGAACAAAGAACTTGTTGGCTGCCATTATAAATCAGTCTCGAGACATCATTTGCCAGGATTATCTTGCTGCAGCAGCCAGATGTCTTCCTCTACACGCTGGACGTGTTGTTACTTAAGCAAATCGCTTGGAAATTTGTGCCTGTATCTTCATACTAAGGATGCCCAAGGTCTGAGAGACAGTTGCAAGCATTATAAGTTGGAAGATTGTATACCAGCAGCTAGGCATTTCCTAGAGAAGCCAAATCGATTTACTCTATATGCTCAAATCTGCTGCATATTGAGGGTCTAGCTATTGGAAGTCTTCCACAGCAGCAGAACGTTGGAATAATCAGACTTTAAAACTGCTGCCAGCAACTCCAGATTTCCAGTATTGATAGTGTTCAATGTTGGGTATGATCTTATGTACATTTTCAAAAAGCAATAATAAATATATACAATCATTACCAGCTTACTTGCATTTTAGTTGGTAGTTGCAGTCATTAGTTTATTTCCAGTTATCTTTTATGCATTGTTACCTGCATCTCTTATATTTGAAAAACACAAAAAAAGTCATATATTTGCAAAAACATTCAAAAATTACATCATTTACAAAGACTCGGAAACCGAAGAACTAGTAGGGTTCTTACAAAGATAAATAAAATTTAATATTTATAAAAATGAAAAGAGGAACCTGGGATTGAAATTTGAAGGTCTCTACCTCAAACACCAGCATGTCACACAGATGTCCTCGTGTCACACTATCGTCCTGTACTAGTTATGCTAGAAACTCCCACAATGCATGGCTCAAGTTCTATAAGCTACTTGACAAGAAAAAAGTTTGGGTCTGTTCAGAAATTTGCCTCAGCTGAATCCTTGTTTTGGTGTTTCCACCTCCACAACAACCACAATAGATAGAGAGAAATGAAATGATATGTAAATGCTCCTATCCAAGTGTGTTTGGGAATGGCACTAAATTAGCTACCCACAACCAGCACATATGATACTATAATAGCGACCAAAAACCAGAAAGTTTAGCACTTATGGAAGACACCTCAAACTCAAAAATATAATGCCATGAAGCCACCAAAAACCTTTAAAAATTGGAGCTATGTGAGCTGCCACAAACAATAATTTTTTCTATGAATAAGTCCATTTCAATCTACAACTTTGAAACTCAAACATAATCTTTGGATGGGATTTCACAATTCTAAATCAAGGGTTTCCGTACACTATCTAGTGATGGAGATGAGGTGGTTTACGTCCTCCGATATCCAACGATAGATGAACAAGATATCCAATCTACTTGAGGGAAAGAGATAATAAACAACCATATTTCCTTTGGCCAAAAGCCTTGTTTACTTCAGTGCCTAGCTTTTCCCTTCAAAAATAAGTCTTTTCAAATTCTCAAAATACCTCTTCCAACACCATTTAGGAGGATTAAATAATATTTTGTTTTTAATTACAAACACCCCCACTCTAGGTTTCCACTTTATAAACACACTTTAAGAGGTCACTTTATGAGGACATAAAAGCATAACTCACTGAAATATACCGGGCCAATTTTTTCACATATTTGACACAACTCAAATCACCCGTTACTGTTATGAAATACTCAATCAACTGAATGTAACCGTCTCCTCTGATCAACCTAGATCCCAATGCGGGCAAGGTTGAGAGCATACACAAAAGGGGGTCGTTAGCATAACAAAGCTTGCTGAAAGTAACAGAAGGGAAGTACAATCACTCAACCACTTATTCACCGGGAGGACTGAAATGAAAGAGCAATACTGAAAGTAAAATGCAACTCGACCACTTTTTCAGTGGGAAAATGGTGACGGCTCAACCAATCAACAAGATGAGATAATGCAATTACATAAGTAACAGGTAGCAAGCCGGCCTCTTCCACTTGTTCAACGGGTGATGTGATAATTAAACTTAAACTATAAACTGATGGCGTACCAGTCTCTTCCACAGTCGTGGGAAAAGCATACAACCAAGAGTGCTGGCAGTACTACTGCTCAACTTACATTATCATAGAATTTCCTGTCACTAAGAACAAGTATAAATGCTGCAATAAGATAGGAAGACTTCCCTATACCTATCTTGATCTCTCTATCTCAAACCCAACTCACAAATCCCATTTTTACCAATCTGATTATGACAGACCTGCACTGAAATTGCAGAATCAGCAACACAAAATTTCGCTAAAATAATGATAACTCCCTCAAAACTCATTCAAACTTTATGAAGTAAAGTGCAATATGTTCTAAGACTGATGGCGCCCAAGATGGGACCAAGAAACCAACCAAGATATAGCATATTCATTTTGCACGCATTCCAATGCACTCTCAAATGGTACGGCCCTCAAGAAGGGGCGATTTTGCCATATAAAAATAAGTACTCAACAATAAAATCTGCAAATTGGTGGAAGGGGTCGCCTCAACCAGCCAAGCACATATCTCAACTACCCATAAGCAAATAAAAATCACTCCAAAACTTATAATTGAAAAACCAGTTCAGCCACAGCCAATACAACAACTATGAAAAGGACTGAAAATACAAGGACTCAATCTCAAAATGCAAAACAACTCAATAGAAACCTACTCTCAACTAGTTGCTATCTTTCAAGCAAGAAGTTAAGCCAGCTAGGAGGTATGCATCCCTCGAAGCAATCCTGACACCATTCCGGCAACATAACAATACTCTAAAACATAAGATGTTGAATGAAGACCCCACACTCCTTTTTTATAATTTTACCAAGCATCTCTAGAACCTTCCAGAAGATGCACCCCACTTCAAGGAGTCAACCCTAATTTGATGTTTGACTCAACCTTCAAGTGGCGTCCCATTCTCCAAGGCAAAAATTCGCACTTTTTAAATAATTAAAACCTCCTCCCTTTTGGCATCCGCTTTCCCCAAGTTGACTTTAATAAAAAATGATAAATATTTCACTTAACTCTTGATGGAGCGCGCACCCATAAAATTCCCCCTTTAAAAATCAACTTAAGTCATGATGCTAGACCAAGGGGGTTATAATTAAAATAAAACATTATTTTAATTAAAACAACTTATCTCTCCAGAAACTGCGTCTAGGCGCTGATTTCGACTATGCCAACTGAACCATCTGATGAGGAAAGCCAAATGCACTGAACCCAACAGGACCACTGCCAGAAATAGAATTTACTAAAAATAGTAAATCCAGGAAGTAACTCGGATCATCATGCAAGTTATACCATCGCGAAGCTCTCTGAAAACCCAGAAAGGAGCTGCCAACCAAACACCAAGATTCCAGAAGCACACTCCAACCAAAGCTGAAACATCCTCCTAGAAGATAGGGAACCCTATTTTCTACTTCTGAGTAGTCTACGGGTCACCAGGATAGACTAACGGCCAACTGCTAGGTCATGGCTGAGAAGGGGACATTACAGTCCGCCCTTCTTGAAATTGCTTGTCCTCAAGCAACTGTAAACCAGGATGCTGCAAGATTTCCTCACTCTCCCAAGTGGCATCCTCTAACGGTAAATTCTTCCATTTCACCAGGTATTCTTTGATTGTCCTTCTCCTCAAAGAACGTTCCCTGGAATTGATAATTTTTTCAGGAACTAGCACCAACAGTCCTTCCTCATCTAGTGGGGGGAGATCGGATGAAACAACAATGTTATGTCCCAACGCCTTTTTGAGGTGAGACACATGGAATACGTTGTGTACTTTACTGCTAAGTGGTAATTGCAATTCATAGGCCACTGCGCCCACCCTTCTGATGACTTTGAAAGGCCCATAGAAATGGGGTTTTAGCTTCTCAGCTCCACTCTTCTTGAGAGTAGACTGTCTGTAAAGTTGGAGGCGAAGGTAAACCATATCCCCCACCTCGAAGGAGCGCTCAATCCGCCGCTGATCAGCGTACAACTTCTGCTGATTCTGTGCCATCTAAATGTTATTCTTCAAGGATTTCAGAATATCCTGACTTTGCTGCAACATATCTTTGGCCTGAGGTGCCTGACTATCCCCAAATACCAAGTCTACAAAGCTAGTAGCTTCATAACCATAGAGGGCTTTGAATGGAGACATCCTAATGGGCATGTGATAGGATGAATTACAACAGTATTCCCCCAAGTGAAGCCATCTGACCCAAGCCTTCTGCTATTCTAACACATAATTCCGGAGATAACTGTCTAACCATTTGTTCACAATTTATGTCTGACCATCGGTTTGGGGGTGATAATTGGTGCTCGGAGTAAGCACTGTACCACTCATCCGGAAAATCTCTTGCCAAAAAGTGCTTAGGAACTTGTTGTCCCTGTCACTCACAATGTTTTTGCGTAAGCCATGCAACCGAAACACCTCATGGAAGAACAACTCGGCTACCTGAGCTGCTGTAAATGAACTGGTGATGGCAAATAAATGAGCAAACTTCGTTAGTCTGTCTACTACCACGAAGATGCAATCCTTCCCTTGTGTCTTAGGCAACCCCGTGATGAAGTCCATAGAGATGCTTTCCCATTTTTGATTGGGAATGGGTAGGGGCTGCAATAGTCCAACGGGGTATGTGTGCTCATTCTTGTTCATTTGGCAAGTATGGCATTCCTTGATGTAACTCAACACCTCATTTTTCAACCCCTTCCATGAGAATCTTTCACGGATTTGTCGATAAGTCTTAAAGTAACCTTGGTGACCAGCAAGTGGAATGCAATGGAAAGTTTGCAAAACATTCTTTTTGAGCTTAGAATCGGACACCAAAAAGATCCTATCCTTGTAGTGTATCAACCCATCAACCACTTTGTACTTTTCATCCTGACAAGTACCTTCAATAATGCTAGTTGCAAACTGATTTTTGGCATAATCAACAAGCAACAACTCTCTCCAATCAACGATAAGCTCGCATAATGAGCTCAAATGAGGCCTTCGAGACAAGGCATCTGCCACAACATTATTCTTCCCCTTGACATACTCAATGTTGAAATCATAAGCCTGTAGCTTACTCACCCACTTCTGTTGTCTTTCGTTCAAGTCCTTCTGATGCATGAAGTGTTTGAGACTGTCGTGATCAGTCTTGACAGCAAACTTGCTCCCCACCAAGTATTCTCTGAACTTGGCTAATGCATGCATGATTGCAAGCATTTCTTTGTCATAAATCGAGTATGTTCTTTCAATGCCTCTTAATTTTCTGCTTTCGAACACAATAGGGTGCTTTTCCTACATCAAAACAACACCCACTCCTCTCGAAGCATCGCATTGCAGCTCAAATGGTTTAGAAAAATCCGGTATGGCCAAGACCCGACAAGAACTCATGATCCTCTTGAATTTATCAAAGACAACTTGTGCCTTTTTTGACCACAAGAATGCCCCCTTTTTGGTTAGATCAGTAAGAGGAGCAGCACTTTTAAGAGTAACCCTTCACAAACCTCCTGTAGAATCCTCTCAAATGGGTTAGATTTTCTAGAGTAGGCCAATCCACGATGGCCCTGATCTTTTCTGGATCAACTCTGACTCCCTCTGCACTGATGATGTGGCCAAGGTAGAGTAACTCTCCCATACCAAATTCACACTTTGATTCCTTCGCAAAGAAACTTTCTGTCTCAAGAATACTAAGCACTTCCTTCAAGTGCTTGAGGTGTTCTTCCCACGTCTTGCTGTAAATGAGGATGTCATCAAAAAATATCAACACGAACCTCCTCAACTGCCTCTGGAAGGTTTTGTTCATGCAAGATTGGAAAGTGGCAAGAGCATTAGTCAGTCCAAATGCCATGACTAAGAATTCAAAGTGACCATAGTGGCACCGAAATGCCGTCTTCTCAACATCTGACCCCCTCATCCGAATCTGGTAGTATCCTGACCTTAAGTCAATCTTTGAGAAAAACTTAGCACCATGCAGCTCGTCAATGAGCTCATCAATTCTGGGAATGGGATACCGAAGCTTGATGGTGCTTTGGTTCAAGGCACGATAATCCACACATGCGGATGGTGCCATCCTTCTTCTTCATAAGTACAACTGCTGAAGCGAAGGGACTTTTACTTGGGCGAATGAAACCCATCTCCAAAAGCTCCTTTATGTTTTTCTCAATTTCATCCTTTTGTTTCTTAGGATATCTGTATGGTGTTGTGATTACTGGTTTGGCCCCTTCCTTCTGCTCAATGACATGCTCAAACCCTCTATCTGAAGGTGGTCCTGGTGGTAGATCAGCAAACACTTTACTTCTTTTTGTGAGTACAGATTGAATATCTGGCAGATATTCCCTCTTTGTTTCAGCCGGCCTAACTGGAAGAACCATGCACTCTGTAGCCCACTCAACTGCATCATGTCGGATCAACCTTTCCATCCTTTTGAAAGAGACAATCCGAGGACCCCCATTTGACATCCCTCTTAGCACTACTTTCTTCCCATCGGACTGAAATTTGAGTTCCATGGTTTGTAGGTTCAGGGAGATCTCTCCAAGAGATCGCATCCATTGAATGCCAAGAACGGCATCAATATTTCCAATGTTGACAACATAGAAGTCATCTTTGACTTCATGGTTACCTAACTGTAAGGACATGTTCGTAACCTTGTGAGTGCAAACGATGTGGAACCCATCAGCAACCATCACTTTGAAGCCTTCAAATTCTTTCGTCTTGAGGTTCTTCTTTGCAACCAATCCTTCATCAATGAAGTTGTGTGTTGCTCCAGTATCAATTAAGGCAATCACACGATGCTTCCCAATCGAGCCATGAATCTTGAAGGACTCATTCTTTTGGAAACTTGAGAGTTGGGCAAAGGTGCCCTCACCTCCCTATTCTTCTTCCACCTCTTCTAGCTCCCGTTCCTCATCACTTTCAGCAATTTCCGAGTGCTGCTCTAAGTGATCAGATTCTGATCCATAATCAGAATAGGCCTCCATATGGTTTGAACGACCTCTTCCATAGCATCTGTGTCCTTTTGACCAATGCTCCTTACATGTGTAACACTTTCCTTCTTTTCTAAGCTTGTCTCGAACATCATCATCCAACCTAGGAGGAAACTTCTTGTGCTGATTTGAGGAGTGCCTTTTGTCTTGTCTAGGAGGGAAAGGCTTGGACGGAAACTTGGGTCTTGGTGCGAACAGCTCCATGTTTCTAGCCTTCTTGATGGACTCTTCAAGGCTTGGTGGGTCAAAAGTTTTTACCCATCCCTTCAATGGTTCCATCAGTCCTTCAGAAAATAGCACCACTAATCTTCTTTCAGTGATGTTGGGCACCATCACGGAAAGTCTCTAAAAGTCTTCAATGTATGATTCCAATGAACCATGTTGTTTTAATTGAGCAAGCTCCCTGAATTTCACCTCAGGATCCTTAGTGTCGAATCTGTCAATCAACTTGTTGGTGAATTCTTCATATGTTCTGATCAGGTTGTGGCCAAGGGTGACCAAACCATGATACCACCACTCACGGGCAGCACCTTCTAAGTGTAGGGCGGCAGATTTAATTGCGTCCTCTTCCGCCATAGGTCTCAAGGATAAGTAATTATCCAATTTCTGCACCCATGCTCTAGCTGTGCATGCATCACTTCCATCGAAATGAGCCAAGGACACCTTTTCGAGAGCTTGTTGGTAATCCGTTCTAGGACCCATAGGAGCTCTGTATTCATTTCTTCCACCATTTCTCCAATTCCTCTGATTCATGAATTGTTCAAAAGACCACTGCTCCCTAAGATCAGGAGGGAAAGAGGCATACTCCAAGTAAGCCTGTCTGGCGTCATCTACAAAGTTCGTTGCGGCTTCAACTTGGGTTTCTTCTCTTTGAATAAATGTGGGAAAAAGGGGCCTAGAGGCTGATCCTCTAGACGTGGCTTCATGCTATCCAATGGTTCTGTCTCTCCCACTGCCATTGTTCCCATTAACTCCACTATTTTCACCGTTAGAGTTGTTTCGAGTATGGGGCAGATTGTTTGCAGCCTGCTGATCCATTCTTGCAAGTAAGCGGCCCAGCATATCAATCATCCCGTCAAACTTCTTCTCTATTATGTCATCTCTATCATCCGTGGGCTGTCTGTTGCCATCTGCCATCTCTGCAACTGCTTTACCTCTGTCAACTGTTTGCCCTGTTTCTCTGAGTGCCTCAGAAAAAGTATCTGCCTCTGGTGTACACGGAAACTGATATGGCGGATTTCCCACCTGACTTCTGGTGTAGTATCGGTGGGCTTTGTCACTCATCGGTAACTCAACTCAACTAGACCACAGGTTGGCAGAATCATGGCTTTGATACCACTGAAATATACCGGGCCAATTTTTTCACATTTTTGACACAACTCAAATCACCCGTTAATGTTATGAAATACTCAATCAACTGAATGTAACCCTGTCTTCTGATCAACCCAGATCACAATGCGGGCAAGGTTGAGAGCATACATGAAAGGGGGGTCGTTAGCATAACAAAGCTTGCTGAAAGTAACAGAAGGGAAATACAATCACTCAACCACTTATTCACCGGGAGGACTGAAATGAAAGAGCAATACTGAAAGTAAAATGCAACTCGACCACTTCTTCAACGGGAGCATAGTGACAGCTCAGCCGATTAGCAAAATGAGATAATGCAATTACATAAGTAACAGGTGGCAAGCCGACCTCTTCCACTTGTTCAGCGGGTGATGCAATAATTAAACTTAAACTATAGACTAATGGGGTACCAATCTCTTCCACCGTCGTGGGAAAAGCATACAACCAAGACTGCTGGCAGTACTACTGCTCAGCTTACATTATCATAGAACTTCCTATCACCAAGAACAAGTATAAATACTGCAATAAGATAGGAAGACTTCCCTATACCTATCTTTATCTCTCTATCTCAAACCCAACTCACAAACCCCAATTTTACCAATCTGATTATGACAAACCTGCACTGAAATTGCAGAATCAGCAACACAAAATTTCGCTAAAATAATGATAACTCCCTCAAAATTCATTCAAACTTTATGAAGTAAAGTGCAATATGTTCTAAGACTGATGGCACCCAAGATGGGACCAAGAAACCAACCAAAATATAGCATATTCATTTTGCACGCATTCCAATGCACTCTCAAATTGTACGGCCCTCAAGAAGGGGCGATTTTGCCATATAAAAATAAGTACTCAACAATAAACTCTGCAAATTGGTGGAAGGGGTCGCCTCAACCAGCCAAGCACATATCTCAACTACCCATAAGCAAATAAAAATCACTCCAAGACTTATAATTGAAAAAGCAGTTCAACCACAGCGAATACAGCAACTGTGAAAAGGACTGAAAATACAAGGACTCAATCTCAAAATGCAAAACAACTCAATAGAAACCTACTCTCAACTAGTTGCTATCTTTCAAGCAAGAAGTTAAGCCAGCTACGAGGTATGCATCCCTCGAAGCAATCTTGACACCATTCCGGCAACATAACAATACTCTAAAACATAAGATGTTGAATGAAGACCCCACACTCCCTTTTTATAATTTTGCCAAACATCTCTAGAACCTTCCAGAAGATGCGCCCCACTTCAAGGAGTCAACCCTAATTTGATGTTTGACTCAACCTTCAAGTGGCGTCCCATTCTCCAAGGCAAAAATTCGCACTTTTTAAATAATTAAAACCTCCTCCCTTTTGGCGTCCACTTTCCCCAAGTTGACTTCAATAAAAATGATAAATATTTCACTTAACTCTTGATGGAGCGCCCACCCATAAAATTCCCCCTTTAAAAATCAACTTAAGTCATGATGCTAAACCAAGGGGGTTATAATTAAAACAACTTATCTCTCCAGAAACTGCATCTAGGCGCTAATTTCGATTATGCCAACTGAACCATCTAATGAGGGAAGCCAAATGCACTGAAGCCAACAGGACCACTGCCAGAAATAGAATTTACTAAAAATAGTAAATCCAAGAAGTAACTCATATCATCATGCAAGTTATACCATTGCGAAGCTTTCTGAAAACCCAGAAAGGAGCTGCTAACCAAACACCAAGATTCCAGAAGCACACTCCAACAAAAGTTGAGACATCTTCCTACAAGATAGGGAACCCTAATTTTTGCTTCCGAGTAGTCTACGGGTCACCAAGATAGACTAACAGCCAACTGCCAGGTCATGGCTGAGAAGGGGACATTACACTCACTTAAAGGTTATAAAATTATGCCCTTAAAATTATTTCCCTATGTCCATAGGAAATAGGAAATGGGCTTACAAAACATGATATGAACTTACTGGAAAAGGAGCTGTGACAAAGTCAGATCACTGAATAATACAAACTGCTGCTTCTAAATTTTATGCTGTAATGCAATTTAGCTTGAGTTGAACACCAATAAACCACTAGGTGTGTTTAGAAGAAATGATAAATAGAAGATAGACCACTTACAAAATCTGTGAGCAACCATATCAAAACTCTATACAGAAAAAGGAGCATTTCTAACTAATGCATGAAATGTTGGCAGCAACTTAAGTAGTTTCAGAGAATCTGACATCATTTCTGGACCTAGTTATTTGACTTTCTTATAACATAGTTTATTTCAGATAAGGTTTAAACCCTTCAAATTGGACACATTATCATACAGTAGCTAATTCAAAACAAATTACAAACTATCTGTTTTTGTTGTTTGAGACTCAGAATTTGAGTTTAATTATCTTAAAGGCTAGGTACTTCAGACCTCAGTTCAAGAAGTCGTTCTTCATACTCAATTTGCGAATCTTCAATCTGCCAAACATTTAAAAGCACAGTTAGTGATTTAAAAATTTGAAGACATACATCCATCTTGAGCTCAATCAATTAAATCTTGCACAACTTGTTATTGGCTCATTTCTCCTTGAAAGAGAGTTGTTCATGTTAAAGTATGGTTTGTGGGTAACTGCAAATCTTGAAAGTTAACATGGGTAGTAAAATAAAAATTAATTTGGGAAGCTTTTGTTGCCTTCAAGAAATGCAGTTAAGTTTGCTTAACACTATAGGGTATAGGGAAGTCAAGGAATTCCTTTACATAGAAGTAATATGGGCTTATAAATATCACACTTCTTCTGTAACTTCATGATCATCAGTTCTTAAGCAAACTTGTATTTAGTATTTGCTTCAGGAATTGGGGCTTAGAATGTAATGTGTGGTATAAATTTACTTGAGTTTAACAGTATGCACCACTTTTTTCATTTTGAGGCCTTGCAAATGAAGTGTTTTGATAACAAAACTTGAGTTAAACTGCCCAAAAAGGAACAGAATATACATGTTTTATATTAAATATTCAAAGATGTGGTGCATGCACATCATTCCAAAATTTAACTTTTTTTGCCGCAAAGCAGAACACAACATAATACTTTGTAACCAAAAGCATGCTGCTGCAAGGGAATTTAGCTATTGTATCAAGTCAAAAAATAATTCCAAAACCTCATCTTGCAAGGAATTCAATCAGATTATCAGTCAGGCATGCATGGTTAAAGTCTTTTAGATCATTCACATATTTTAGAGTTTTTTGTTACAAAATTAACAAAGCATCAACCCTTGTTAAAATTTTCAGAAAGAAACAATGGTAAGACCACCAGTTGCAACAATAGTTACATTGTCATGGACCAAGATAGAAATTCTATAGCTAAAATAGCCAATTATATTTTCAAGTTTAAATCAAATAATTCATCAATCCAACATTAAGGAAAGATATTACACTAATTTTCTTTTAAAAGATATTGTCTCAATCACCATAATCAACAAAAATAGATCAATGGGACTTGAAAATAGAGCCAACAATAATAGCAAACAAAAGGGACTACTTGAAGCATCTTTTTACCATTGAGAGAAATAAAATGAAATGAAAAAACAGAGGAGGTGAGTTCATGGAGAAAAGTAATGAGCACATGCTTATACTAAGAGGGGGGGTGAATCAATATAAGGAAATCTTTTTCTTTTTCAAATTAATAATCACAATAATATCAATCACACAATCTCCACAATTAAGAACACGAAACACAAGATTCACATGGAAATCCTTTTGGGAGAAAACCACAACAAAATATTGCTTATATAACATTCTCTTAAAAACTTTGTAGGCACCAACCCACTGGAGACACCAATCCCTATTACTAAGCACCGACTGCAGTCAGCTGAGAATTAAGTAAATATGTTATAGTCGGCTATGTAATAAATAATTATGTTTTGTATTTGTGTTAGTCCTTGACCGGTTGTTTGTGTCGGTTAGTAGTTGCCAAGGGTTGGTAGCCTTAACCAACAGTGGACTACTATATATACGTACTTGTTGTTCATAGTCGAGGATCACAAATTATGATATTCCTATACTTATTGCATATCTAAGAATTGGTAATAAAGCTATATCTTTCATAAATCGTTGCAATAAATTATATCATGTTCTATAATTTTGTATTTTTGTTTACTCTGAAAATCTGTCAAAGTATAGTAAGCGAGTAAATGTTTGGCGCCGTTGCTGATATGAACCCTAGTGATACACAAAACATAGATGGGAGTCATAACATTCTAATGGGTCAGCCAGCCGAAGAACCGATACAACAAAACGAAGAAAGAGAAGACACGTTGACTGAAGACTTGATGAATCTATGGGACATCTTGCTAAAGGAACACATATGGAGGGAAGCTCTCAAGAGAGAGGTCCTTCAAGCAACCATCTGGGACAATCTAACTATCAACCCAGAGGTGGATCGTCTTCTCGATAGATTGTCGAGATTGATTGCATGTTACTATATCATACTCCAAGATCTTTGAGCTGACAAGGATAGAGAACAAATAAGACAACAAATATTGCAATGATATGAAGAACGAAACAAAAGGGAGGAGGAAGAAGGTGATACCAATCAGAGGCGTACTCTCAAAAATTAACGCCCATATGACCAAACAAAGATAGGATATGAATTCCAAGCGGTCAGAAATTGTCAAAAGAATGGGTTCGAAGGTTCCTTAGAGTAAGAGAACAAGAGGAACGACGAAGGCGATTAAGAAGAATTGTTGAAGATAGAAAAGGATTTCTGTCTAAAAGTCCAAGCCCACCAACAAGTAAGAGCCGAAGTGTCAACTGAAGCTGAAGTTGGGAAGAAAAGAAAACCGTTGTTGACGAACCATCAATAGAGACAACATCGAACCACGAAGAAGAAGAAAGAGACCTTGAAAATGAACTAGCTGGAGTATTTGAGAATAACATACGTTGCATCCGAGAACTATCCATCTCGAGAGAAGAGCCGAGAATTGGAGGATCTGAACCAAAGACCCCCGGATGAAGGGAGTGCATGAACAATGCCCGACATACCCAGAGTGCAGAGGACATTGAAGGTGGATGAGTGAAGGACTCGTATGTGGCCGACAGTGTAGGATAGGCACTAGAACGTACCAAGTGAAACAGTCCAAACAAGTCCAATGCACAAGGAACACATCAGTGAAGGAAGATGGTAACTTCACTAGCCAGTCCAAGTTTGGAAAGGAAAAATTTACCAAAATTTACGAGGAATGGGATAAAGGATCCGATTAGACATTGCAAAACTTGTGAAACCATATGGATAGAAAGTGGCCAAAAAAGAAAGACTATTAGCTAAGAGTGTTTCCAGCAACGCTACAAGGCATAGCCATAGATTGGTTCACCAAACTGGCAACAGAAGATAGAGCCTCATGGCATGCACTAAGAAAAGTGTTTGAGGCAGAGTTTAGATTATTGTGGGACGACAATCAGATTGTTGCCGAGATTTACAACACCAAACAAGGCAAACATGAAAACACATGAGCTTACAACCGCAAGCTCAAAGAACTACTAGTGAAATTGGAGAACCAACTAGCTGATGGGCTAAAGAAGCGGTGGTTCATTGAGGGACTAATCCCCTTGTTGCAAAAAAAGATGAAAGTGGTACCTTCGTCCTCGTACACTGATGCTTACAATCAGGAGATGGACATCAAAAGTGAAAACAAAACATCCCCATGAGGGAAGAAAAAAAAAAAAGACGACGAGAGTACGGAGGAAAGTAGAGACGAAGAATCAAGGATAGTCCAAGCCCTAAGGTGGGACACGATGCGCATGACGAAAGAACTAAAGGCTGACAAAGAAAACTCAAAAGAAATTGAAGAGCTATGGTGCACTAACTGTAAAGTAGGTCACACAAAAAACTAATTGCTAGAAAAAATCATTCTACAACACCTGTCAAGTAATGGTTCATTCCATCAAGGAATACCTATACAATTTAAAAACAAGAAGCACACAAGTGCTCTTCACCCAAGGGGAACAATCGACCCCTCTGACCACATCTCCTAAACCATAAAATAATAACAATAATGCATTTCCTGGCGGATACCACAACAAAAGAAGAAATAATGATTGGTACAATAATAGTGGGTCGAGAAGCTGAATCCAGTATGACTCTAAAGGAAGAACCATGATCCAGTGCCAGAATCGTAGTGAATTGGGTCACTTCACCAGAGTGCCAAAGTAACCAAAACAAAGGAAGAATGTTATGCAAATGGTGTGGACAAGGTGATCACAAAGACACCGATTGCCTCAAACAAAAAGGTATCAACATGCTAGAAGGACGAGGAAGTTCTGGAAATTACCAAAGCACAAATGAAGAAGGAAGTTTATCCAGACCCTCGTACAGAGAAGTAAAGACTTTGAGAGGCCAAAGTGGAAGTAGACCAGGCGATGGCCAAAGAAAGGAGAAATTCCAATGAAGCAACAAGTACATCATTGCGGTCTATGTCAAAAAAAGAGCATCGTATGGTAGATGTTACAGAAAACCATACCTATCAAGGTGACAAACCTCCTACAGACAATGCCACAATTTAAAGTGGCAATTACGAACATAGTCAGTGACAACCAAACTCGACAGGAAGGTCCAAGCAAGGGCATGGTAGTAGAGCCACCACCGCAAGGTGAACAAGTAGCTGACCCAATGTTGCTCATGGTGAAAATTGAGGGGAAGCCGGCCATCATACAGATGGATATCGTACGAAAGAAGCTCAAAAACACCATTGTCGATGGAGGTTCGGGAGTAAACGTACTGCCGAAGGAGACCTGGAAAAGTCTCGGGAAACCAACTCTCTAGCCACCAACATTTCACTTAGTAGGCGTCTATCAGCATGGTATCAAACTAGTGGGTACACTAATGACACAGAAGGTGACAATTGACACAACAATTTTTGTTGGATTTTGTTGTCATCCCATTATAGAGAAAGGTGTACGACGCACTACTGGGGAGAGGTTGGCTAGTAGAAGCCAAAGCAGGCCACAATTGGAAACAAAACACCCTTTCCATCGAGAGCAATGGGAGGAAGTACGTCATCAACCTAAAGAATGAAATGATGAGTGAAGAACTGGCATCCTCCGACGAGTCAAAATCTGAAGGAGGAGAATCAGTAGAGGACAAAGGAAGAAAATTCATGGAACCTAATGACGAAGGGGTACTGAATCTTGAGAATTGCTCAAGGATGAGATAAGTTCTCTCAAAGGTCTATTCCATTGGCAGATGGAAGACTACGAGGTGTTTCAACCTAAGTGCAATATGCTACAAATTGGCGAGATCAAGGAAGAAGACAAAGTTACAACTAGTCTGTAATGTCCCACCCCAGTTGGAGCAAATCTTTTGTGATTTTGCTTAGTTTGACATATGAGACATTCTGTCAAATTATTGGTATGCTTATGTGATGAGCACACGGTTATTCTGAGAGAGTGGGGGTGGGAGTGGGGGTGAATCAGTATAACAACATTTTTTGTCAATTTAAACTTTATCAATCACAATAACATCATTTATTCAATTTCATTAATCATGCACATGAGAAGAACACAATAACACAATATTTACGTGGAAACCCTAATGGGAGAAAACAATGGAAATTAATGCTTTTCTATAAATTCTTCTTTTTACAAAGTTTGGAGGCACCAACCCACTGGAAGCGCCAACTTCCACAACTGAATTTGTAGGTTCCACCTTCTTGGATGTTTCACCTTCAATGGATGATGGACAATTCAATCTTCTTAATTCTTGATATCTTCACATACAAATATGCCTCTCAATGATTTTATTAACTCTTCAATCTGCCTTTACTCTTCTCTACAAATCTGTCATAAATCTCTTCTCTATATTTGTCCAATCTTCTTTTCTATCTCTACCAAATCTTCTTTATATCAACATTAACACTCTCCTCAATATCTATATAATCTTCTTGTATATCTCTACAAGATCAGTTGGAGTATAGGACCATTGAGAGGGGCGGGGGGGGTGAATCAGTGGTCAAATAAAATCAATCTCAAAACCTTAACACTCTTGATCATACAAAACTTTAGATATGTATTTCATAAACAAAACACAAAGATGTGCATATTACAACATCACATGTGAATTAGGAATACTGAATCATGCACAAAGCATCATATCATCAAGGAGGCATGAGACATCATATTTATGAGTGGAAAAACCCTAAAAAGGGTGAAAAAACCACTATGAACAATTGCTTTTATTATCTTCAAAAGGCACCAACCCTGATTACATTTAGTGAGCACCAACTCTCCTTCGAAGAGCCAACTCCGAAAACACCGAAGCACCAACCCACCGAGAGCACCAACTCTCCTTCGAAACACCAAAGCACCAACTCCAAACTTTGAAAACAAGAAGATCAATACAGAGTACTACTTTGTTTACATTGAAAAACAAAGGTTATAGATGTATTCTATAACTCTTATACATACACCTTATCTCTCCCAATTTGACACAAACAGAAACAAACCTTCAAGACTTTCAAGTACTCAAGACACATACAATTCTGAATTCTTTATCCTTGAACAGGATATACTGAATTTACAATCTCTAAGCTTCCAATTTCGAAAAAGGCCCGATTACCATTCTTTTAAAATTCTACAATCACCTTTCTTTTCAATGAAGATCAATTACCATTCTACTCAAACAAAACTTTCTCACAGACCTCTAATATTGCTCTGCTTATCAAAAACTCAAATATCATACTCTTTCATCAATCATCTGCTTATCTCAATCTTCACAGACAGTCACACTCAATCATCATTGTCTTTCATTCTCAAACCCTACACATACACACAAAACCCTGGCGTATCTTCTCTATCATCATCTACTCTGTCATCATTTCTCAAATCAAAACATCACATCTGCTCTGTTACCTTTTCAATAAAAAAATTACATCATCAAATTCGCCACAACATATCTTGATGAGCTGAAGCTACCATACATTCTTCCTTTCTGCCATCTCTAAACTTTGTTTATGAAGAATACACTACTTTGAATAAACAACCACCTTGCTTTATTCATGAAAGTTTCAACCCCTTACTTACCTAACTCTGTTCTCCATCAAATTTGCTCTGTTCTCAATCAAATTTGCTCTATTCTCAATCATTCATATGCAGACACCATCATCTATTCATGAATATTCCACCACATCAACAATTACATCAAAAAACCCTCCTCACTGCATAACATCAGATATTATCAAAATGAATTCATATAAAATCTTCCTTCAATATCAATCAATCAATAGCTCTTCATAATCTCCTTCTCTCCTCATATTTCAGACAAGATCATGAACATATTCTTTTTCATAGAGCTAATACAGTCTTCCCATTCTCATTACTTGCACAAAAACTAGCTGCATAATCCAAAAATAATTTCTTTCAAAATTGAAAAATCCAATTACTTGACTGTTGGTATTAAAAACAACCACAAAACTGAAAATAGAACTCTTCAATTTTAGTGCCATCAACAAACCCTTCAATTGCTTGTTCATGCACAAAAAGAAGCAACTTTCAAACTTCCTTGCAAAATTAGTCTCCTGTAAGTAACCGTTAAAAGCTTTAAATGAAGACCATCGATCCTTGATACCTGCCAAACAACCTTCAAACCGTAGCCTTTGATTTGAAGAAATGTTGAGAGCAATCAAAAGAATGTATTAAATGCGGAACCATCAATAAATACATAAAAAAGGTTGGTAGATGACCAACCTTGATCGGGCATACTCGATCAACATAACTATATAATTAGTTATGTATTATTAATAACAAAAAATATTATGATGAAATAAAAAACTATTCTAACACCCCCCCTTATTACATCATATGCCCAAGAGAACATTGCATGAAAGTTCGAAAAGCCTCGAGCTTTACAATTGCAAGTGATTTGGTAAACATGTTTGCACACTGCTCTTGAGTCGGACAAAACTGGAGCTATATATTTTGTTGTTGAACATGCTCAAGAATGTAATGGCATTGAACTTCAATATGCTTGGTATGCTCATGACAAATTGGATTGCGAACAAGCTTCAATACACTCTGATTGTCGCGGAATAAAGTGGTAGGACTTGTATCAAGAACACCCATACCTATCAAAATGCAACGTAACCATATCGCCTCGTAGACAACCCCAACTGCTACGCGATATTCTGCCTCTATGGAAGAGCAAGCAACAGTGGTTTGCTTCTTGCTCCCTCAAGAAATCGGACAAGATCCCAAAAAGAAAATGAAGCCTGAAGTAGACTTCCTATCATCCACTGAACCTGCATAGTTGTAATGTCCCTTACCCAATTTCACCTAGAATTCGCTTGTTGATTAGGTTTAGGGTCTCATCTTTTCAAACAAATGTTTCCTTTAACGAAGTGATCTTGGATTGAAACCTACATTCACCATATGAATGACATTTCCACATATACATATGTTTGTTAGCATTAATATCTAGATATCCAAATATAAACATAGTCATAAATGCAATTATGAAGACATCAGGATTGCCTTGGGTGGATCCGCCCTGAAGCCTTCTTGTTAGGCACGGGAGGTTGTTCACCACAATCCTCCTTTTCCAATGGCTTAGTACCTGCATTCTCCACATGGCAATACTTCGTAAAACACTAGCCCTATTAGGAGAGGAGGGAAACCCTAAGGGGCCAAGGGCCTATGGCCTACCACCTCTTATTGTAAATCTCGTGCCTTGAGCCTATGTAGGGCAGAACCCCAGGTGGGACCCCCATCCTTCATGACCAAACCCATGCCTTGGACCTACACGCCTGAAGGTGGGGTTTTTAGGCAATCCACTTGGCGAAAGCTTCCCCCATCCTAATAGGGTACAAGCACGGAGCAGACAATCTTTGGACAGTCACTTGTGCATTTACTATTGAATTATCTATATGCTTGTATCATGTTTGAGAGTATTATATGGATGCATGAAAATGTAACATAATGCAAAAAAATGCATGGATCTATATTACTACAACAATGCAAATTCTCATCATATTTAGTTTGTTTGTAATGTCCCCTTCTCAACGGTGATCTTGCAGATGGCCGTTAGCCTATTCCGGAGACCCGTAGGCTACTCGGAAGTGGAAATTAGGGTTTCCTATCTTTGTGGAGGTTGTTTTAGCTTTTTCTGAAGGTTGCCCTTGGAATTCTGGAGTTTTGTTTGTGGATTCTTTCTGGGTTTTCAAAGAGCTTCGCAACAGTATAGCTGGCATGTTGATCTGAGCAACTTCCTCAATTTACTATTTTTAGTAAATTTTATTTCTGGCAGTGGTCCTATTGGCATCAGTACTTTTGGCTCCCCTCTGCGAGTTGTTCAATTGGCAGTGTTGAATTTGGCTTTCTAGCTCCTTTTTTGGTGAGATAAGGTATTTTAATTAATAATGTTATATTTTCACTTTATGACCTTGCCCTAGTGATATAACATTAAGTTGTGTTTAAAAGGGGGGTCTTCATGGGCGGACGCCTCATTAGGAGGTGAGATAAATATTTCCTAGAGTGAAAATGTGACTTACAAAGTGGACACCAACTTTGAGGGAAGGCATTATTTTAATAAATCAAGATATATTACTTCATGAAGTGGGACGCCATCTTGAGGGGGAGTTGGTCAACTTGAAATTTGAAAATTGTTGACTTTGGGAGTTTGGGCGCACTTTCTAGAGGCTTCTAGAAGTTCTCTCAAAGCTTTATAAGGAGAGCTTGGTTCTTCATTTGATTATCTCATGTCTTCAGTATTATTATACTGCCAGAATGGTGTCAGAATTGCTTCGAGGAATGCATACCTCCTAGCTGGCTTAACTTCTTGCTTGAAAGATAGCAACTAGTTGAGAATTGATTATAGTAAAATTATCTTGCATTTTGTAGTTGGGTTTCTAGCATTTTAGTCAATTTTGCAGTTGCTGGTCTAATGTAGCTGATTCATGTTTTTACTCATAAGTTTTGAAATAAAAATCATCTTAGTCTGGGTATTGACTCATTGAGTTTCTTTGCTAGGGGCGACCCTTTGTGTTGAGTTGCAGATTTTTTACAGAAGAAACAGATTTTATATTGCAAAATCGCCCCTCGTTGAGGGCCTTACCTTTTGGGGCTGCATTGGGATTCGTGCATAAAACATATGGGGATGTTTGCATTGGTTTCACCATTGGGGATTGGGTGCCATACCTCCATAAGTCTTTAGCATCTAATTTCATGACATTTGGTGAAGGTTTGAGTATTTTATGAGCATTTTAGTGAAGTTACAGGTTGTTGGTCTGTGCATTTTCAGTCATTGTTTAGTCATATCTGATTGTAGGAATTTGTCTTATGAGTGGGATTGAGTCTAAGAAGTCAAGTTGAGCATTGAGGAGATATTAAACAATATTGCAGCATTGAAGAACTACTAATTTCTGCTCTTGGAAGGCATTCTATTTCATTGTAAAGTTGAACAGTACTACTGTCAACTATCTTATTCCTTGCTAAGCACCTGTAATTCCCACAATTGTGGAAGAGACTGGCCTTGCCTCAATCTTTCATTTCAGTATTCATTTTCTTGTATCACCCGCTGAAAAAGTGGAAGAGGCTGGCATGTCGCCTAGTTATTTATTGCAATGCATTGTAACATCAATTTGTTGATTGACTTAACTGTCACAAGAATGTAATGTCCCCATTTTTAGCACTACACTTTCTAGTGATTGATAGCCTATTCTCGGATGCCTGTAGGCTAGTCAGTGGCAAAATTAGGGATTCCATTTTAGAGGAGGTTTTGAAGGCTTGCATGCGAAATTTTCTGATGCATGTCTGGTGGAGCTTTCTGAGTTTTTGGAGAGCTTCAAGATGTGGTAACATGCATGATGAGATATTGACTTGCAATTTTGGTTGTTCCTTGGCTGTTTTGGAGGTTTGCATGTTGGAGTTTTACAATTCTTATTTTGGATTCCTTATGGGTTTTCAGAGAGCTACGCAATGGTGTGACATGCAACTGAATTAGAGAATTTTTTTGGACTTACTATTTTTAGTAAGTACAACGGCTGCTCGGATTGTGGTTAAAATGAGTTTGGAACAACTTACTATTTTTAGTAAGTTCTATTTTTAGCAGTGCTATTTTTAGCAGGATTTCTACAATTCAATTTTGTGGCTATATCTGGCACGTCGGTTTGAGCAGTTTGGTCTCCAACACCCTTGGTGCTATTTTTGGCCGTGTTATTTTTAGCAATAGTTCACCAGTTCAATGCAAAGTCTATTTTTGGTAGGTGTTCAACAGTTTGATACTATGGCTATATCTGGCAGGGCAGTATATTCTGTTGGTCTCCAACTTTTGAGGTATTTAATTTGGCAAGTTAAATATTTGAGATAATGTTTTAAGTGAAAATAATTCCTTTGCAATAATGGACGACTTCATAAAGGAAATTATTTAAGTGATTTATAATGTTTATTTTCACTTAACTTATGGGACGCCAATATTATACTTTATTTGCATTTTATAAAGTATATTGCCTTCATGAAAAAGGGACGCTTTGGAGAAGATATTTGGATAATTATGAAGTATTTTCCTCATATGCTTTTGGACGCCTAAGTGAAGGAGGTAATGAAATACAAATTACAGTTTATTGAAGGTAAATGTGGATTCCACCTTGGGCACCTTAATTGGAGGGAAAAAGAATTCAAATTTGGGAAGAAGTTATAAATATGAGACTTGGGCTTCATTTGCAGTTATCTATTGTTTATCTTAACGAAATGCTGCTGAAATGGTTTCAGACTTATTGCTTTGAGGAATGCATACCTCCTAGCTTATCAGTTTCGTACTTGAGAGATAGTACCTAGCTATTGAGACTGATTCTTCAATCTAGACGTTGCAGATTGAGCTTCAAGTTGGTTTTTGAGTGATATTTCATATTTTGGAGTTGCCGGTTTGGTACTTGGCTGAAGCACATTTTTACTTGTTGCTCCGCACTCGATTTTTTGTTGATTCTGGGTATTGACCCTATGCTTTAGTCTGCCTTGGGCGCCCCTTCTTGCAAAGTTTCAGAATTTTTGGTGGGCTCTTGGTTTTTATCTTGCTGGTCGACTTGTCCCAAGTCATACTTTTGCCTGGGAAGTGCCGGAAAGTTTTAGAAAAATAAATAACTCTAGTTTGTCGCAGTCTCTCAGTTCTATCTTGGTCACTCTTCTCTTATGCTTCATTTGCACTTGGTTTGACGTCATTCAGAGGTGTTTTGACAAAGTTATGAGCGTTTTGGTGATTCTACGGCTTGCTGGTATGAATTTCTTATTGCTGCAATTTTTATATCAGACCTGATATTTCAGTCCTTTTAACTATATTTCATATGCTGGATAGCTTGTACTTGTTTGGAGTTCATTTCCTAACATTCTGGAGTTCATTGGTTATCTATATCTCATTGTATTTGTAGATTGTTCATCATATTGTAATGTTGTATCCCCACTTTAGTGGAAGAGACTGGCCTCACCGTCTATTTAATTTTTAGTATTTACTTTCTTGTACTGCCCGCTGAAAAGCAGAAGGGGTCGGCTAGCCGCCCAAACATTTACTTTCAGTACTTTGTAATTCACTCCCGCTGAAAAGTGGTTGAGTTGCATTTCTCATATTGCTGATGGGTTGAGCTATCAATACACTCCCGTTGAATAAGTGGTTGAGTTGCATATTTACTTTCAGCATTGTAATTTCAATTCCAGTCCTCTCGCTGAATAAGTGGTTGAGTTGATTGTTATTTCCTCTCATTGTACTTTCCTGCAGTTCTGATTTTTTGCAAACGATCCCCTTTCGAGTATGCTCTCACCTTGCCCATACTGGGATCTAGGTTGATCAGAAAGAGAAAGGGTTCCATTTAGTTGGTTTATGGTTTCACTAATGTTAACGGGTGAAATTAATGTGTTAAAAAAATTGAAAAAATTGGCTAGCACATTTCAAAGAATCATGGATCCTCTGACCATATACTCGCCCCTCCTCCCACATCGGGTCTTAGGGCGCATTCTTGGTTAGAGTTACATTCTGCTCAGTAGTGCATAGGGATCCTCTGACCATATGCTCGCCCCTCCTCCCACATCGGGTCTTAGGGCGCATTCTTGGTTACAGTTAAATTATTGCAATTTCAAGTTCTTGCTAACGATCCCCTTTCGAGTATGCTCTCACCTTGCCCATATTGGGATCTGGGTTTATCAGAAAGAGGAAGGGTTCCCTTCAGCTGGTTTATGATTTCACTGATGCTAATGAGTGAAATTAGTTGTGGAAAATCGGAAAAAATTGCCCAGCATATTTCATTGTCTATGATCAATGATACTACCCAATGTAATATCAACAATGATGGAAACTAAATGCCGCTATATCATACCCTTTAGTTTCATTCATGGTCATGATAATGCTAAAGGAACCATCATCAATTCATAAAACTATTATAATATTGATAACATCAAAGGAAAACATTGCATCAATAATCAAATGAGCAATATTAGTTTCTTATATTCAAAATATGTTAAATATTATTCTTAAGTGAGTACATCACCTGAGTTGCTATATCTCTCCATGTTTCCTTACTCGCCTCCTTCAACCTTATACTGAATTGATCATAGGATGAGGACAATTCATAAATATACATAATCTACTTATGTTTATACTTAAGAGTCATCATTACTTATAAGTATCATTATTGCATAACCGTGTATGTATATATATATATATATATATATAATTATTTTTTTACTTATATTCATTAGTATTCATATATATATTTTTATATAATTATTCTTTCCTTATTCATATATATTCTTTATTCACTGCAAATTATTCATTATAAAATTTATCTATATCTATGCATATATACTTGTATGCCTATTAAATAATATATATATAGATTAAATGGCTCTATATTCCAATGCATAACAATCATTGTTGCTGTTGTTCTGAATTGCAGATCATATTTCTCAATGTTTTTCCCTCTTCCTTATTTTCCTTCCTTCTATTTATACCATTCAAGGTATTGTTTGGTGAAAGAGGTGACTTTTCATAAAATATATCCCTTTGCTAGATTTAATTGCTGCCTTTTAAGGCTTATTATCACAATAATATCTATTTTTGAAAATAATATATTATTACTAATAATTATGATATTTCAGATTATATACTTATTTTATAATTTTATTTTGATTTCTTATTGAACATATTTTAACATTAAAGTATAATAATAAAACCAATTTGCTAATATCTTATTATTATTTTATTCTAATGTATTACAATCTTTGATGTGTAATGATTATAATATTTATTTATTATTATTATTTTTGATATTAAGTTATTTAATACTAGAATGTAATAACAATAATTTGCCTATATATTATTATTATATTTGCTATTTGCTATTTATATATTTTTATATTGACATGGTACACATTTATTTTATATTTAATATTAATATTGCTATTTATTTTATTTATTATTTTATTTGTATTTTAACACTTCATCTTTATGGTATTGCTATTTCGGGGACATGACAATAGTCCGCATCCGTGTACCCATACAATGAAAAATTTGCATTTTGCTTATATTCCAGGCCATATGCCACTGTACCACAAATGTATCCCAAAACCTTCTTTGTTTCCTTCCAATGAACAACCTTAGGTTCCTACATAAACCTAGAAAGATAATTGACAACGAAACTGATATTTGGCTTGGTATAGATCAGGTAGATGAGACTCCCAATCAACTGGCGATAAAGAGTAACATTCACCATGAGTAGATGGATCATGGTGGGAAAGTTACAAACTTGTCTCCATGGGGGTCAACATAGGTTTGCAATCTTCCATGCGAAATCTCTCGAGCAATGTCTTAGCATACTTCACCTGACAAACATATATCTGATTCTTGTTTTGCCACACCTCAAGTTCAAGACAATCATGCAGGAGCCCGAGATATGTCATGTCAAACGACCGTTTGAGATCATTCTTTGTTGCATCAATCATCTGTGAAGAACTCCCTATGATGACCAAATCGTCGACATAAACAACCAGAATGACAATCTCCTCCCCTTGCTCTTTGAGGTAGAGATTGGGATCATATGGATTCCTGATGAATCCATGGTTAAGGAGATGCTCATCAATTTTGATATACTAGGCCCGAGAAGCCTATTTAAGACCATAGAGGGATTTGATGAGTCTGCATACTTTGTGTTGCTGCCCAAGTGCAGTGCATCCCTCTGGTTTGAGTCATATAGACTTCCTCCATGAGATATCCATTAAGGAAGGCACTCTTGACATCCATCAGTGAACTTTCCACCCAAACTACGCTGCCATAGCCAACACCATACGATAGTCTTAATCAATGCCTTCCTTCTGTGCATAGCCCTTAGCCACGAGTCAGGCCTTGTACTTGTCAATGCTACCACCTGCCTTGTATTTGATCCAGAAAACCCATTTGCAGCCAATAGCCTTCTTCCTTGGTGGAAGATCAACAAGTTCCCATGTATTGTTCTTCAGAAGTGCTTGATATTCAACATCCATAGCATCCTTCCAAGGTGGTGAATCAAAAATTTTGAATGACCAGAAGACTGTTCTGCAAGAGCTCTAAACTCCTTGAATTTCTTCAAAGAGTCATGCTTGTGAGCCAAACAATAGACCCACATTTTTCTTGTATAATCATCCACAAAGAGAAGAAAATGTTGAGCATTCTGATGAGTTGCAAGGCATAGGACCACAAAGATCGGTGTGAACCAATTCTAAGGGACTCGTGGTTCAGTTTTCTACAGCAGGAAAAGGATCTCTATGTTGTTTCCCGGCAAGACAATGTGAGTAGATAACTTCTGATTTCTAAATGGGAGGAAGTCCTCGTACCATATTTCTCTTACTCAATGCAAGAAGATAACCAATGTCGAGGTGGCCAAATCTTTTATGCCAAAGAGCTGTGAATGAATTGGTTTTGACTACAAGGGCTTGATCATCATTTGAAACATCAACCAACTAAAACATCTTGATTGCCCTTGAAGCACGAGCTACAACTGCCCCATTGTGAGTCTTGTCTTTGATAAGACAAAGTTTCTCACCATTAAGTTGATCAAATTCAACTTGCAGATTGTGCTCAAGCAATTGACTTACTGAAAGTAGGTTCTTACTGAGCCTTGGTACATACAGAACCTTTGCAAGTCAACATGTATGAGTTCTCAATGGAAGTGAAATATCGCCAATTCCCTGAACTTTATATGAGATGTCATCACCCAATGAAACATGCCCATAGGAGGTGGATGGAGTTAAGGTACATAACCATTTTTGTTCCCCTATCATATGCCTAGATGCACCAAAATCAACATAACTAAATTGTTAGAAGTGGCAGCCTTTCTTTCTACAACATACATAAAATCTTCTTCACCTGAACTACATGCAACATTCCCTTGTTGTTTGTTGGGCTTTTTCTACCATTGTGGATTTTTCTTCTTATCCCCTTGGAAAGATTTTTGTGGCCTTTTTCTACTAGATTCACTATTGGCATAGGATTTATACCAGCATTCTTTGAGTTCATGACCCTTTTTACCACAAATGAGGCATTTCTTTTTCTTTTTGGAAGAGTTGTCTTGATTTTGATTTGACTATCTTGATGGACCACTTCAACGATCGGGTTGTTTTCCCTTTTGTTTCGCTGCAAAGGCTTGATTGTCTTGAGTATCGATCTCACCAAACATTGCTTCTTCCTATTGAAGCAAGTTGACCAGTTCTTCAAATGAGGGTGTTTTATGTGCCACATTCAAACATGTTACAAACACTCTAAACAAAGGTGGTAGTGCTCTCAGGACTATTGGTACAAGAGAGTCATTTGTGACTTCTTCCCCTAACACTTGAAGTGCAGTTCTCAATTCAGCAACTCTTCCTAAGAAATTTTCTACCTTCTCACCATTTTGCATTTGGAGACAATGTAACTGACAATATAGATGTAGGATTTGGTTTTTGTTTTTAGCCTCATAGACAGTTTTGAGGCAGTCCCAAGCATCTTTTGCAGAGGTCGCAAAGCAAATGTGAGGTTGAACCTCATTTGACACACTAAAAAGAATGATTAATTTGTCTTTTTGGTTGGCCTTATCAAACTTATTTTGCTCATCACCGGGTGGTGTTGGTCTGGTTTTATTTTCTAAGACAATTTCCCAAATGTCTTCAAACTCTAATTGCATTTGGACTTTGGTTTTCTAGGCAGCATAGTTTTCACCCTTTAGGAGTTGGGAATCAGGCAGGAGGAATTTAGGTGCACTAGAAGCCATTCTAGTTTAATTTAGTTTACCCTTATAACCCCTATCAAATTCAAAATTCTACTGTTGTTTTTTCAGAAAAAATAAAAAACTGCAAATATTTTGGATTCTGCAATTCTATTTTTTATCTTTCAGAAAAACAAATGCTCTGAAATTTGGATTTTACGTGCACAACACTATTTTTTTCCGTTCAGAAAATGAAAAGTACAGATGCTCCAGTTTCAAGATTTCAATGCAGCATAAACCTTCAACTCCTTTTTGTGAAAGAAAACAATGAACAATATGCACCTTTTAGTTGAATTTCGTCTCTTCTTTGGACAACAACAATAGACTTGGATTTCCTTTGATGGCTATTCAGCAACAGCAAAGTATTCGTATCATACAGAAGCCGATTAGTTTCACGCATCCAAATTTGATTTTCGTCTCTATGATTGAATATAGCAACCACGTCCCATCAATGCCACTTTCGAAAACACCTCCTTTATGTTTGTTTTTTTTTCTTTTCTCCGACATTGCTTCAACCAACAAACTTGGCAATGCTCGTTTCGATGGAGAAAATCTCACGGTAACGCTCGGAAGAGAGTCTTGCGACAATGCATGTCCTGACAAAAGAAAGTTTTGACGTCTTCTGATAGAATAGTTGTCATGCACACATTCAAACTTCTATGTCATTGGCTTTGCAACTCTCCTCCCACAACAATCGCAATATTCATTCACATCCTCTTGCAGAGTGAGTCTTCAACGTTGCTTCCAGTCTTCACATTGATATTTTGCTAGACGCTTATAGCGATCTTTCTTCAAACGCTACCGGCTCTCCTTTAGACACAATCCTTTTAATTCTTCAATCGTTGTTTTTTCATCCGATGAAAGCACAGGCTCAGGATTTATGCTTGTTCTGATACCATGAAGAAATGTTGAGAGCAATCGAGCGAATGTATTAAATGCAGAAGCATCAATAAATTCATAAAAAAGGTTGGTAGATAACTAACCTTGATTGGGCATACCCAATCAACATAAATATATAATTAGTTATGTATTATTAATAACAAAAAATATTATGATGTATTTTAAAACTATTCTAACATGATTTTCATATGAATAACATAAACTTAATGCTTAACCTACTTGATCGGTTATAATGACTAGGAGGACCAGTTAAGCAATGTCCAAAAACCCTTTTAAGTTTTCACTTAAATACAACTTAACCTCCAATATCAAAAAGCAAAAAGCAAAAGAGTTGCTAATTCTTATACATAAAAAACCTAAAAGCTAGGGTTTTCGGGTTTTATACACCTTGTATCAACTGAACAAAACATTAGCAAGATCAATACCCTAGGAGACTTAAAATCCTATAACTGATTTTTAAAATTTGCCACACAATACTGATGTAGAATACTATATCAGAAAGATAAGCTTTGAATGAACCATTAATCTATCAACACAATGAAGCACTATGTCCTCTGCTGATTAACATACTCATTACAAGTACTCTTGATACTCTATGAAGCAGAATACTCATCAATCACACCGACAATCTATATTGTAAAGAATTCATCCTATCATAAAGTTGACAGTGAAGAACAAATAGGACCTGTGAAAGCACCTTTTGAAATGAACAAATATTGATCAAGAGATTAAGCATGAACCAACAAAATGTACCTGACTTGTACCTATCACCCTTCACATGTACCAATACCTGAATGAGCAAGAAGCTCTGAAACATCAAGTAAACACCATGAACAATGAACCTTTGACATCAATGACAAACATCATGCCAACAAGATCTTCTATACCAGCATACTCTTCTTTTATATTCTACCTCTTAAAACCTCCTATGCTGAACTAAGTGTGTCTTATAGATATATGTTTTTATTTCCACTCAATCATACCTCTTCACCCAAGAGGTGCTTCTATTCTCCTTTTTTTTATCGCTGCTGTTCATTACATTAATCACTGTTTTTAATATTTATCTCTGCTTATATTATAAAATATTTCGAGTTACTCACTCTCACTTTATTCCAATTTGCAATCACTATTTATAACTTGTCTCTTATGAAGAGAGACATTCTTTGGAAGAATCATTAACTGTTGATCCTTGATCACAACCTTTCAATATAATTTCTGAATCGCAGCCTTTGGAATATTAATTGTCACCTTTTTAAATGTTAATCGCTTCTTTTGGCTTTTACTTTCTCTTTTGTCTTTCTTTTAATATGAATCACACCCTTTGATATATAAATGTTGTATTAACTAACTATTAGTCAAAGTGCTGTATCTTTTTTAGTCGCTGCCCTTTATATTAAAAATTCCATTTAGTAAATATTCGCAGCCTATTTTTTTGTCTTATCCTATTTTGTTTCATTCACCTTGTCTTTTGTTTTTTGTTCGCTGCTCTAGCATATATTAATCTTTTTTCTATATGATAATCTTATTGCATGATAGTAATATTGTCTTTAGTTTCTGCATCCTATATTCAAGTCGTTGCTCTCCATATCTTAACATGGAAAAAATATATTATATATTAATATGTCTCCTTCATGACTTTTTGTCTTGGGCATCATAGTCTTTGCTATATCAAATCACAAATTTCTTTTTATCAAATTTTTCATGTCATCTGATCTTTAATTTCTCTTTGACATCAATGACAATAATTCCAACAATCTCCCCCTTTGTCATTGATGGCAACACAACCATAGTCCTCTCCTTTTGCTTTGCTCCCCCTTACTCCATCTCCCCTCCTTTGACATCAATGGCAAAGGGTCTTCCAATAATCTCATGCACTTCTTGTTCCATGGAGCTACACGTTATTTGTAATGTACCTAATTGGGAATGCCCTAGATCTTTCCCTAAATCCTTAATTTCCCAATTATGGAATAGATTAGAGAATACTTTTCACTTTGATTGAAGTCCTGCACATAGATTGGAAATCACTACCATAATCATTCTGGTTAACAGATTATAATTAATCATCACAACAACAATTCTAGCAAGTAATCATATTCTAAATATTAACAAACTCATAACAACATGGTAGGATAAGTGAGGTTGCAGCGGGTGTGCTGGTAGCCAACTCTTCTAGACCCAAGGGCAGCACCCATTGAGACAACGACAAGTACCCCCTTGGCCCATGTGAGTTCATCTCGTCCCCCGAGTGGCATATCTAGAAGATGCCCTCTCGCTGTACTCCCTCGGCAATCCTCGTCAACAAGTGAAGTTGCAGCGGCTGTCCTAGTAACCAACTCTTCTAGACCCAAGGGAAGCACCCGTTGAGGCAACAGCAAGTACCCCCTTGGCCCATGCGGACTCATCTTGTCCCCTAACGACTGGTGTATCTAGAAGGTGCCCTCTCGCTGTACTCCCTTGACAATCTTCGTTCCCTATCCCTGGTGTGGATATGTATTAAACATCATTATACCATGAGGGGTGATTAGAAGTTGCGAGAAAGTGTTTTGGTGGCTCAACTCCCTTAGACCCAAAGGCAATACCTATTGACAAAACGACAGTACCCCTTTGGCCCATGGGACTCATCTTGTCCCCTCATTAGGGTGGCGTATCTAGAAGAGGACCCCTTGATCTACCTTCTTGGCAATTTCCCTTTTCCCCACCATGGTTAAGGCATAAACAAAGTGATGTAATCCTTACATAAATATATCAGCAAACTTAATAAGGACTAATAATATCACACATGGATCATTCTTCCTAAATAACATAAATAATAAGGGGTCATAGGACAAGGACGTACATAAGTACATATGCAATCTATTCATCTATATTATAGAGTCATATAAGGCTCAATAATTGTTGCAAGCATTATTATTGCACAATGGTAAAATATCTATATATATTTTATATAAATATGCATATATCATTATATCTAATTGAATCTAATTTACAATTTACAATAATCACTTTCAATATATATACATGCATATACATATACATACATATATATAATTATTTTTAAGTTCAATATACTCTTGGTAATATATTTTATTTATCCCTCTGCTGTGCTCCCAGGTTTTTGATTGAATACGTACCTGTTTCCTATCAGATCTGCAGAGCTTTCCTTCCAGCCACGATGATGTATCTAATACTTGTTCTTTATTTTTATTTCCCCCTACCGATTGATGCCCTCCTCTCTTTATTCTCTTATCTATGCCTTCCCCCCTCCCTTTCTGCCCTTGCTGAAGTCTCCTTAAATACCCGATAGGGTCAAAGGTTTGCATCCCTTTGACTGGGTGTGACTTTTAGTGAAATCACTGCCTTTGGGAGATTTATTAGTGATTGCTGCTTTTCAACTATCTTTATTGTGACGAAACTAATATGAACATAATTTGTATATTAATAATTATGTTATTATAGTAATATGATCATAATTTGTATATTAATAAAATAATAATATTGTTACTAATAATTATGACTATGATAATAATTAGATTATGTTCATTTTATTTTTGATGTTTGGTTATTTGTATTTGAATATTTGATATTTTAATATTAAAGTATAATAATAAAAATAGTTTGCCAATATCTCATTATTTTATTCTACTGTGTTACAATTTTGGGAGGGATATGACATATTGCTATGAGTAGCTCCCCCATAATGTATGCTCTCATCTACTGACTAGATGGGTGTGGGAATACTCCCAATTTTTCCCTTGGATACTCAAATGTATCCTTTAATAGTGGCTTGGTGAATATATCAGCAATTTGCTCCTTGCTAGCAATGTGTTGGCGTTTCAATTAGCACCTCTGGAGTGCTTATTGGAAACGGACAGCTATTGCAAGTGTGTTAGTACATGCTCTTCGGATTATAGAGAGGAAGATCTCTCTTTGCTGATTTTATACTGTAAAAAAGGGGTGTACTAAGATTTCCTATCTTTTTTACTCAGCGGTAGGACACAAGGGTGCATAAACCAATGCGCCGTAGCTAAGCTTTTTCTCTGGTTTCCGCAGATCTTAACTACGACTAACTAAGCTTCTAAACTATCCTACCTCCTCAAGAAAAACAGAGCATGAGGGCATAGGAGCGAAATGGTATGGTTGGATCACTTGAATCCTCCGTCTCAATGGAATATGGCCGAGGCTCTGAACCTTCGGATATATACCAAGATAGGGCTCGATACAAGCAAACACTCGTTACGGTAAACTGGATCTGAGACTTGCCAAGGAGGAGGAACCCCTATCCGAGGTATAGGCTTGGAAGCAGCTCACTGGAAACAACAAGGGACGATGGCCTTTCTAACAGGATTCCCGAGGAGGTGACGACACCTGTCCAAAGTCTAGGCTGCAAGAAAGATCATTAAACAACATCAAACGATAATGATTGATGACAAAATATCCAAGGAGGCGACGACACCTGTCCAAGGAGGAGATTGAAACAATGCACTATTTAAAAACAAGACTTTGAATAACTCAAATAATTAGATCAATCAAGCTTGCACCATCTGATTTATTCTTTAAGATTCTTCAAAGAATTACAAAGGTCGGGACAGCAAAGGCACGAAATCATGCACAATTGCGATCAACCAACGAACTCTCATCCAAGAGTGAACAGATATAAACAAGCGAACTCTGGCAACAGTGGCGCAGCAATTTTGCTAGCAAATAAAGGTTAAACAAATAAAGAACCTAAGGCTCTTATTTATAGGAACTCAAAGGAGTAGGCAACCCTAAAATCTCCTTGAGTTAACAAACAGTTCTTGCCAATCAGCAAGATATTATTCTGTGTCTAAATGTAGGTGAGCAAACAGTTAACTGGAAATCTACTTCAGTTAACTGAAACTAAACAAAAGTCAAACTGGAAGTCTACCTCAGTTGACTGACACCTAACTAAAAGTGAACTTATGTTACAAATGTGTCTCCAAAATAGACATCCACCTTTAAAGGAGATCTAAGATCCACAAATCGTGGGAGTCAACTAGACATCCTAGATCAGTGGGATCTGACATGCATGATCTGTGGAGATCTGGAGTCAACTCGGAAAGGGGCATCAAGTTGACTTCAGTCATATTTATTGCTACTTTGAAGGGTAGGACATCCTTCTTGAGGTGTTTGACACCTCATCACCATTGGTCAACGGTGCTTTTGTTCATTCGTTGACTTCTTCATACGGAGACCGTTACATGTCTGTCAATCGTCAGCTTACCGCTTGTCAGCAACTTGATGTATGTATCTCCTTCATTCTGCTTCCCTTAGGAGGGTTACTCCTTTTCTTTTTGTCTATGTTTCCATTTGACGTGGAAGGTAGTGTAGTATTAACCGATGGCGGCTCTGTGTTGGGAATGACTACCTTCCGCGTTCTTTTGCAGCTTGGACGTTTTCCTTGATCTTTCTCAATGGAAGAATGTCGTGTGATGAAACCGCGAAGCTTGACGATGAACCGCGAAGCTTGACCACGATCACTCCAACGTGAGAAATGCACATGAACTTGCTGCATGTGTAAAATTCCAACAGTTACAATCCTCTAAACTGGCCTTGGAAGGCAATCAGATATACGAGGTGAAACTATTATGGAACCTGTGGACTTGTTTCTATGCTTGTCAATCTGGCTAGATTGACCTCTGGGTGTGCCTGACGCAGATCGGTGCCAGCCGTTTTCAGAAAATCATGGAGTAAGACCATTTTGGTCTTGTATTCGTCTTGGGAGAACTGCGTTCTGAAAACCTTGAAGATTGACTGTGCACACGATGCTGCTCGGACAACTTTTTCTGGAACTGCTAAAAATAGCCTTGCCGAGGGTAATTTTTACGAAATATTCTGAGACATGGGTTTTGTTGAGAATAATTCTCTAAACAAACCCAGATCGTCAGAAATTCGAAAAAACGTGTTTTTCTATGACATGCAAGAGCCCTTCGGTGGCAGAGGCAGTGAGGCACCAAAAAGTGATTTTTCTCGAAAAAATCTAACACATGGGTTTTGTTCGTGCTTCAAAGCCAAACAAACCCAGTTTGTCTGTTTTTCAATATTATGACTTTTTCGGAAACCCTAAAAAATAGGGGCAGCAGGGCTACTTTTTCTGGAAAAATCCAACATGTGGGTTTTGTTCGTGCTTCAGAAGCTGAAACAAACCCAGTTTGTCTGTTTTTCAATATTATGACTTTTTCCGGAAACCCTAAAAAATAGGGGCAGCAGGGCTACTTTTTCTGGAAAAATCCAACATGTGGGTTTTGTTGAAAAAGCTGTGCTGATCATACCCAGTTGGCCAGATCTGTGATTATCTGTCGTTTCCTGTGACATGCAAAGAAATATAGACAGAAATAGAGGAAGTAGACAGAAGATGGATTGGAAGTTATAAACTGCCACTTTGCAAGAATTATGCCTTTTGATGCAAACTCTGATAAATAGTCCCTCTGTGCAGCAGATCTTCAAAAATATGAAGAACGGTGAAAACCCCTCTGTCAGATCTTCAAAAATGTTGGAGAAGAAAAATATTCGTTCTTGAGCTCCTCAACCTGCAAAGAAATAATGAATAATGGATGCCTAGATGCTTTGATATGTCAATTTGGAGTTGCAAGCATCAATTGGGCATCCAACTCATGATTGAGCCTGATTTGGAGTTCAAAAAGGTGATTTCCACTGATTGTGGAGTTTTTGGCCTCTTTTTGCCTCCAAAATTTGTTAACTCAAGTCAACATTTGCTTTTGACTTTCTTAGGCTTCCTTTTTGGATTTTTGATCATTTTTGCAGGCTGAAGTGCCTCTGTTTGATCTTCGATCCTGGCTACTCAGTTGATCTTCGGCAATTGCTGACGGATCCGTTGTTGAGATGGGATCAGCTTGATGAGATATGCCTGGGAGAGATTAACTCAGAAAACTGAGTTTGGACCTCCAGAATGAGGGGCGCCTTTCTTCAAGAGGGGCGCTTTTGGCTGTGCCTTAGTCAATTTTCATTGACTGTTCTTCGTTTTGGCCTTTTCAGACCCTCTGTGCTCTGATCTGACGTTCCCGTTGATGGATGAGTCGGATGACTCTGCTTGACGATGCATCGGGTAGCCAACTCAATCTTGCTCAGGATGACTGACTTCTCAGTTGATGACAACAAGTTTTGGTCCTTCAAACTTAAGGGCGCCCTTGGCCAGCAGGGGCGCTTTTAGCTTGTTGACTGATTTTGCTTATGCTGTGAACTGCCTGACTTTGATCTCCTCTATCAGATGACTGATTTGTCAGAAGTTTTTGCTGATGGTTTCACTGGCGAGACTGGTCATAGCTGAGAAGATCATCCTGGGAGGCAGTAAAGATTCTGAGTGAATCTGGATGCCTTCAAGAAAGGGCGCCTTTCTTCAAGAGGGGCGCTTTTACCCATGCCTTAGCCATTTTTTGGCTTATCTTTCCAGTTCTTCAATTTTGGCTTTTTCTGCTTGACCTCAGCGTGTGATCGTTTTGCGTGTCCTGTGAACCTGCTGTCAGATTGATCACGAAGCTGGGAGGAAGCTGTAAAGATATCATGTATAGAGTTGCTGCTTATGGATTCATGTGGTGCCTGTAACTGAGGGGCGCACCTGGCTAGCAGGGGCGCTTTTACCTTGAAGCTCTCTGATCTGGCATCTCGGTCGTCAATGAATCCTCCATACTTTACTGACGGTTGGTCAATGATCCCTGAATTAGACGATCTTGCTGATTGTTTCGTTGTCGAGCTAGTATGAAAGTGAAGAGGATGACTGTTTTGACACTGCCAGATGATTTGATTTGCCCTCTGAGGTTCAAGGGCGCCTTTCTTCAAGAGGGGCGCTTTTAACCACTGTAGACTATGTTTTGCCTTGGTAGACAAAACGTGCACCTTCCAGACTTAGCCAAATTTTGGCCTTTTCCGTTTTGAGAATCTCCTTCGTTGAACGCCATCATTTTCATCCTTTTCCGCCATGGTTTCTTCGTTGAAGCTTTTGAGGTTTAGCTTTCAGCACCTGGTACTGGCCAATCTGCCATTAATGGCTGCGGAGCTCCTAACTTTGTTCCTGAAAAATAGAAATAGACCCACCAGAGTAAAACATATTTTTGATAATTCTGACTTGATCAGTGTGATCGTGAAGGCAATTAATCCTATCAGAATTATTTTCAATCATTTCCGGGAAGGTCCTATTTTTTAGGGTTTCCATAAAAATAGGGGTGTAAAACCCTAATTTTCGTTTTTTTTTTAAATTTTAACCATAGGTTCCTTGACAGAAACCCACAAGGATTTTATATTTGGTTTGACCTAAAACATACTTTAGATGGCATTTTTACGTTGTTTAGCTCAATTTAAGCAGAATGCCAAAAATTTCATTTTGGGTATAACACAATGTATTCCAACCTAACTTGTTCTTCAACCACTTGTTCTCTTAGGAAATGGTATTTGATTGGTATGTGTTTTGTCCTTGAGTGGATCACCGGATCCTTCAAAATGTTAATAGCACTTGTGTTATCGCAATACATGGTGATAAGATGATCATACTCCACCTTAACATCCTTCAAAGTTTGACTCATCCATAATACTTGAGTGCAACAGGGTGCTGCTGCTATGTATTCGGCCTCTGCAGTAGATAACGAGACTGATTCTTGCTTTTTAATCCAAGATACCAAATTTCCACCAAGGAAGAAGGCTCC
The DNA here is from genome assembly GCA_007115665.2 of Sequoiadendron giganteum. Taxonomy (NCBI): domain Eukaryota; kingdom Viridiplantae; phylum Streptophyta; class Pinopsida; order Cupressales; family Cupressaceae; genus Sequoiadendron; species Sequoiadendron giganteum. The sequence goes on along the minus strand of CM021102.1, from coordinate 10,987,784 downwards.
TCCACTTGTACTCTTCCTATTGTCCATGCTTCCGGCTGAATCGACATCACCGTATGCCTCTAGAGTAAAGTCCTTTCCATTAGGATACCATAGGCCATATTCCAAAGTACCTTTCAAGTACTGAAATATTATCTTCACTACTTGAACATGTGTTTCCTTTGGTGCAGATCCGTCTGATTCCTTTGTGATGTCCCGTTCTTCTAAAGCTAAAATGACTTATTTAAATATTTAATTAATTAATTTTCCCAAAGTCATTTTAGCTTTAGAAGAACGGGGACATCACAAAGGAATTAGATGGATCGAAGTTCATACATAAATATGCTCTAGTCACACGTTGATGAATGTTCATGACAACACACTACTTCAAATTAAATTAGAATTAACAATACTGGCTGACTCCCTTTACACTATGAAAATTACAATGCTGGCCGACTTCTTTTAGAAAAGACATATATATTGAACTAAGTTAATTGCCCAAGATATTAGATGAAAGGTGAGCGATTGGGAGTTTAATAAAGTGTGCAGTGATTAATATTATTAAATTCAGCGATAAAGAAAAGATTAAAGGTGCAAATATGATTGTAGCGATTCTTTTATAGAGGCTGATATTTATTGAGGCACTGGGTAAAAAGGAGTGACTAATAAAGGCAACGATTAATATATGTTAAGGAAATGATCAAGGTATTAGTGAGCAGCGGTTAGTAAATAAAGAAGGAGCAATTAATGTATGAGTAGCAATTCATTTGCAAGAAGGCAACAATTGATATTTGTGGATGATAAAAGAAGTTTTGATAATAAAAGTGGTGTCTCTTCAAAGGGTTATCTCTTTTAAAAGAGATACATCTCTTCACATAGAGGTATAAGCATATAAAAAGACATAAGTTTTTGTAGAAAGATATGAAGTAGGTGAAGTGTGAAAGATATTGTAAAGATCCAAGCACACAACAATTCTATTTTCTCACAGCTCTAACAAATTTATCCAAAATTGAAAACTCGTGGGACTCAAAATAAATTTCAATAATAAGGCTACTGGTTGATAAAATGAAAGAGGACACCAATTATAGATATAACCTTCATTGTCTGATGAGCTTCAAACTTCTAGTTGTGAGTACAAACAATCTTTGATTTACATACACTATGGTGAGAGTTTGAAAGTGGCGATACCCAAGCTCCACCCAAAGGTGGCGTTGCTCCTATGTCGTGCTACACTCTGCTCAATTGTAACTCAACTCCTATTGTACGCCATTTCCAAGAAACTGCGTCTGTGAGTCTCCCGATAGGTGAGGATCGCGCCACTTAAAATGGCCGAACAAAATGTATATGCGTTGGGTGTTGTCGCAAGGTGAATCTAAGAGCTCCTAACCATCAAATGATTTAATCACCGTGTTTGCCTTGTTTCTAGATCTTCATGTATTATCGACACTAAGTGTCTTCCTTCAGATGATCGCCCGACTTATTACTCGATGAAATGACCCCCTTATAATTTTTTTAAGTTTTTTGCAACAACACTTCAACAAAGGCACTCGTCAACATTAGCCAAAATCAAATCAATTGCTGAAAGTAACCCTACGCCAAGAATGTACATCAGCATCCCAATGTTGGGCAAGGTGTAAGCATATGGCGCCGGGGATCATAAGTCTAGAAATTGAATGAAGTACAATGCTAGAAAATAAAGTTGGCACCAAGATCCAAACGTAAGAATATACACCGAGATCCCAATGTTGGGCAAGCTATGAGCATATGGCGTCGGGGATCATAAGTCTCCAAACTGAATGAAGTACAATGCTATAAAATAAAGTTTATGCAACTCGATTGCCCTTCATCAACGTACTACGTACACAGGAAGTAAACAGAACTATATGTAATACACAGAACAAAACAATACAATATGCTAGAATTATGAGATGTTTGTATTCATTTCTAGTAAATATCACCATGTACAATCACAAAGTATTCCCGTACTATCAATCATGGACTCATAATCATAATGACAATAGTAGTGTCCTCTCCTGACTACAAAACTGAGAACATTTAACATTCGGCGGTTAGTTGAGCAACCAACCGTCGCGACGTTCCATAACACCCCGCTACAATTAATCGGGACTTAACCAATAATTATTCTTACTAAGACTATAGTTTATTGAAATATAATAACTTGGCCGACTATGGCCGACTACATCATCCCCCCCACAAAGTAGTCGTCTTCCAAACGATTGAAAACCAAGAATGGCAACTGATTGTCACTCTCACCCAATACTCCATCTCTCTCCGTCAATTTCTTCTTGAGAGTTGCAACTCTCATCTACTCGGCAGCCAATTGCTCCTGTACTATGATGGCTGGTGGCACTGCAATTTGGCAATTCCAATAAATTTGATGGGGGTCTAGGGGCAACGCCTCGAACGGGGTCAAGGGGCAGCGCCCCTTGCGGGGGTCTGGGGGCAGCGCCCCCAACGGGGTCGAGGGGCAATACAAGGGTCTAGGGGCAGTGTCCCCAGCGCCTCATTTTCATGAATTTCCAAGAGACACCAGCCAATGCTAATACAACCAAAAATTAGAGATTTTGCACTGTTTAATTGATGGGTGATGTTCGCTGTTGTACTCTCTGTGAGGTTCTCTCGTACACCCTTCATCTTCACTCGTACAGATTTCTTTTGTTTCAACCGTACGACCTTCTTTACCTTCACTCGTACGGACTTCTTTTGTTTCAGCCGTACAGACTTCCTAGTTGCACAGCATGCAGACTCCTTGTACAGTCGTACGGTCTCCTTCTCATGGCATACGAGTTCCTTCAACTTCCAACGTATGGTGTATGAATTAGCCCGTATGGACATTCGTTCTAAGTTCTCTCCTGGATGTCGTACGTACTTTGACTCTTGGCGTACGGCTCCCTCTTTCCTTCTTCGTACGGATTTTTGCTCATAGCATGTGGGCTGCTTGTTTTGTCGTACAACCTCCTTCCCACAATGTCGTACGAACTGCTTCCTACCATGTCGTATGGACTGCCTCTTGCCATGTCGTACAGACTTCTCCCTTTTGCCAAGTCGTACGACGTCATCTCCCTTGCCAATCCGTACGACGTGATCTTCTTTTTCTTTGTGAGGTCGTATGTGCTCTCCTATGCCTTTCTCAGGTCGTACGAACTTAGGAATGGATGGAAGTCGTACGATTTGCTCTGGTGAAGATTTTCTAAGTTTTTGTCTTGGTCGTACAACGCTTCTTCCTGGCCGTGCTACACGTCTCTTGCTAGTCCGTACGATGTGACTTTATATGCTTTCGGCTGGCCGTACGATGCAATATTTCGTGTTACTACGAAGCCGTACGATGTGGCTTCTTATGCTTTTGCCTGACCATATGATGGAGCCTCTGCCAAGCTGTACGATGTTGTTTCCTGCACTGCCAGGTCGTACAATTTTGTGCCTTATTGTCAAGTCGTACATTTTCCTTCCTTGTGCCAGGTTGTACGGTTCCTTTCCCTGTGCCAGGTCATACGTTTTCTTTCTTTGTGCCAGGTCGTACGAACTCCTTGATGTTGCTTGATCGTACGACGTGATCCCCTCTCTTAATCTGTACCTTGTTCGGCCGTACGAGCCTTCCCGCTCCTTCCTCAAGTCGTAGGCCTTGCTCTATCTTCCTGCCAGGTCATACGACGTATCCTCTTGTCTTGTTGTTAATTTGTATGGTGTAACTTTCTTTCCCTTTGCCAGGTCGTATGCTGTGGTCTCTTCCTCGTACGTGCTTCTTCGTCTCTTTTTTTCTCTTTTCTCTCTCCTCCATCTCCTTTTTCTCTCTTCATTTTTTACATTTAATAATTCCTCTACTTTATTTTTTCCATTTTTTGGCTCCAACACAATTTTTCTATCTCGTACCTGTTCGGATTTGCGGGCTGGCGTATCATTCAATTATGATATTCTTGCTTTGTACTCTCCGTACTCGACCGAAAATGTTTGGCTAAACGTGTCGTTCTCTTCTTCCTTGATTTCCCCGATCTATAGCATGTTACACTCTTGGTGGAACACTTCATAGTCTTCCATCTGCCAATGAAATAAGCCATTCAGTGAGCTTGTCTTGTCCTCCGACTAACTCTCAAGTTCCAGTACGCCCTCGGCATTTGGTTCCATCATCTTCCTTCCTTCATCCACATCTAATTCTCCTATGTCCAAATTCGGAAGAAGCCAATTCTTCGCTCACGGCCTGGTTCTTCAAGTCGATTACGTACTTCCGCTTGTTGTTCTTGATCGAGAGTGTGTTTCTCTTCCAATTATGATTTGCCTTGTGAAAGAAACCTGGTGTTTCTCAACCCGGTCACTATCTAAGAATACTGTGTTTTGTTTTGGTTTTCTGAATTTATGATTTTTTTTGGGTTTTTTGCAGCAAATAAGGATTTGCGATTTTACAAGGAAATGACTGGAAAATTTATATCAAATACTAGATGCTTAAATAATACAGAATAAAGATCAAAGCTCATTGCCAAATAGTTTATTCATCATGCTGGATAGTTACAACTGTGAAAATCAATATGCAGACAAAAAGGCAACAACTTTATTAATGAAAACTTGGTTATTGCAGCCGCCTTGAAATGGAGAAGAATAGGTACGGCTAGCTTCAGAACACGAATCTCCAAGCTCAAAAACACTGAAATAGCTCCAGGAACCCTAGGCGCCAACTTTGCAAGAAGTCAAAAGACAAAAGACAAAGTGATTTCCTCTGGAGATGAAGTACGGCCCTTGCTGGTACAAAAAAGTACGGCCCAGCCACCAGCCATAAACATGGTACGGCCTCTAGAAGAATGTGCCTGGACTCTGTGAAATGATCCCAAACAAGTCGCCACCAATAACTAATGAATAATCTCTTTCTCTCTTTCCTGAATCGATTCAAATAGCACAACTGCAACCTCTGAATGAAGTTACCCTCTTTGACAATCTTCAACTGATATTTCACAGTCTCAGTATGTTAGATCTCAAGGAGGGAACGTTCCTCAAAACCTGTTGATCTGCAGAAACTCTAGTTTCTCAAACCCCAATGTTCTCAGAGAGAAAAGTTAACAAATTCGAATAATTAATCACATAAGTTCGATTTGCTCTTTGAAAGAATATATATAACCCTTTCAAAAATTCGACCCAAGCTTCCTTTTTAATAATCATTTAAATAAATGATTAATTTCGCCTTTTCTTAACTTAGGAAAAATAATAATAAATGGCGTCCCATCTTTAATGAATAAATAATTATTCATTATAATAAATATTTCACTTTATTATAAAGTATTAAAAATACTTTATAATATGCCATTACTCATTAATATTTAAATATATTAATAAAGTGACTTTATAACATAAAATCAAAATATCAATTATTTAATAATCATTAAATGCTCTGTTATTTTTCCATCTGAGCCTCGAACTGACAAACTGGGTCGACTCAGAGCTAACCAGTTGAACCAGGTGCCTTGCCCAAAATAGCAGCTTCCGCCTGCTAACTTACTATAAATAGTAAGTGTCTGAAAAACCACTCAGAAAGAGTCTGCGAACGCCAAACTTGAAACAACTGAAGGAGTAATGTTCCCGAACACCAGATAACTGCCTCAAATGATCCTCTACACACATCTGTCAGCCTACGAGGATCAGAATGATAGGCTAACCTCAAATCCAGCTGCTGACTAGAAAGGGGACATCACAGTCCGCCCTCCTTGAAATTGCTTGTCCTCAAGCAATCTCAACTCCGGATGCTGTAAAATCTCCTCGGACTCCCATGTTGCATCCTCAACTGGCAAATCTCTCCACTTGATCAGATATTCCCTGATCAGCCGCCTCCGAAGGTGTCTCTCTCTCATCTCGAGGATGGCCTCAGGTACTAGTATCAATTTCCCTTCATCATCAAGGGGTGGCAGAACTAGAGAGGGTATCACATGCTGACACAATGCCTTCTTCAGGCGAGAAACGTGAAACACGTTGTGAACCCTGCTATCTGCTAGTAAGTCTAACTCATATGGAACCTCGCCCACTCGTCTGACAACACAAAATGGACCATAGTAACGAGGTTTCAACTTCTCTGCCCCACTCTTCCGCAGAGTAGACTGACAATACGGCTGCAACATAAGATACACCATATCACCCACTACAAAGGAACGCTCAACCCTCTTCTGATCAGCATACTGCTTCTGCTGATTTTGTGCCCGCTGGATATTGTCTCTGAGAGACCTCAAAATGTCCTGCTGACTCTGCATCATATCCCCTACACTCGGCACTCTGCTATCACTCAATATCAAATCCAAAAGGTTGGGCGCCTCATACCCGTACAATGCCATGAAGGGTGTCATCTGTATCGTCATGTGGTGAGTGGAGTTATAACAATACTCACAGAGGTATATCCACCTCACCCAAGCTCTCTGTTGTCCAGCTATGTAATTGCGCAAGTAACCTTCCACCCATTTATTGACAATTTTTGTCTGCCCATCTGTCTGCGGATAGTAGCTAGTACTAGGTGTCAGTTCGGTCCCACAGAGCCTGAACAACTCTTGCCAAAAGTTGCTCATGAACCGACTGTCTCTATCGCTAACTATCGTCCGAGGCAACCCATGTAACCGAAATACCTCTCTGAAGAAGAGCTCTGCAGTCTGCGATGCTGTGAATGTAGTAGTAATCGAGAAGAAGTGTGCATATTTGGTCAACCGATCAACCACTAGGTAAATGCAATCTTTACCTTGGGCTTTCGGCAAACTCGTGATGAAGTCCATCGATAAACACTCCCACTTCCTATCAGGTATCGGAAGTGGCTGGACCAATCCAACAAGATATGTGTTCCTGCTTGTTCTGCTGGCAAACAGAACACTCTCGAACATACTGTAGAACATCAGTTTTCAGCCCTTTCCAAGTAAACCGTTCCCGAACCAACTTATATGTTTTGTAGTACCCGGGATTGCCCGCCATAGGAAGATCATGAAAGGCTCTCAAAACTATATCCCTCAACTCGGAACCAAGAACTAGAAAAATCCGCCCCTTGTAAATGATCAAGTCATCTACAATGGTGTACCTACTATCCTGCTCTGTCCCGTCAATAATGCTAGAAGCTCATGGGTTCTTAGCATACTCAGTAACAATCCGATGCCTCCAATCCTCGGAGATTTGTGCCATAGCGTTCAACTGAGGTCTGTGAGACAAGGCGTCAACTACAACATTCTGCTTCCCCTAAATGAAGGTAATATCAAAATCATATGATTGCAGTTTGCTCACCCATTTTTGCTGCCTCTCATTTAGGTCTCGCTGTCCAAGGAAGTGTTTCAGGCTATTGTGATCTGTACGCACACTTAACTTGCTGCCTACCAAGTACTGCCTGAACTTAGCCAAAGCATGCATAATGGCTAACATTTCCTTATCGTAAATGCTGTAAAACCTCTCAGGACCCCTAAGCTTCCTGCTCTCAAAAGCAATAGGGTGTCTCTCCTGCATCAAAACAACACCAATGCCCTCTCCTGAAGCATCGCAAAACAAATCAAATGACTTCGTAAAGTCAGGTAATGCTAGCACTGGCCACGAAGTCATGATCACCTTAAACCTGTCAAAGCACTCCTGCGCCTGTGGTGACCAAGTAAAAGCCCCTTTCTTTGTCAAATCCGTAAGGGGTGCGGCGAGACGTGAGAACCCACTAACAAATCTCCTGTATAAAGCACACAATCCAATGAAGCCTCTGAGCTGCGTAAGGTTCTCAGGTACTGGCCACTCAACTATAGCTCGGACCTTCTCGGGGTCCATACTCACTCCCTTGGCATTGATGATATGCCCCAGATACAACAACTCCTCCATGCCTAGCTCACACTTGGATTCCTTGGCATAAAAGGACTCCTCAGCCAGGATCCCCAAAACTACGTCCAAGTGAGCTAAATGCTCCTCCCATGACCTGTTGTACACCAGAATGTCATCGAAGAAGACCAATACAAATCTCCGCAGCTGAGAACTGAAAACCCTGTTCATGGTAGACTGAAAGGTGGCAGGTGCATTGGTTAAGCCGAAAGGCATAACCAAGAACTCGAAGTGACCGCAATGGCACCTGAAAGCGGTTTTCTCAATGTCCTGCTCCCCCATCTGAATCTGGTGGTACCCGGATCTCAAGTCGATCTTTGTGAAGAAAATAGCACCGTGCAACTCATCAATCAACTTATCAATGCGTGGTATCAGGTACCTGTTCTTAATTGTCCTCTTATTGAGCTGGCGGTAATCTATGCACATCCGAAGTGATCCATCCTTCTTCTTCACCAATACAACCGATGAAGCAAAAGGTGACTTGCTAGGTCTAATATGTCCCATAGCCAATAACTCATTGATGGTCTTCTCTATCTCATCCTTGAGTCGTTTCGAGTGCCTGTAGGGTGTAATCATAATGGGCTTTGCGCCCTCCTCCAACTCGATAATATGCTCAGTGCCTCTGTCTGGGGGCCTACCAGGTGGAATGTCGCTAAACACTTTGGAGTGTTTAGTCCTCAATATCTGGATATCTGGATGATACTCACTCTTCTGCTGCTCCTGTTGTGTTGGCAATAACATACACTCCGCAGCCCAATCAACCATATCATGACGAACGAGTCTCTCCATCCGCTTGTACGAAACCATCCTCAGATTACTGTCTCTAATGGCTTTGATGACATGAGGTCTCCCATTAACCTTGAACTTCATCTCCATGTCTCGTAGATTGAGTGTGAACTCACCCAAATCGTGAAGCCATGCCATCCCTAACACCACATCAGTATCTCCCATATTAACAACATAGAATTCAGTCTTGAACTCATAGTTGTTCAACCGCATCGGAAGATCAGTAATCTTTCTGTCACATTTGAGGGTGTACCCATCAGCCACCTTAACTCGGATACCCTCAAACTCCTCTTTCTGTATACCACGTTTCTCTACCAACCGTGCGTTAATGAAATTATGAGTGGCACCAATGTCGAGTAGAGTGATTACCTTCTGACCGGCTAGGAGCCTGTGAAGTCTAAACGACCCATCTCTCTGAAGGCTAGTCAAATGTGCCTCCTATAGCTTCCTTCCTCATTCGTTCTCACCCTCATTTTCGGACCTGTCATCATCTGAATGCTCAAAATCAGCTTACTGGTCTGATAGATCAGATTGCTCTTCCCCCTCATAAAACCATTCCATCTGATTGTTTTTAACCTTGAAACGAAGAGGGCATACATGTTTTTATCATAGGGTGCCTTGCACCAGAAACACAATTTTTTCTTCCGTAGATCATTCAATGTTTCTCTGTCAAAGGGTGGTGCATTTTGTCTCTTAGGATCGGGTGGATCCCTCTTCCTATCAAAGGGTCTATCTCTATCAAAAGATCTATTTGGCCTTGAGTTTGGCGTGGAACCCGAAGAGAACCTGCTGCGAGGTGCTGCATGGTCCATACTGCGTGCCTTTCTCATTGCCTCCTGAAGGGTGGGAGGATCAAATTCCTTGACCCAACCTCTCATCAGCTCATATAACCCCTCGGTGAAAAGAATGACAAGTCTCCTCTCCGAAATACCTGTCACCATGACTGCCATTTTCTGAAACTCCCCAATGTAAGCATCCAAACTACCTGTCTGTCTAAGCTGTGCTAGCTCTCTAAAGTAAAGTTTTGGATCTTTTTTATCAAATCGCTCAATAAGCCTGCCAGTGAAATCCTGGTAAGTAGTAACCCAATGATGACCCAGTGTGTACATGTTGTGATGCCACCAATCATGCACCAATCCATCAAGGTGTAGCGTGGAAAATTTAATGGCCTCGTCCTCTTGCATAGGTCTCAAAGATAGGTAATTGTCTAACTTTTGTACCCACGACCTCGCTGAATTCTTATCTGAGCCATCAAAATAAGGCAAGACAATCTTGCTCACTGCATGCTAAAGATCTCTGTTCACCTGTGGCGGTTGCTGGTACTGATGAGCTCTGCGCTCAAATCTACCTCCACCTTTGGGCTTATCCACATCCATAAACTCATGAAATGTCAACAACTGTCTAATCTTAGGAGTCAGAGTAGAATACTCCCCAAACAGTCTGGTCACGTATGCCACTGAAGTGCTATGCTGTGGCTGAAACTCTGTATGGTGACCCTGTTGCTCTGCTTTCGGAGTCGGTGGTGCTTCTCTACTAATAAATGTAGGTTGTCCAGGCCTACGATCGTGAACAACCGGTGACAATTGCGGTCGTGTAGACATCTGCGGCTGGTCAATGCCTCCTGAACCACTGGACTGCCCTATCTAAATATAATGCTAGTGAGGTGGAGTATACTGTCTTATGGTACCTATCAACTGTGACATCATATCCATCATATTGTCATGTCTACTCCTGTATTCTGCCTCAGTCATCTCAACATTTTCTTTCTCTTTCCCTGAATCTCTAGGAATCTCTTGATCTGCCATGAGTGTAGTCACACTATTTTCACTACTGCAAGGGCTAGACCTGTGTATACCAAGAATCCCTAATACTGTCTCACCTTCTGGAATAGGTGGACCTGTCCAATCCTCAACTCTGCCTATTCCTATACCCTTAGTATAATGAATGATGTCTCTACTCATGAAAAAGCAACCAAAAAGCACTCTGTCTATTGAAGAAGCACAGGATGGTAGGAAAACTGTGCTCTGATACCACTGAAAGAAACCTGGTGTTTCTCAACCCGGTCACTATCTAAGAATACTGTGTTTTGTTTTGGTTTTCTGAATTTATGATTTTTTTTCGGTTTTTTGCAGCAAATAAGGATTTGCGATTTTGCAAGGAAATGACTGGAAAATTTATATCAAATACTAGATGCTTAAATAATATAGAATAAAGATCAAAGCTCATTGCCAAATAGTTTATTCATCATGCTGGATAGTTACAACTGTGAAAATCAATATGCAGACAAAAAGGCAACAACTTTATTAATGAAAACCTAGTTATTGCAGCCGCCTTGAAATGGAGAAGAATAGGTACGGCTAGCTTCAGAACACGAATCTCCAAGCTCAGAGACACTGAAATAGCTCCAGGAACCCTAGGCGCCAACTTTGCAAGAAGTCAGAAGACAACAGACAAAGCGATTTCCTCTGGAGATGAAGTACGGCCCTTGCTGGTACAAAAAAGTACGGCCCAGCCACCAGCCATAAACATGGTACGGCCTCTAGAAGAATGTGCCTGGACTCTGTGAAATGATCCCAAACAAGTCGCCACCAATAACTAATGAATAATCTCTGTATCTCTTTCCTGAATCGATTCAAATAGCACAACTACAACCTCTAAATGAAGTTACCCTCTTTGACAATCTTCAACTGATATTTCACAGTCTCAGTATGTCAGATCTCAAGGAGGGAACATTCCTCAAAACCTGTTGATCTGCAGAAACCCTAGTTTCTCAAACCCCAATGCTCTCAGAGAGAAAAGTTAACAAATTCGAATAAATAATCACATAAGTTCGATTTGCTCTTTGAAAGAATATATATAACCCTTTCAAAAATTCGACCCAAGCTTCCTTTTTAATAATCATTTAAATAAATGATTAATTTCGCCTTTTCTTCACTTAGAAAAAATAATAATAAATGGCGTCCCATCTTTAATGAATAAATAATTATTCATTATAATAAATATTTCACTTTATTATAAAGTATTAAAAATACTTTATAATATGCCATTACTCATTAATATTTAAATATATTAAAAAAGTGACTTTATAACATAAAGTCAAAATATCAATTATTTAATAATCATTAAATGCTCTGTTATTTTTCCATCTGAGCCTCAAACTGACAAACTGCGTGGACTCAGAGCTAACCAGCTGAACCAGGTGCCTTGCCCAAAATAGCAGCTTCCGCCTGCTGACTTACTATAAATAGTGTCTGAAAAACCACTCAGAAAGAGTCTGCAAACGCCAAACCTGAAACAACTGAAGGAGTAAAGTTCTCGAACACCAGATAACTACCTCAAATGATCCTCTACACACATCTGTCAGCCTACGAGGATCAGAATGATAGGCTAACCTCAAATCCAGCTGCTGAGTAAAAAGGGGACATCACACCTTGGCAGCTATCAACCATCCTCTCCCAAGTAGTGCATCATATGCTTTCCTCTATAATGGGATGACGACAAAATTTAGCATAAACTGTTGTGTCCCGATCATCACCTTTTGCACCATTAGCGTCCCCAACGGCTTGATACCATGTTGATCGGCACCGACGAGTTGGAATGTCGGTGGCCAGAGTGTAGGCTTCCCTAGGCTCTTCCATGTGTCTTCGGTCAGTACGTTGACTCTTGATCCTCTGTCGACGATAGTATTTGTCAACATATTCCCTCTGATCTCCATCTGCACAACCGCTGGCATCTTCCTGACGTTCCCCATGAGTAGTACGGGATTACTAGTTTGTTCACCATACGGTGGTGAATCTGGTACCAATTCTGGCCTTCGGTCCTCCGCTTGCGATTGCTTGACATCCCAAAGGTCATTTGTCATTCCCAGTCGCAACTGTAGCAATGTCTGGAGAAGGTCAGTTATTTTGATCGATATGGTGGTCTGCAGTACCTGCCATACAATGTTGGTTTCCGCCTCCGACCGTCGAGAGGTCTCTGGCTTCAGAGATATTTTGTTCTCCTTCGCCATCGCCAGTTCCACTTCAGCTCTTGCTTCCTTCATCCTTTGTTTTTCTGTACGTGGATCTCGGTAAGTTGCCTTCTTTGCTTGCGCTCTGGTGATCGCCAGTACCTCTTTTTCTTCTACTTCCAGCATATGGATACCCTTCTGCTTGGGGCATTCACTATCTCCATGGTCGCTTGGTCCACACCACTTACACAATCTTCCTCTCGAACCTTGGCCATTCTGGCAATCCTTGGCGAAGTGACCCCATTCGTTGCACTTTCGACATTGGATCATGGGTCGTCCTTTACCATTGTACTGCATTCTATTCCTCGGACTCCTGTTGCTCTGGTAACCTCCAGGGGATGCATTGCTATTGTACTAGAGCTTCGGTGGTGTGTTTGGTGGTGTCGACGGTTCTCCTTGAGCGAAGAGTATTTGTGCACTTTTGGCTTTTAAATTGTATGGGCATTCCTTGACGGAATGTCCCATCACTTGGCAGATATCGCAAAATAACTTCTTCGGACAGTTTGCCTTCGTGTGACCTTCCCTATTGCAGTTTGTACACCATAGTGTTGACGTACGTTTTATGACAACACCAACACAGAATAAAATGTCCAACGGTCACTCTATTCTCTCTTGATCAAAATATTCTGCATGCTAAGATTGCGTGAAAGTTCATGCGTTCAATTCCAAGGCTCCTTTTATCGTGAATAGACTCAGTTGGTTGATGTGAATATGCTGGGTATTCAAGGGGACTTACGTACTTGTTCAATTTTTTGAAGCAGTTAAGACATGAATGATTTGACAATATTGCTCTGGTTCCTAAGTCAACCGAAAAAATACTGACTTAAAAGGAGAGTAGGGGTAGAAATTCTACAATCTACTCCTAAAAGGTGGAATGTGAGGATTAGCTTCAACAATCTTCAGACCAAACTTTGTTTCGCCTCCCCTTCGGACAACTCTGACAAAGTAGGTGCAATCTTCAAAGGATGAATAAGATATTCAAATTATGATTCAACATGCGCACCCCATCACAACAATGCAAGTGAACACATACGAATCACAATCAAAGTTAAGTACTGAAATTCTAGTTGACCACGCAGGGCAGACTTACCGTCAGCAAGCCCGCTAGTGGTATGGATAAAGGAAGGCTTGTCCAAACTAACCACCACACTCCACAATTAACAACTACTTGCATGAATTAAAAGTCTATTTTACTCTATCTATTTTGAATTGGAAAGATGAAATGGCCTTGCTAGCTACTCATAACAAAAGAAGAAATCACCAAGCAATGAAACTCTTTGTATTATGAAAGTGTTCACAACAACCGTTTACAAAACTTTCAAAGGAAAGTTTACTTCCCTCCTCAATCTAAGCTAACTTCTAAGCTAAATGCTATATGCCTTCTACTCTCGAGCTCTGATCTTGATCTGATTCTAACTCTAGTAGATTACAAATGAGGGGGGATGCCTCTTTTATAATGAGTCCAATTCAGTGGACGGTTCAGATCTGATTACAATAAAAGACTCAGATTGAGCCACCAATGCCCTAATTAGGGTTTCTGCCCTAAAAACCGCCAGAGAGAGGAGTGGGCAATAAATGCACAGAATATTCTCCACTCCCCTGCAGGAACCATAATGAGCAATTAATGCCCATCACCATCTTCTAGAAGATCCTTATCCAGCAGAGCGTTCCCATTGTCTTTCTCCCGAACAGCAAACTCGATCAACTGGGTCAACACCGCCTCAACCTCCTGAACGGAAATCGGTGGAATATGGTTGAGCTGAAATTCCAAGACCGCCACCATTTGTCCGTGCTGAGTGTAAGACTTTCTCCACGCCACCAAGGCGTCCTGGGTATTCTGAATTATACTAGAGAAAGTGGAGACATTCTCAAAGCCATCCTGGACGAGCGACCTCGCAGCTGACAAGAATGGAGCCAGTTTGTCTCTCAAGCCATCAGCAGTTATTTCCTCTGGAGCCAACCTTCTAGCAAATATGGCCTCTAATGTATTAAGGACTCCCTCCAAGATGTTGCCCATTGCTTTCCTAACTCTGGCCGAAATTGCCCTTACTGCATCGTGAAACCCACGGCATGTGACCACCGAGGAGTACCAACTAGGGAAATCATACCTGTCACCTTCTGAATTACACCTCCACCCACCAGGGTCTCTAGAGGTATATGCATCAAAGCCCCCAAACGAAGTACAATCTTCGTTTGATAGATACGGGTATCGCCCCAGGCTTGATCCACCATATCAATTCGTGCGAAAATATTTGAGGCCTGCTGATAAGCATTGGCGAGGTCCTCCATGAATTTCCCTGTCTCAGCCCGAACATGGCTAACCCATTTGTCCGCTTCCATTTCCATCTTCTTTAAATCTTCTAAGCCAATAACTGACTCCCTCGGAAGCTCCAGTGGGAGTTCTACTGTTGGGTTTGCCTACTCACCTGGACATGCCAGACTCTGCACATATCCTATCAAGGTATTATGCTCCTTCTTCAACCTCTTGTACTTTCCCTCCGTACGAAGCAACTTATCCTTCAATGCCTAATAGGAGTTATCGAACTCCTCAATAATTTGGTCTCCCGTAGGACAACCCAACTCTACCGTGCTGATCACATAATTCTCGGGCCTCTCCTCGGCTCGATCACATTCCTCCCTTGGGACAGCAACCTGAAGTGTGCGAGAGCCCGACTCATCAGTTGAGATCTTTGAAAACTTCCTGGCTCTCTTCTTCTCTGGTGGCGCACTAATCCTTTTGAGGAACTCCTCCATCTCGACGGCTGGATCCGTATCATCCTCGGGGTCTCTTCTCATTCTATCTGAAAGCCAAACTGGCACTGTCTGCTGTGGATTGCAAATGACGAGGGCCTGCTCTTCTGTTGCCTCCACCTCGTGTACTTCTTCTCTTCTTGCACTGTTCTGCTCGGGCTCATCATCTTCCACGAGCTGAGTATCTCCTGACCCTTGGGTCCCCTCTTCTGTGTTTTCCTCTTCCTCCAATGCCATGTCCAACATCTGCTAGAAACGGGTATCGGCCACTGTTTCCTCTTCCTCTCCTTGTTGGCCACCCCTGGATGCACTGACACTTATACTATCTGATTCTCGAACGTTGGGCTGATCCACCTCTTCAAGCTCCTGCTCCTCATTCAATCTCGCCCTCTGATCAGCAAATAATGAAAATACTCTCAAACTCGAAGACTGAGTTTGTGAGTGCGCGGGTGATGCCTGCTGCATCCTCAAGGGTATTGGCTGGCTCGACATCTCATTTTGTGCTTTCGGCGCTTGGGCAACTTGTTTTCCCCTTCTCACCAATAGCGGCCTTTGATCACCCATCAAGTCATAAGTAAGAGCAATTGATTTGCTCTTAAGTCTGCTTACGTGTCTATCGACCCAAGCCCTTGTGAAAGTCATCACCGGAATAGAGAGCGTGTCCAAGTCCATGATTTCTGGCTCGGACCAATCAGGTGGTGGGACCGGAGTATCCCTAACTGACTCATAGTCGAGCTGTATAACGTTGACATCTTCCTCCACCTGGTCAGGAACTGGAATGATTTCACATTCCCTGATCAACTTGAGAGAGAGTCTGGTAAACATCCTTCTTATTTCAACCTCATCGACAGCATTTGCCCAAAAATCTTCTATGTGAGCCTTGTGCCTGTATTCAACATTTTGCACCATTCGGATGTTTCTGTAAGGATCGAAATCCTGCCTGCCTGTGTGATACGATAGATGAAAGAATTGCAGCTCATCCTCTGCCTCTCGAGCTGCCTGCAAGGAGGGACACACCTTAGTGAAATTCCCTATGGCGATAGGCAAGTCAAGTCCACCCTTCTTTTTCTTCTTTTGAATCTTATCATAGGCAATCAATTGCCTAGATACTTCTAGCATTACTATGTGATCGGTGGGGTACCTCGGTAACCGGTATGGGTATGAGGTGAACCCTTGCAGCCCAATGTATGTGAATTTCGGAAATTGGATGAACCAATATCCATATTCTTCAATCAACACCTGTGCTTCTTTTGATATTCTTTGCTGCGTTCATTGCTCAAGGGTCCTTGCAATATGCATTGTAAATGCATCATTTGCCCGCTTGTAGCTAGCAAGGTTAGCCAAATGTAACTGTGTGCAGGCCTCATGGATTTTGAACTGGTTAGGGGCACAGCCGATTGGCTCCTTGTACGTAATCCCTCTGTACTTGGTCATCCTCGCCAGCATATACATTACGTACGAGCTCATATAGAAAGTCTTCGTCCTCCTCAGGCTCCTGAATTGTTCATCAATGTTGTCGCTAATCATCTTGGCCCAATCAACACACTCCTTTCCCTCCAAGATGATCTCGATGAAGTAGAACATCCAAGGCTCGAAGATGTAGGCCTGCGCACTCCCATTTATTCAACTCAACATCATTATCAAGTCGCAGTATTCCTGATTCACATCTTCGGCAATTATCTGTTTTGGGAGTTTAGTGTGGGGTGGTTTTGGCTTTTGCATCCAGACTCTGTTGATGACTGCGGCAACCCTTTCGAAGGAGGAGTACATCTTATCTACCCTTTCCTTTGTTCTATATAACATCTTCTCGGCAGTTGGAATCCCAAATGCCTCTCCGATGGCATCCGGCGTGAAGTTGGCAAACAGTTTGCCATCTGGAGAGACAATCATTCTACGCTCCGGCTTGTAGCAATTTGCGCATTCCATGATTAATTCCAGACACTGAATTGCTGGTGGAAAACCAGCAGCTACATAGATTCCACTTTTCATTATGTTGTGTGCCATGACTGACGGTTGATGACCCCCCAGCCCGTATATCCTTGATTTGAGTGCATTCAGATTAAATGAACCGAGGTTGGTGTCATTTAATCCTGCCAACTTTGAAGTAATTGCCGACTTCGAAAGAAATGGCTTGGCTAGCCTTTTGATCATTGCCTGTTGGGATGAGCTTGCCTTGCCCGCTTCAGTGTTTGCAGCTCTGCCTGCAACTCTGCTTGTTCCTGCAACATCCTTTGCACCAGCCATCTGCAAAAATAAAATAGAATAATAAGGTAGACTGCAGATTTTAATAAAAAAATTCCCGAGATGGCTTGGAATATAGAGTTAGCTTTGAAAATAAAATTCCTTAACATAAATTTCTAACTCCAAACCTCAAACTATATAAAAATCTTTGAGCTTAGAGACAACTCTCAGCAACTGCACTTCTGACTAGTGAAGAAAAATCGCAGCAAACTAATAACTTTCAGCAATGTAGCTAATTTCTCCAGCACAAATAATTCGAACTTCTGACTTCACTTTGTCAACTTCAGCCTTTAACTTCAGCAGTTAAAAGAATAAAAGCCACCAGCAATTACAAGAACTCAACCACTTTCAACTCCCAGCAATTAATTTTTTTAGCACTTCGACTTTCAACAACTTGAAGATGAAGATCTCCAAGAAAATAAGAAATCTTCTGCAACTTCGCAAATCTGCAACGACTTCAACAATCTGGAAATAAAATCTCAACTCTCCAGTATTGCACTTCGAAATTTGCAGCAACTCAACTCTCAACAGCAAGAAGAAAAATAAACTCTCAGCAACTTGAGAATTAAATTCTCCAACAACTTCGTACTTAGAAAATAAAAACTCAAGCTCACTTTCAACAACCTCGAAAAAGATTTCAATCTCTCACAAAATTCTTCACTTCAGCAATTCCAAGCACTTCGAAATGTGTGAAGAAATGAGAGAAATGGGGCTGTTTAAATAACTCTTTATGAAGAATCCTGCCAAGTAGTCCTGGAGCTATTTTTAGCAACTTCATCAATTCACCACTCTCTTCACTTAGAATCTTCTATTTCAGGCGCAGTAGTGGGCTAGCCGTCGGTCAGTCATCATGGCAGTTGGCATTAATGAGGATTCTTTCCTTGCAAAAATTCGAATTTTTCCCTGTAGTCTGCCAATTAACTCTCAATAATTTAAACAACTCGCGAGAAAATCACTTGACTAGATTGAAAATTCCATTTTAAAATCCTCGCAGTGTTTAATTAAATTCAATTCGAAAAAATTCGTGGGAGTTGTAAAATTACTTCCAATCTATTAAAATGTCTGCCATTTAAATCTTCAATTTCACGAAATTTGCCTTAAGACATTTTAAAATATTCAACTCCGTTGATTTAAAATCACTTACTTGCTCGAAATAATCCACCCTCTGAGATTTAATTTCCGTTAGGAAAATAACCTAGGCAAAACAATTTTCTTCTGGAAATATTAAAATCTCCCTTAGGAAAATAATTTTAAACTCTGTTAACTCATGGGTGCATTTTAAAGAGGTTCATTTAATTTTCCATGACCCATGGAAAATATTCATCAATTGTTTCCGCCTTGAAAATAAAATTTCATCACTTCGCCCACTTCGTTTAAATGTCTTTGGAAAAAATAAAACTCATCCAAGGGCGCATCTTCTCTAGTGAAATATTAATTTCACTTAGGAAAATTTTCAACATCTCCTTCTAGGCGCATTTTTTTATTTTATTCAATTTTAAATTCCCATGCCTTAGGAATTTGTTGCTTTCACTCCACACCCTGGGCGCATTTCGGCTAGTGGAGTTTTATTTTCCACACTTGGAAATCAACCTTCAACTCCTCACTATCACAGGCGCATTTGCTAGGTCAAGCTTTCATTTTCAAAGACTTAGAAACTTTTATCCCCTCAGCAACCTTGGGTGCATTTTTTTTATTATATCACATGATCTAGGCGCATTTTGGAGCTCTTGCTTTTATTTCGTGCCTTAGAGATATTTCAAACATATTTACTATCCTTTCCAAGGTGGGGCGCAAATAGCATGTGTGACTTTGGTTTCATGCCTTAGGCGTTTCCCATTTATTCACCTCCTCATAGTGGACGCATTCAGCAAGGCAAGTTGGGCGCATTTTGTGTGCCATGCTTTTGTTTCTAACACTTAGAAATCTTCCACTTCATTTCCAGCTTGGGCGCATTTGGGGTGGCAAGCTTATATTTTGCTCATTATAAATTTCTCACGCCTTAGAGTTCTCAAGAACTTCTTCACTCTTCTTGGGCACAAACACTTCCTTAAGCTTCCATTCATGGGCGTGTATTAGACTCTTCATTGTTCCTCCCTTTACCTTGGGCACAAATGAGTTATGCTGCTTTTGATGTGTGCCTTAGACGTTTTGAGCCTTCATTCATCCTTTGACTTGGGCGCATTTTGACTAGCTGGAGATGGGCGCATATGAGAGGTTGCACTTTTACTTACTTGCCTTAGAAATATTTCGGCCTTCCACTCACCTTTGGGCGCAAATGAGGTGTTGCACTTTCATTTTCTCTTGAGGGTGCATTTGGAAGGGGTTACTTTGATTTCCCATGCCTTAGAATATTCCTTCAAGGCTTTCACTTTTCTTCTCCTTGAGGGGGCATTTGCTAGGGTGAACTTTCATTTTAAACTTAGGCGTTTTCCACCCTCTTAGCTTATGGGCGCATTTAACATAGTGGGCTTCAAATTGAGGGCGCAAATGGCATGTGTTACTTTCATTCTTCATGCCTTAGGCATTTTCAACATCCTTGCTTCAACTTGGGCGCATTTAGTACCCTCAACTTTTATTTTCAATGCCTTAGGCGTTTTGAGAGGCTCATCAAGGTGGGCGCATTTAACATGCCATGCTTTTATTTTAAACAATTAGAAATTTTCAAAGCTTCCACTAGGTGGGCGCGTTTACATGGGTCTTCTTCTATTTTCACCATGGGCGCATTTGAGAGGGTATGCTCTCATTTTCTCACACTTAGTAAAATTTTCATGCCCTTGTCTGCCCTTCACCTTCTCATTCTATTTTTAGCAAGCCCTTGCTATTTTTAGTAAGCCCCTTTGATCTTTGACTTCCACAGTTCCGTTTTGCCTAAAAATTTCACCATATGATACTCTTCGCCTTGTGATCATGTTTTCGCCTATCCCTTGCTCTGACCTACTATTTATAGCCACCTGCTATTTATAGTAAGTCCCAAAGTTGCCTGACTTTTGTAGCTCCGTTTGACTTGAAACTTGCTATGCCTGATCCTGATAACTTGAGTGCTCTGTTCGTACCCATCTTGGGTGCAGACCTGCTATTTATAGCCCTGAGATGACTTACTAAAAATAGTAAGTTCTCCGATTTTGCTCAAATTTTGCCAGTAGGTTGCTTGGATGATACTGATCCTGATGGGGTACTTCATTTTGACTATCTCTGGATTTTACCCCCTATGAAAATGGAAACCCTAATTTGACTTGCATGTATCCCGAATGGTCTCCATTTGACTTTGTTTCTTCTGCATGTCGCTTTGTATGCTGAACTGAAGTGTCAGGTGGCTGGAGTGAAACTACTATTTATAGTAAGTGTCTGGAAAGTCATCCATTCACTGTCGGATGATTCTGCATGTCATATTGCCCGTGGGATCTCACGAAACCCAGAAAAACCCAGAAAACTGGTCTGCATGCGGGCACTGGCTAAAAATAGTAAGTCCTCGAAACTTGATCCTCTCTGCTTGCATGTCACACAGTTACGAAGCTCTCGAAAAAACCAGAAGGAATATCCGGACATGCGTTGAAAACTCTGTATGCAAACCCTAAAAATAGCCTCCGAAGGCTGAACTCTGAAAGTGATCGCCTTGGTTTGCATGTTATGTCGTTGCGAAGGTCTTGAAAAACCCAGAAACATTCTCCAGACATGCATTTGAAAATCATGTGTGGACCCTGAAAATGGCTCTTGAAGCCTGAACTGCTAAAAATAGCAAGTTGTCTGATTCTGCCCAAAATTGACGTGTAAGTAGTTGAGAGTTACCTGAATGTGATGGGATAGTCAGAATTCCAAAATCCTGATGAAACAGTCCCAGATTGTGCACTCACTAAAAATAGTAAGTGGTCAAAATTCAATAAAAATTCAGTGGGACTTTGTTGGAAGCCTCATGATTGTTGTACTAAGCTCAGATTCCAATTTGATAACTCAGTTCGACCTTTAAAAAGCCTGGATGATAGGAAACCCTAATTTCACAGACTTAACCAATATTTCAACCTAGGTCAAACGATGGGACATCCCCGAAAGGACGGAAAGACCAGAGAGAGAGAGAGACGCAAAGCCACAAGACCAGAATGGAGCAAAAATTAGGGGGTCCCCATTTGAATGGGGTGATGTGTAAAAAAGGTCACAACACATAGTTCTCGTGCTTCCCTCGTACTCTCTTTGTCAGCCTTCAATTCTTTCATCATTCGCATCATATCTTTCCTGAGTGCTTGTACGATCTTGGATTCACCGTCGCTGTCGTCTGCACTCTCCTCGTCGTTCGTCTTCTTTTTCCCTCGGGACGATGTTTTGTTTTCACTTTCTATATCCATCGCCCGATTGTATGCATCAGCATACAATGACGGAGGCATGACTTTCATCTTCTTCCTCAGCAACAGAAGCAAGCCTTCAATGAACCATCGCTTCTTTAGCCCATCGGCTGATGAACCTCCAATTTTCCCAACAAGTCTTTCAGTTGCCGATTGTATGTGCGCACATTCTCGTGTTTTCCCTGCTTCGTACTGTAGATTTCTGCTACAATCTCACTGTCATCCCTCAGGAGTTTGAATTCGTCCCTTCTTGAGTAATCTCCACGTAGCTTTCTGTGCTTGGTCCAACTCTGCGTACCAGTCGATGGCACTATCTCTGAGTGTCGCCGAAAAGGCTTTCAACCAATGATCCGGGTCATCTTCTCCACTTGCTATCCAGATTGTCTCGCATGTTTTGCAATGTCGAACTGGATTCCCTGACCCATTCTCCGTAAACTTCGGCAACTTTTATCGTTCTGGAGTCACCATCCTTCCTCGCTGTCCTCTTTGAATATTGGACCCGACTGGACCGGTTTCCCCGTTACGTTCTGGTGCGTCACTTGCACTTTCAGCCACGTACGAGTCACTTTCCCGTCCTCCGTCAACGTCCTACACCTTGAGTTTCCTGGGTCCCACTCCGGTGCTCCCTCTGCCAAGGGGTCTTGGGCTTAGATCTCCCTGTCCTCACTCCTTCGTCGTCGTCCGATATCGACAACTCCCGAATGCGTTGGATGCTATTCTCAAGTTCTCCGTTCAATTCTTTTCATTTTCTCAATTTTTATATTTTTCTATGTACGGGGTGATCAAGGGTTCCTCGTCCCTCCCTTCCACAAAACTCTAATGTGCTCTACTTAATCTTTGCCGCCAGTTTTCTTGCTCCTATACTCTCAATGATCGCCGAATTCTTTCCTCCTTCACTTCATCCCCGAACGGTATTCGGTTCTTGTCCTTGTTCGGTCGTACGGACATTATAGGTCTTTCACGCGATCATTGTTGGTTGCCAAGGTACGTCTCGGGCTAGTGTCTCGTTCCTCCTCTTCCCATTTGGTTCGTTCTTCGTATCGCTGCAAGATTTGCTGCCTTCGGCATTCTTGATCCTCTTCCGCCCAAAGATCCTGTAAAATAATGTAGTGGCGTGCTATCAGTCTTGGCAATCTAGTAAGAAGATGGTCAACCTCTTCGTTGACGTGCAATCTATCCCAAATGACCGCCTAAGAGCCTCTCTCCGTATTTGGTCCTTTAATGAGATTTCCCATAGACTGCACAGGTCTT
Source organism: Sequoiadendron giganteum (assembly GCA_007115665.2). Classification (NCBI taxonomy): domain Eukaryota; kingdom Viridiplantae; phylum Streptophyta; class Pinopsida; order Cupressales; family Cupressaceae; genus Sequoiadendron; species Sequoiadendron giganteum. The sequence continues at coordinate 10,964,618 of CM021102.1, read as the reverse complement.
CCGTCAGAGCGTCTTCACAATCCTCGTTTGCTTGTACTGGCCCTTCGGTCGGCTGCCCCATCACAATGCCATTCTCCTGTTTGGGTGGTTACCGGATTCACTTAGGCAACGGTGCCAAATGTTTACCTCGCGGAGTGTTCATATCAACGTACTACGTACACAGGAAGTAAACAGAACTATATGTAATACACAGAACAGTGTCAATACAATATGCTAGAATCATGAGATGTTTCTATTCATTTCCAGTAAATATCACCATGTACAATCACAAAGTATTCCCGTACTATCAATCATGGACTCATAATCATAATGACAATAGTAGTGTCCTGTCTCGACTACAAAACTAAGTACATATAATGTTCAACGGTTGGTTGAGCAACCAACCGTCGCAACGTTCAATAACACCCCTCTACAACTAATCGGGACTTAATTACCCGACTGTACATGCCAATAATTATTCGTACTAAGACTATAGTTTATTGAAATATAATAACTTGGCCAACTACGGCCGACTACAATTGTCGATAAGCAATATGAATGCTAGTACAAAAATTAAATGGACAGCTCAGCCAATCAACAATATGAATACTGAAAGTAAAGAAGGGCGGCAAGCCGACCCCAGTACAATATGCAAGACGGCAAGGCCTGTCTCTTCCACCAATGGTGAGAATGATGATGCTTAAACCAAAACAAACAAGGCGGCGTGGCTAGCCTCTTCCACTAAAAGTGGGAATACAATAGAAATTAGAAGAATGTAAATGTGAGCTGATCAGTAATACTGAAACAGCTTTACAATTAGAATAAATCCTGTAAGAAGCCAACAGTTAAGCTGTCCAAGAAGCTGCAATATTTTTATTTGATCTCCAATCTTCAAAGACCCACCAAATATGAAAAACCACCCCAAAAACTACAACTTCTACAAACTGAAATATCAGACCAGCAGATTGAAAACTACAGACCAGCAACTAATTAACTCACAAAAATGCTCACAAATCACTCCAAACTACTCCAAATGACATGAAACGAAATGCATATGACCCCTAGAGAGATGGCAACCAAACCAGGACTAGGAAACAACTGTAAACTGAAGATATTTATTTTTTTAAAGCTTTCCAAGACTTCACAGGCAAGGTACAGCCTGGAGAGAGGGTTGACCTACAAGATAAAATCAAGCACAAATGGGTGCCCAGAGCCAAGGAAGAGATATATCAACTACTAAGAACCAAACAAAATCACCTAGAGTGCACTAAGTAAAAACCTACTTCAGCCACACCAAACCAACAACCTATAAATTGACAAAACACACCAAAAGACATCAGAAAACTTCAAGACTCCATTACAATAAGCTCAATCTGCTCTTCGGTATAAACAACAACTTCTAATTCAGCTAGTTGCTATCTCTCGAGCAAGAAACTATAAGTCGTCAAATAATTAGTATAGTCAACTGTAGTCGGCCAATTGTTATATTTCAATAAAACTTTAGTTGTAGCGGGTTGTTGTGGAATGTCACGACGGTTGGTTGCTCAACCACCGTTGAACGTTATATGTACTCAGTTTTGTAGTCGGGAGAGATGATTATGATTCCATGGTTGATAGTATGAAATACTTATGATTGTACATGGTGATAATTGTTGGTAATGAATATAAGCATCTCATGATTCAAACATATTATGTTTTGTTATTCTATTCCATGTGTTGCATATAGTTCAGTTTACTTCTTGTGTACGTAGTAAGTGATATATACTCGGTGAGGTAAACATTTGGCGCCGTTGTCGGAGAGGACTAGGGAAGCACTTGTTACAATGGCAGCGTAATGGGCCGACCGGCGGAGGAACCCATAGAAACGAAAGAAGAAAGAGAGGACGACTTGACACGAGATTTGATAAATCTCTGGAACATATCCCTACGAGATTACGTACGAAGAGAAGCCCTCAGGCGAGAAATCCCTGAGGTAGTTATTTGGGATCGATTGGAAGTGAACGACGAAGTTGATCACCTTCTCCATTGCATGCCAAGATTATTGGCCCACCATTCACTCATCCTACAAGACCTTCGGGCGGAGGAGGAGTAGGAACGCCGAAGGCAGCAAATCTTGCAGCGGTTCAAAGAACGAACCAAATGAGAAGAGGAGGAACGAGACACTAGTCGGAGACGTACCCCTGGCAACCAACAATGATCGCGTGAAAGAACTGCAAATGCCCATACGGCTGAACAAAGACAAGAACCGAATACCATTCGGGCACGAAGCGGAGGAGGAAAGAGTTTGGCGATCATTGAGAGTACAGGAGCAAGAAAACCGGCGGTGACAATTAAGACAAGTGGATACGGAGTTGAATGAAGATTTAATTGAGATAAATCAGAGTACAACAAGAACAAATGCAAATCTTGAGCAGATAGATCAATCTATCAGCAGAGTACATCAGAGTTTTGTGGAAGGGAGGGACGAGGAACCCTTCGTCACCCCATATGCTGAAAAATATAAAAACCGAGAAAATGAAGATGAATTGAGTGGTGAACTTGAGAATAGCATCCAACGCATTCGGGAGTTGTCCATATTGGACGACGACGAAGGGCAGAGGACAGGGAGATCTGAGCCCAAAACCCCTTGGCAGAGGCAGCACCAGAGTGGAACACAAGAAACTCAAGGTGTAGAGGATGCTGACGGAGGACACGTGAGTGACTCGTACATGGCCGAGAGTGCAAGTGACGCACCAGAACGTAACGAGGAAACCGGTCCAGTCGGGCTCAATACACAAGGAGGACAACGGGGAAGGATGGTGACTCCAGAGCGGCAGAAGCTGCCGAAGTTTACGGGGAATGGGTCAAAGGATCTAATACAACACTGCAAAACCTGTGAGACAATCTAGATAGCGAGTGGAGAAGATGACCCAGATAACTAGTTGAAAGCGTTTCCGGCGACACTCAGAGATAGTGCCATCGACTGGTACTCAGAATTAGGCCAAGCACAAAAATCTTCGTGGAGATTACTGAAGCAGGCATTTCAAGATAAATTCAAACTGTTGAGGGATGACAACGAAATTGTGGCCGAGATTTATAACACCAAACAAGGGAAGCACGAAAGTGTGCGGACCTACAACCGGAAACTAAAGGACTTGCTAGGAAAACTTCAGTCATAGCCAGCAAATGGCTTAAAGAAAAGATGGTTTATTGAAGGTATGCTTCCCTTGCTACGTAAGAAAATGAAGGTGGTACCTCCATCCTCGTACACTGAGGCTTATAACCGTGCGATGGATATTGAAAGCGAGAACAAAACATCCTCCAGAGGTAAGAAACATGAGGACGAAGAAAGCACACGGGAGAGCGAGGATGAATCAAAAACCGTACAAGCTCTCCGTCGTGACATGTTGAGAATGATGAAGGAACTAAAAGCGGACAAAGAAGGATCCAAGGAAGCGACCGAACTATGGTGTACGAAATGCAAAATAGAAGGCCATACGAAGGCGAACTGTCCGAAGAAAATGTTTTGTGACATCTGCCAAGTTATGGGACACTTCGTCAAGGAGTGCCCATAGAACCTTAAAACACGGAGTTCGCAGGTGTTTTTCACACAGGGGGAACAATCAACCCCTCCAACCACACCACCTAAACCTCAGAATAACAACGCATCCCCTAGCGGCTATCGCAACAATCGGAGAAATAATATGCCAAGAAGCAAAATTCAGTACGACAACAAGGGTAGGCCCATGATCCAGTGTCAGAGATGTAACGAATGGGATCACTTTGCTAGGGAATGCCAGAACGGCCAAGGTACCGAGGGGAAACTGTGCAAGTGGTGTGGTCTAGGCGATCACGAAGACACTGACTGCTCAAAGCAGAAAGGCGTCAACATGCTGGAAATAGCCGACGAAGAAGTCCTAGCACTTACAAGGGTGCAGACAAAGAAGGCTAATTATCCGGACCCTCATACGGAGAAAGAAAGACTCCGAGAAGCCAGGGCAAAAAATGGAAGAAGCAATGGCAAACGAACGAAGAACTTCCCAAGCGGCTGGTACGTCGTTGCAGTCAGAGTTTGAAAAGAATATAGTACGGCAGGTGCTTCACACAGCTGTACTAGTCAAGGTAACCGACCTTCTACAAACCATGCCTCAACTAAGAGTAGCACTCACAAATGTCATGGCAAACAATACTCAGATGGGCCCGAATGAAGACACCAGAGAGCCAACAAGAGAGACCATGGATCCAGCACTACTGGCAATAAGTGTCAGGAGGAAACCAGCTGTCATACAAATGGAAATCCTAGGGATGAAGCTCACCAATACCATCGTCGATGGAGGATCGGGAGTTAACGTACTACCTAAAGATACATGGAAGAACCTCAGGAAGCCCACACTCTGGCCGCTGACATTCCAACTGGTTGGCGCCGACCAACATAGCATCAAACTGATCAGTACTTTAATGGCACAAAAGGTGGACAGGTACGCAACAGTTCTTATTGAATTTTGTCATCATCCCACTAGAGAAAAAGGCGTACGATGCACTATTGGGACGAGGATGGCTGATTGCCGCCAAGGCGAATCATAACTGGAAGAGGAATATGCTCTCGATCGAGAGCCATGGGAAGAAGTATATTATTGATTTAAAGAACCAAGCAGTCAAGGAAGACTTGGCGTCGTCAGAATCAAAGTCTGACGAAGGATCGGATGTTGACGAAGAAGGGAAGATAATGGAGCCAAATGAGGAAGGTGTACTAGAAGTTGAGAGTTGTTCCGAAGATGAAACCAGTTCACTGAACGGGTTATTTCACTAGCAGATGGAGGATTATGAAGTTTTTCACCCGGATTGCAACATGCTACAGATCAAAGAGGGAGAAGAAGATGAAGATAAGGGCTTGGCTAGTGAGATTCCCGCCAGAGGACGGCGAGTATAAGTAAGGTACGACAGAATTGGATGAGACACTAGCTCATAAGCTTGCACAAGACAAACTCATCAAGTACGAGGAACCGACACTCAAAAAAGTGAATCTCGGGGAACAAGAAAAGCCTAAGGAGATCCTCGTTGGTGATGATTGGGACCCCATACTGAAGGTAGTGGCATTCAAAATATTCATGGAGTACAAGGACACCTTCGCCTAGACATACAAGGATTTGAAAGGCATACCACCAGAGTTGTGCGTGCATAAGACTCCCCTCGTACCAAGAGCCCAACCCATACGGAAGAGACCCTACAGGATGAATAAGAACTATGCTACAAGGGTACAAGAGGAGATCGAGAAGATATTGGAGGCAGGCATCATTTTCAAAGTGGATGTCAACGAGTGGGTGTCACTGATTGTCATTTCTTTGAAGAAAGAATCAGGGCAGATCCGGATATGTGTCGACTTCAGGTGTTTGAATGCAGTAACTGTCAAAGACCCGTTCCCAATTCCCTTCACCGACACCATCCTAGAAGAGGTCGCTGGGCATGAAATGTACTCGTTCTTGGACGGTTCTCCGAATATAATCAAATTTGCATCGCCGAAGAAGACAAGTTAAAGACAACCTCTGTGGTCGAGGATGGCGTGTACGCGTACAACCGGATGCCATTTGGGTTGTGTAACGCACCGGCCACGTTCCAGAGAATAATTTTGCACATATTTGATAAGATGTCAGCAGGCAACTTCAGTGCATTCCTAGACGACTGGTCCATTTTCAATGACAAGGAAAAACATCTCAAGGCTCTTGGAGAATGCATGGAGAGGTGCAGAGTAGCACGCCTCGCATTGAACCCAAAGAAATGTAGGTTCATGGTACCACAAGGGAAGTTACTGGGGCATATTGTGTGCAAAGCCAAGTTAAAGACCGATCCTGACAAAATAAGAGTCATCATACAAATGGAGGCTCCGGAAAACGTCACAGGTGTGAAGTCCTTTCTCAACCATGTCAGGTACTATTGGAGGTTCATCAAGAACTTTGCACAAGTATTGTACCCTCTCAACTTATTGACAAGGAAGGGACAACCCTTCATATGGGCGGAAGAACAAGAAAAAGCATTCGAGGAATTGAAGGACCGGCTAATCAGTTCACCCATACTGCCATACCTGGACTAGGACAAGGAGTTCCACTTACATGTGGATGCCTCAAACTTCGCCATTGGAGCAACACTCGCACAACTAGGAGCACATGGGCTAGACCACCCAGTATTTTTTGCCAGTCGGCTACTGTCAAGGGCAGAGAAGAACTATAGTATGACAGAGTGTGAAGCACTAGGGATGGTTTACTCTGTACAAAAATCTAGGCATTATTTGCTGGCTACGCCATTCACATTCTATGTGGACCATCAACCCCTAATGTATTTGGTGAACAAGCCTATCATCCAAGGAAGAGTGAGTAGGTGGCTGCTATTGCTTCAAGAGTTCACATTCACTATCATAGTACGACCGGGGAAGAGTCACGTGATCGCCGACCAGTTGTTAAGGATACAGTCGGGCGAACCTACAGAAGGAGTGAACGAAGATTTTCCCGATGCGCACCTATTCCGGATTGTAGTACTCCCTTCATGGTACGAAAAGATTGGAGAATACTTGTCTACATCCACATTTCCAAGGGAAATGCCACCGACAGAGAGAAGGAAACTCATATTGAAGAGCAAGACATTCCAGCTAATCAATGGCTTGCTGTACAAGATGGTGTTCGACCAAATCCTCCGAAGATGTGTCATAGAAGAGGAAATACCAGGGGTATTGAAAGAAGCACACGAGGGTCTGGCTGGTGGGCATATGGGCTCGGATGCTACGACAAGAAAAATTCTCCTGGCAGGGCTATGGTGGCCAACGATGCACACAGATGCACGGGAGTGGGTGTTAGTCTGTGATACCTGTCAGAGGGTAGGGAAACCTCTGAAGCGGGATCTTATGCCACTCCATCCATCCCAACCACAGGAGTTGTTTGAATGATGGGGATTGGATTTCATTGGGCCACTAAAGGTAAGTCAACTACACCGGTGCCGATATATTGTGGTAGCAACAGAATATCTCACGAAGTGGGCCGAAGCACGAGCATTACCAAATAACACAGCTCAGAGCACAGCCAGATTCATCTATGAGCAGATAGTGACACGATATGGGATTCCAATCCAGGTTTCGAGTGATCGGGGAGGACACTTTGTGAACCACGTCATCCGACTTATGACGACGGAGTTCCAAATATTTCACAACCTGTCAAGCCCGTACTACCTGTTGACGGGTGTTTTATGACTGCACCAACACAAAATAAAGTTTCCAACGGTCACTCTATCCTCTCTTAATCAAAGTATTTTGCATGCTAAGATTGCTAGAGAGATCATATGTTCAACTCCAAGGTTCCTTACACAAAGGGATAGTCTTAGTTGGCTCGATGTGATTTTGCTAGGTATTCCAAGGGGACTTACACAATTGTTCAACTTGAAGCAATTACAAGATACGAATGATTTGGCTATGAAGCTCAGGTTCCTAAACTACCCGAGAAAATACTGAAATTAAAGGGGATAGGGATAAAGGTTCTATCGTCTACTCCTAAAGGTGGGACACGAGGATCAATTTCAACAAGCTTCAAACCAGGTTCTGCTTTCCTCCCTTCGGACAACTTCTACAAAACCGGTGCAATCTTCGAAGGATGGGGAATGATATTCAAACTATGATACGACATGCACATACCATCACAACGATGCATACAGACATACGAATCACAATTGAAGTTAAGTGCAAAGATATTCCAGTTGACCACGCAGGGCGGACCCACCGTCAGCGAGCTCGCTAGTGGTATGGATGAATGAAACTTGCTCAAACTAAACAACGCATTCCACAACTATCCACTACTTGCATGAAATAAAATCTACTTTACTCTAATCTACTTGAATCAGAAAGACGAAAAAGCCCTGCTAGCTACTCACAATAAAAGAAGGAATCACCAATCAATGAAAATTCTTTATACCATGAGAGTTTTCCACAACAACTTCTTACAAAACTTTCAAAGGGAAAGCTTTCTTTCCTTTTCAAACTAAGCTATGCTAACTTCTAAGCTACTAAATGTCCACACTATTCTCTAGCTCAATTCTATCTCTGATCTAATGTACTATGTTACAAATGAGGGGGGACGCCCCTTTTATATTAAGCTCAGTCCAGTGCACGGCCTAGATTCAAATACAATGAAGGGATCAGATTGAGCCACATATGCCCTAATTAGGGTCTTCGCCCTAAAAACCACCACTGAGAGGAGTGGGGCAATGAATGCGCAAAAGATTCTCCACTCCTCTGCAGGAACCACTACGAGCAATTACTGCACATCATCCTCCTCCAGAAGATCATCATCCAGAACGGCTTTTCGTTTCTCCTTTTCCTTGGCTGCAAAATCAATGAACCTAGTCAGCATAGCCTCAAACTCCTGACCCGAAATGGGCGAGATGTGATCCAACTGAAATTCCAGCATTGTACCTGTTTGCCCATGTCGAGCACAAGATTTCTTCCAAGCAACTAGAGCATCTTGGGTATTCTAAACAATGCTGGAGAAGGTGGAGGTGTTCTCAAAATCATCCTGAACAAAGGTGCTCACCTCCGAAAATAAAGGTGCCAACCTACTCTTCAAATCATCTGCAATCACCTCTTCAAAAGTCAACCTCCTAGCAAAGATAGCTTCTAGCGTATTGACGACTCCATCAAAAATATTTGTCATGGCCCTTCTAACCCTAACCGAATCTACCTGTGCTGCATCACAGAATCCTCGGTTTGTGACCACTCAAGAGTACCAGCCGGCGAAGTCATATCTATCACCTTCCTGAATCACGCCTCCCTCAACCAAAGTCTGTAAAGGCGTGTGCATCAAAGCCTCCAGGCGAAGAACAACCCTAGTCTGATAGATACGAGCCTCACCCCAAGCCTAATTAACTGCTTCCATTCTTGTCATAATGTCAGAGGCCTGCCGATAGGCATGTGCAAGATCCTCCATAAACTTTTTTATCTCAGTGCGATCTTGGCAACCCACTTATCTGCCTCCTATGCCATTCTTCTCAAAACTTCTAAACCACTGACTGACTCTCTAGGAAATTCGGCTGGGAGCTCAATTGTCAGATTTTCTTGCCCACAAGGTCGAGACAAGTGCTGTACATAACCAATCAACGTTTTGTGCTCTATCTTCAATCTTTTGTACTTGCCTTCAGTACGGAGTAATCTGTCCTTGAGTGCCTGATAGGAATTATCGCACTCCTCAATCACCTGTGCTCCAGTAGGGCGGCCAAGCTCCATATTAGTGATCACATAGTTTTCTGGAAGAGCTTCATCCCAATCACATTCTATCCTAGGTACAGCCACGTGAAGCGTACGAGAGCCATCCTCATCTGTTGAAATCTTAGAGAACTTTCTGGCCTTCTTCTTCGTTGGAGGTGCACTAATCCTACTCAAGAATTCCCCAATCTCAACTGCTGGATCAATCTCTTCAACAGGATCACGTCTCATCCTGTCCCTTAGCCATTCAGGCAATTCCTACTGCAAGTTAGAAATAACGAAGGGTTGTTCATTCTTGGCTTCTACTCAATGAACTTCTTTTGTGCCTTCATCCTGACGAGGCCCATCAATCTCTATAGGCTCGGTATCTCCTGAGCTTTGGGCCTCCTGCCCTCTCATAGTATCATCCTCAAGAGCTGCCTCAATCTCACGCTGGATATGAGTATTAGTGGCCATCTCTTCTTCTATCTCCTGCTGATTTTCTTCTCTAGGCATATTGATGCTCTGGCCCACTGACTCCCTACGAGGTGGCTGATTTGTTTCTTGTATCCTCTGTTCTTCATTCAATTTTTCTCTTTGATCAGCAAATAGTGAAATCTCCTGCATGCTCGGAGAATGTGCCCTTCATAGCGTATGTGATGCCTCCTCAACTCCTTGAGGCTCAAGCTGGACTGACTCTTTTCCTTGTGGCTATGGAGCTTGAGCAACCTGCCTCCTTTGCCTAGCAGTTGGTGATCTATGATCTCCCACTAAATTGTAAGTAAGGGGAATTGGCCCGCCCTTAAGCCAGTTCACACGCCTCTCCACCCAACTCCGTGTGAATGTCAAGACTAGAATGCAAAGCGTATCCAAATCTGTAATCTCTAGCTCCGACCAATCCGGAAGCGGGAGTGGCATATTCCTTATTGTTTCATAATCAGCCTGTATGACATTTATATCTTCTTCCACCTGGTCTGGCACCGAGACAATCTCACATTCTCTGATCATGTCCAGTGGTATCCGTGAAAACATCCTTTTCCTAATTTCAGCCTCATCCACTGCGTTTGCCTAGAAGTCCTCAATTTGTGCATTATGCCTGAATTCCTCAGACAGTATCCATCTGATATTTCTCTGGGGATCATAATGTTGTTTGTTGGTATGATAAGAGAGGTGGAAGAATTGGAGCTCATTCTCTACTTCCCTAGCTGCCTACAGCGATGGACAAACTTCATCTGAATTCCCCACGATAATAGGGAATTCAAGTCCACCCTTCTTCTTTTTCTTCTGAATCTTATCGTAGGCAATAAGTTGCCTAGATATCTCTAGCATCCCAATCTTGTTCATAGGATATCAGGGCAATCTGTATGGGTAAGATGAAAACCCCTGCAGCCTGATGTAAGTAAACTTCGAAAACTGGATAAACCAGCATCCGTATTTTTCAATCAATTCTTGTGCCTCCTTGGATATTTTGTGATGAGTCCTTTGTTGCAGCGTCCTCGTTATATGCATCGTGAAGGCGTCATTGACTCTCTTGTAATTTGAGGTGCTTGTCAAATGCAACTACGGACAAGCCTCATGAATTGCTGAGAGCCACACCCAATCGGCTCCTTGTATGATATCTCTTTATATTTTGTCATCCGAGCCAGCATGTAGACAATATATGAGCTCATATAAAATGTTTTCATTCTCTTTAGACTTCTGAGTTGCTCATGCAAATTATCACTGATCATCAACGCCCAGTCAACGTGCTCTTTGCCCTCTAGCACAAGGTTGATATAGTAGAACATCCAAGGTTCAAAGATGAACGCTTGGGGGCACCCTCCAACTCTGCTAAGCATCATGATCAAATCACAAAACTCCTACTTCAAGTCTTCTGAGATTATTTGTTTCGACAGCTTTGTGTGAGTTGGCTTAGGCTTGTTCATCCACCTAGAGTTTATCATGTCAATACATCGATCAAATGTAGATGCATACATTCTTTCAGCCCTCTCTCTTGTTTTGTAAATCATCTTTTCATAGGCTGGAATTCAAAATGCCTCCCCAATTGTTTCAAGCATAAGATTGGCCAACAGCTTGCCATCAAGTGAGATGATAGTTCTCTGCTCCATGTTGTAGCAATTAGCACATTCCATAATTAGCTCTAGGCACCGGATTGCTGGTGGAAAACCAGCAGCTGCATAAAGTCCACTTCCGACAATGTTGTGTGAAGTGACTAATGCATGATGACTTCCAATTCCGAGCATTCGTTTTCTGAAAGTCTCAAAGTTGAAGGAGCCAAGGTTTGTATCACTTAATTTGCCCAGCTTCGAAGAAAACTTTGACTCCGACAGGAAAGACTTGCTCAATTTCTTTATTACAGCCTGCCTTGATGCACTTGCCCTGTTGGATTCAACATGATTTCCCCTTCCAACAGCTCTTCTATTTGCTTCAGCCATCTTGCAGCAATAAAATAACATTCATTAGAAAATAAGACTTAGAAAATAACATTGCTTTGAGAGTGCCAGCCGAACTTTGAAAAATAAGAGGTTTTAGCACTTGAAATTTCAAACTTCAAACCTCAATGCCTCACAGCAAAGTCACACTTCAACACTTAGAAATTTCTACTTGCAGCAACACAACCTCCAGCACTCAGAAATAATTACTCAAGGCAAACTCACTTTACTAATTTCCTCTTCTCAAATTCACACTTCTTCACCTGCAAACTCAAATTTCATTCAACAACTGATGAAGAAGATAAAAAGAACTTGAATGCTTATAGCCAAGTCGAATTCTAGAAGAGGCTAATCTTAGCAAACATTTGAATTTTTGTTTTCCCTCCTCTACTAGTCGCAACACTTGTCACTTGAAGCATTGGAATATTTGACTTCTAGAACTTTGAAAATTTCATCACTCCTGCACAGGCTTGCTTCATCATGTTTGTACTCTGAGATTTAAATCAAATATTCCTCATAGAAAATTATTCATCTCAACTAGCTAAGGCGTTTTAATTCCGTGCTTACTCTGACAAAATTATTCCAGACATCCAGCTTCAATTCATAAGCTAAGGCATTTTTTTGTAAAAACATTTCTCTTATTTGCCTTAGAAAAATTTAATTTTGCCTCAGAAATTCATCACACAGGCACCTAGCTAAAAATCTCCGTCGAAACGACTTGAGCAAAGTGTGGAAAATTTTAAAATCCATTTCCAGTGGGAAATATCCAAGACTGTCATAACCCCTATTCCAAAATCAAGGCACGTAAATTATTTTTCCTTTGTATTTATATTAATCAAAATATACTTTATTATGCAACATCTTACTCAAGAAAAGAAAATAATATATATATAAAGAAACAAAGGAAATAAAACTAATAACAAAATAAAAAGATAGTAAAGTAAATAGAATAAAATAATAAAGAGATAAAATAATATAAATAAATAATGAATGAATAAAATAATAAAGAAATATAATCATATAGATAATATATCGATCATACATTAAGAACTATTAAAAATATGCAAAGTGAACTCCCGCAAACGCAATAGACACCACACACGGGAATGAGCTCTCCCAAAGTCGCGCCCTCTAGAATTGGTCAAACCTTAAAAAAATCTCCAAAAGGCGCGAAGGCTCCACTCCCGAAAAATCACAAACGACACCAGGAAACGCCATCACACCAGGGTCGCCCCCTCTCTAATCAGACGTCTCCCTCAAGGAAAGATAAAGGGAGTTCAATGGAGTAGGAGAGAAAAAAAGAATAAAATACGGAGAAACAAATTGGAGTCGGTCAGGGAATCGCAACTACAGGTGAGAGTTCTTCACATAGCTCGAATATATAGTGCTTGATCATATAATCATAAATATTGCTTCTGCGTGTTCTCTCTTTGCATTCTGTAAATATAAATTCACTTCTTGTCTTCAAACAAAATTATAAATTGTTAAAACCCGTCCCTCCAAATGGACGCCATTTTGATAGAAAATTGGAAATAGAAACCTCTCCCCTGGAACTAGACTGACATCGATTATCATCAATTAAATCAAGCCAATAGATGAATTGAATTACATTACATAGAAAAGGAATCAGTGAATGAATTAACATCTACGTGCTTCTTGATGTTTGTTTTCCCATTGTCATTTATTCTTTTATAATCAGACAAGAACAAAGGGGATAGGGTAATAGATTAAGGAAACACGTCACAGGATTGCAAAGGGATTCATTGTTATACATTTTGTATGTTTGTTAAATGTAACTTATTATAGAATTACATCATGGATATAATTAATGAACATATCTGTTGTGCTTGGCTGATTATTCTCAAAACATCTTTTTCTTCCTTTTGCATCAAAAATAGAAATAAATATATTTATTATGTATTGCATAAAGATTGTCTTCTCCATGTTTGTTACCCTATTAGGAAGTGGTGAAGCAAAGTCCAAGTGGAAAGCCTAAAAACACCCCTCTCATGTTCCTAGGCCCATGAAACAAGAAAGACATAGGGACGTGGGGGTCCCACCGTAGCAAACTACATTGTTATAGGGGTGGTAGGTCATAGGCCCTTGGATCATAGGGTTTCACCATTCCCTCCTAATAGGGCAAGTGTTTTCCAAGGTTTTGTCGTGTATGCAGAATGCAGGTACTAAGCCGTTGGGAAAGGAGGATTGTGAGGTGCAACCTCCCGTGCCCAACACCAAGGCTTCAGGGCGGATCCATACAAGGCACTCCTCTTGTTTGCTCCTTTCTTTGTGCCAATTCAGTTATTTATGATTAAGTTACTAGATATTAAAGCTAACACATAGATCTATTGTATATGTATGTATATATGATGGTTGCAGGACATATTCAAACAAGCCTAGCAAGATACAAATAAAGAAGATCTAAACCCCAGAATTTTCACCAACTATAGGACCCAGCAGGTAAGGGACATCACAAAGACCCAGAAAAAAATTCCCCTCAGAAATCATATTTTTCATGTGTATCCAGACAAAGGGGTAAGTTTAATTTTATTTTATTTTTGAAAATAATAAAATTGCTAAGGTTTATTCCATTTTAATTCTGGACTAATTCCACACCTATAGCCTTCATTTTTCATGCCTTGGCATTTTTCCTTGACTTCCTGAAGAAATTTTCTTCATGCTTTTGGGCGCATATCACTTGGCACTTTGAAATTTTAATGTTACCTCCTCTAGGCGTACTTCTCATTTTCACCCTAGGAAATGCCTTAGAAATTTTTTTAATTTGGCTAACTTACCCTTGAAGGGCACATTTCATCTATCATGCTTCCATTTCAAACCTTAGGCATTTCCACGCCTAGACTCCTACCTTACCCTCACCACAAACAAGGGTGCATATTCATGTGTTAACTTCCACCTAAGGGCGCATTTAGTGAGTGGAGAAGGAAATCCGCCAACACTTAGAAACTTTTCAATATTCTCCACTCTTTGCTTTGAGGGCGCATTTCACCCTATGAGGAGGAACTTGTTTGTGCCTTAGAAAGTTTTTTTCAACCTTGCCCACACCTTGGGCGCATATCACATAGGGAGGAGGAATTTGTTTGAGCTTGGGCGCATTTTACTAGGCCTCATGCAAAGGGTGCATATAGGGCTATGAGGACGAAATCTCCCATACTTAGAATTTTTAAAGCCATGCCTTCCTTGTAGCCTTGCAAGCTTGGGCACATTTCATAGCTGGAGGAATTTCTCATACTTAGCAATTTTTTATGCTAGCCTTCACTCTTGGACTTAGAATTTTCAACGCCCTCAGCTACCTCTTGCCACTCTATTTTTAGTAAATTTTGGAGAAGCCTGAATCTCCGTGGTTTTTTACCTGTTCTGAACCCAGAGCTGGCGTGATATGCTTCTTGTGGCCTTGCTACCCTGTTTATACTTGTTGCCAAAGCTCATTTGCTATTTTTAGCCCTCTTGCTATTTTTAGCAAACCCTAAAATTGCTTGACTTTTGCAGCTCTGTTTGACCTGAAATTCACCCCACATGAACTTGATGACTCAAGTGCCCTGTCCACACCTGTCAAATGAGTTTGGATGTCATATTGCCCGAGAAATTTCAAAAAACCCAGAAAACTAGTCCACATGCCGGCACTGGCTAAAAATACTAAGTCCTTGAAAAATAATCAATTTTGTTTGCATGTCACTTCGTTGCGAAGCTCTCGTAAAACCCATGACGAATATCCTGACATGCACCGAAAAAAGCCCGCAAGCAAACCCTAAAAATAGCCTTTGAAGTTTGAATTGTTGAAAGTACTCATCCTGGCTTACATGTTATATCATCGCAAAGGTTTTGAAAAACCCAGAAACACTCTTCAAACATGCATTGGAGAATCATACATGTGCACCCTGAAAACAGCTCCGAAGCCCGGACTGCTAAAAATAGCAAGTTGTCAGAATCTGTTCAAATTTTATGTGCAAGTACCTTTAAGTTACCTGAATGTGTTGAAGCAGTCAGAATTCCAACGTTCCGAGGAAAAGACCCCAGATTGAGCACTTACTAAAAATAGTAAGTCATCAGAACTTGATGAAATTCAATGGGATCTTGCCTGGAGCTTCTTGATCGTAATGCCAAGCTCAGATTTCAATTTGATAACTCAATTTGACCTTTAAAAAGCCTGAAGAAGAAAAACCCTATTTTCACAGACTTAGCCAAATTTTCAACCTAGGTCAAACGACGGGACATCCCCAAAAGGATAGAATGATCAGAGAGAGAGAAAGAGACACAAAACCAAGGCCAAAAGACCAGAATGGAGCAAAAATTAGGCCGTCCCCACTTTGAATGGGGTGATGTGTGAAAAGGTCACAACACTACCCACGAGCCAATGGTCAAGCAGAGTCTACAAATAAGGTGTTAGTGTCAATCATTCACAAATCATGTGGTGTAGAGGAAGCTGATTGGGAAGAGCGGCTACCAACCGTCCTGTGGACGTACCGTACAACATATAAAGTGACAACAGGACACAAACCTTTCCAGTTGATGTACAGCCAGGAAGCAGTGGTACCAATGGAATACATGGTACCCAGCCTGAGGATAGCCGTGGAGAACCGGTTAGGAAATACGGAGAGTTTGAAGGAACGGTTGTATGAACTCAACAAACTGGACGAGCGGAGAGTAATGGCACAGTGGGTCACGGAGAATATGCAACGGAGGAGGAAGCACTGGCACGACAAACACCTCCGGCGAATGAATTTTCGGCTAGGACAATTAGTTTTGAAATATAACGGTCGTAACGAGATCAAGCCAGGGAAGTTCAAAGTACAGTGGTTAGGATCGTTCAAGATCAAGGAAGTATACGACAATGGCTCTATAAAATTGGAGAACTTGGATGGATCACTCCTACCTAATGCAATAAATGGTTCAAAGTTGAAGGTATACCAGGAGAGAAAAGAGGAGAAACACACGATAGCCATCAACATGCTTGGCTATGCCACCAAGGAGGACTGGCCTGTGCAGAAGGAGATGTCGAGGAAGCATGAATGGGGCTTGGGAGGCCCTGGGTATGCGACAGAGGGAGTCTGGGCAGAATCGAGCAAGAACCAGATCATTGAAGAGAGACTAGTGGAAAAGAAAGTGGAAGGAATTGTAGTACCACTGATACATAAACACCTAACAAATGCGGTGTTCAGGACACCGGTGCTTTGGCAACGAACGGGTGGGCACTGGATGCACGTTGCCCCATACGAAGGCATACGGAAGGGGTATCTGGCAAAAGCAATGGATGAAGTGACACAGAAGGAGAAGGAAGAACAAGCAACAAGAGAACCCCAACCTGAAGATAATGATGAAGAAAAGGATGAATGGGACGATGAACAATGGGAGGCATACTTCGAAAAGACGGCCCCTTGTTTAAAAACGGTGGTCATGACAGAGGATAAATTCATATCACATGTAGATGGGTATATAGAAGAAATACTTAAACAAATGAGAAGAGAGAGAAGAAAGGTGTCGAGGGTAAGGAAGATAGCAACGAAGGACGAACTTTGGAAAGTAATACCTAATCCAGCTGGACTCCCGATAGTAGAAGGAGAAGATGTTACGTGGTATCAGCAATACAAAGGAAGGTATGTCGATGGCAGCTATAAAGGCACGGGTCTTGCCCCTTTACTTGACAAATGGTTTGATATACAATACGTGGGGACCTGTTGCGAGGAAGAATGCTACCGCACACATGTAAATGGTATTATGCATTTGAATTATAGGTCAAGATAGGTGACGAAGCAGGAAGAACGAAGAGAAAAAGGGGAAATGAAGAGAGAGAAGAGAGAAAAAAGGAAAGATGGTGAGAAGAAAAAGAAAATAAAAAGCGAAGGAAAACATTAAAAGCAAAAAATGAAGAGAGAGGAGAGAGAAAATATGAATAAGGTGAAAGGGAAATTAAAAATTGAGAGAGAAAGAATAAAAGGATTAAATAAAGTGGAGAATATTAAAATACAAAGTGTCGGAAAATTAAAATGAAATGGCCAATTAAAGTAAAGGAAATGAAATTTCGCCAAGTCTCAGCCAGCAAGAAGGCATGACTACTTAAAAAAAATGCCGAGAAAATTAAAGTTCGGCAAGAAAATAAAGTTCAGCAGGAAAAAGTTCAACGAAAAATTAAAGATTATATAGTAAGGCCATTTAAAAAAATTGCCAAGGAAAAAGTTCGGCAAAAATTCGAAGTAAAGAAATTCACTATAAAAGGATGGGCAACCAGAATCGTACGGCATAACAAGCAGGAGAGATTAGCGAAAAAGAAACCGTGGCAGAGAAGGTTGTGGCATACTCCGTACATCGTACGGCCTGATGAAGGTTTGATTGTACGGTTGGAAGGAGAAAGAGGAGGCATAGCATATGTACGACTTGGACTTGGCAAGGCAACAGATGATCAAACACAGCCTGGTAAAAGGTTAAGGAAGCACGTATGAGGAGGAAGCCACGTCGTACGGCCTAACAAAAGGAAAGAAGGTTACACCGTACGAATTGGCAACAAGTCAGAAGAATACATCGTACAGCTTCTTGAGGAGGAAATCAAAGAAGTGAAAGAACCCGTACGACCTGGAAGGAAGATAGCAAAGCAAGGCGTACAACCTGAGAAAGGAACAGAAAGCACATACGGCCTCACAAGGTATGGATTGACAGAGGGGATCACGCCGTACGATGAAGCAAAGGAGAGAAATTTGTACGGCTTGGCACAAGAAAGGAATTTGTACGGCCTGGCATAAAGGAGGAATTCGTACGACCTGGTAGAAAGGAGAAGTCCGTACGGCATAGCAAGAGAAGGCACTTTGTACGGCCTGGCATAAAGGAGGAATTCGTACGACCTGGTAGAAAGGAGAAGTCTGTACGGCATAGCAAGAGAAGGCACTTTGTACGACCTAGCAAGGGAGTGAGAGTACGGCTAGGCAAAACCATCGTACGACCTGTTGACGGGTGTTTTATGACCGCACCAACACAGAATAAAATGTCCAATGGTCACCCTATTCTCTCTTGATCAAAGTATTCCGCATGTTAAGATTGCATGAAAGATCATGCGTTCAACTCCAAAGTTCCTTATGTCGCGAATAGACTCAGTTGGTTGATGTGAATATGTTGGGTATTCCAAGGGGACTTACGTGAGTTGCTCATTCAAAGGAAAAGGATTCTCAAATTTCGGGAGATTTGCCAATGAAGCTCGAGTTCTTAAACTAACCGGATAATGTTGAATGTAAAAGGATGTAAGGATTAGAGATGCTACCACCTACTCCTAAAGGTGGAATACAAGGGTCAACTTCAACAAGCTTCGAACCAGACTTTGCTTCGCCTCCCTTCGGACAACTTCCACAAAATCGGTGCAATCTTCAAAGGATGAGAAAGGTGTTCAAATTGTGACACAACATACACATACCATCACGACGATGCATATGCACATATGACCCACAATCGAAGTTAATACTCCAGTCAACCACGCAGGGCGAAATCACCATCAACAAGCCCACTAGTGGTATGGATGAAAGAAGACTTGCTCAAATCAAACCATGTATTCCACAACTAACAACTACTTGCATAAAATAAAGCCTACTTTACTCTAATCTACTTGAATTGGAAAGACGAAAAAGTCTTGTCAACTGCTCACAACGAAAGAGAGAATCACCAATCAATGAAATTCTTTGTATTATGAGAGTCCTCCACAACAACCTTTTACAAAAACTTTCAAAGGGAAAGTTTTTCTTTCCTTTTCAAACTAAGCTAACTTCTAAGCTATCTCTCTATCTATTCTAACTTCTATCTTCTCTACTCTCTGACTTCTTGATCTAATCTAATTCATTACAAATGAAGGGGGATGCCCCTTTTATAGTTGGCCCAGTCCAGCGGACAGCTTAGATTGAATTACAATAAAGGGCTCAGATTGAGCCACATATGCCCTAATTAGGGTTTTTGCCCTAAAAACCGCCATAGAGAGGAGTGGGGCAATGAATGCACAAAAGATTCTCCACTCCTCTGCAGAAACCACCATGAGCAATAATATCCTCTATCCTCCAAAAGATTCTCGTCCAGAAACGCATTCCCACTGTTTTGCCTGCCAATTATGTTGCGCTAGGAGGCAAGCACACAACAACACTCAGTTCGAACCCTCCTTGCAAAAAGTTTTTCTCTGTTAAGTCCTCTTGTTGCTTTAATTCCTAGACATAATTCTTCCTCATAGCTTTCATATTTCTCTAGCCCACTGCCTTGGGCGCATTCAGCCTCTTTTGCATCACGTTCTTAATGCCTTAGACAAATCTTCACTGTCGTTTCCCTTTTCCAACGTTGTCCAGCTTCATCACCTCAAGTCCTCACGCTCTGGCTCTGGTGTTCATCCTACAAAACAAAAAGAAGAGCATTAGAACATTTATAAGATAAAATCTCTTCACTTACCTAGATTTCACATTCTGACTTCCAAGGTCTACTTGGCCTCCAGATTTGATAAAATTCATCACCTTTCTAGCAAACTTTCATCATGGGTGCATGGTGTTTATTTCATGAAGTCTTCTTCGAAGGCGCATCCACCACCTTGTGCTTGGCCTTAGAAATTATTTCACCCTGAGGACGCATTTGAACGCTTGATGTTCGAGCTTTATTTCATCTTCAAATTCCTCCATGCCTTAGACAAATTTCATCTCTACCCTGTGAGTGTATTTGACCCCTTGTTGCTTCATTTTCCCTTTCCTTAGACAATTTTGTCTGCTTCATAAATTTCATCCACTGTAATCTAGGCGCTCACCTTGACATCACCAGCCGAGGCATTTCTTTTTTAAAAAATTTATTTTTATTTGCCTTAGAAAATTTATTTTCGCCTAGGAAATTCATCAACAGGCGCCAGGCTAAAATCTCTACCAAAAAAGCACGAGCAAGGTGTAGAAAAGATTTAAATCATCTCCCAGTGGGAAGTGTCCAATACCCAGAAGAAATTTCCCTTCGTAACTCATCGTTTTCATGTGTATCCAGACGAAGGGGTAAGTTTAATTTTTATTATTTTTGAAAAATAATAAAAATTGTTAAGGTTTATTCCATTTTAATTTTGGGCGCACTTCACACCTACAGTCTTCATTTTTCCTGCCTTGGCATTTTCCTTGATTTTCCTGAATAAATTCCCTCTTGTTCCTGGGCGCGTTTCGCCTAGCACTTGGAAAATCTTATGATTACCTCCTCCTTAGGCGTAATTATTACTTTCACCTTGTAATGCCTTAAAGAAAATTATTTTTTTGTCAACTTACCTTGGGCGTACTTCACAACTCATGCCCTTACCTTCACTTCCTTAGGCATTTCCATGCCTTTAGCAATTTTCTCCCTCAAGCTCCAACTTCCTTGGGCGCATTTCAGCCCATGAACTTTCATCTTTATGTCTTGGAAACCTTTCCATCAACTCATTCCTCATGGGCGCATATGAAAGGTCAAGCTTCCATTTCCCACACTTAGAAAGTTTTTTGAGGCCTCCTCACAACTTGGGTGCATTTCCACATGCAAGCTTCCATTTGATGCCTTAGAAACTTTTTCAAACACCTCTTTACATGATGGGCGCATATCACATAGGGAGGAAGAATTTTTTATACTTAGAAATTTTTCTTATAAACATCCCCCATGAGGGCGCATTTGCTATGTGAAGGAGGAACCTTTTATGTCTTGGGTGCATTTGAGGATGGTGGAGGAAATCCACGCCTTAGAAACCTTTTTGTGCTTTTCCATGCCTTGGCGCATTTCACACATGCTACTTCCAATTTCTACGCCTAGAATTTTATGTCTCCACCTCAACTTTGGGCGCATTTAGGGGGGTGTGAAGGAATTTTTATACTGAGAACATTTTCCCTTGTGATTCCTCTATGACTTGCATGTTAGGCGCATTTGGAGGGTGGAGAAGGAATTTGCAAATACTTTTAAAAAAAAATTTCAAACACCACATTACCTTGGGCGCATTTGAGAGGTGGAGGGGGATTTTCCTTGCCTTAGAAAATTTTAAACATCCTTGCTCAAGACATGGCGCATTTGAGAGGTGGAGGAGGAATTTTTTTTACTTAGAAATGTCTTCACCTCATTACACTTGCTTAGGGCGCATATGGAAGGGTGTGCTTCCATTTCTCCAACACTTCAAAACTTTTTCAAGTTTCATCCCCTTCATGGACGCATTTGAGAGGGGCCTCCTTTATTTTCTTTACTTTGAAAATTTCCATGCCTCACTCCTTGCTTGATGGCGTATTCCACATGTGCAACTTTTATTTTCAACACCTCAGACTTTTACAAGTCCTCTACTCATAGCTGAGGGCGTATTTGAGGTAAGCTGCTTTTTTGAATATCTTGGAAACTTTTCATACCTCCTCCTCCATGATGGGGCCCATATGAGAGGGTATACTTCCATTTTTGACTTAGGCAAATTTTACGCCAGCCTCAATTCTTATAGACTTGGAAATTTTCAACACCTCAGCTACTCTATTTTAGTAAATTTCAGAGATGTATGACTCCTCATGGCTTAACTCTATTCTGACTCTAGAGCCAGTGTGATATGCCTCTTGTGGCCCTGCTACCCTACTTATACCAGTTGCCCAAGCTCATCTGCTATTTTTAGCCTGCCTGCTATTTTTAGCAAACCCTAAAATTGCTTGACTTTTGCAGCTCCATTTGACTTGAATTTTTCACCACGTGGTCCTCATCGCTTGGCGAACCTGTTCACACTTGCCTCTCGTGCTGACTTGCTATTTATAGCCTTGTTCTGGAGACGACTTACTATAAATAGTAAGTTCTCGGATTGCGCCCAAATTTTGCCAGTAGATTGCCTGAAGGATACTGATCGTGATGGGATATCTTTGTTTTTCAAAATTCTGGCTTTTTACCCCTCTTTTTAGGCATCGAAGCTGGAAACCCTAATCTGACTTGCATGTGGCTCAAATGACTTCCGTTTGATCTCGTTTTTGTTGCATGCTGCTCTGTTCGTGATACTGAAGTGTCGAGTGGCTGCTAGAATGAATTTTTTATTTATAGTAAGTGCTTGGAAAAAGATCAACCGACTGCCGGATGAATTTGCATGTCACACTGCCCGAGGGATCTCAGAAAAACCTAGAAAACTGGTTTGCATGCACGCACTGGCTAAAAATAGTAAGTTCCTGAAAAATGATCCATCTTGCTTGCAAGTCATATCACTGCGAAGCTCTCGAAAAACCCATAAAGAATATCCTGACATGCATTGAAAAACTCTACATGCAAACTCTAAAAATAGCCTTTGAAGGCTGAACCGTTGAAAGTCCTCATCTCAGTTTGCATGTTATACCATCACGAAGGTCTTGAGAAACCCAGAAACATTCTCCAGTCATGTATTGAAAAATCACACATGTGCACCCTGAAAATGGCTCTTGAAGCCTGAACTACTAAACATAGCAAGTTGTCAAAATCTGTTCAATTCTTGCGCGCAAGTACCTGAAAGTACCCCGAATGTGCTGATGTCGTCAGAATCCCAAAATTCTGAGGAAAAGGCCTCAAATTGAGTACTTACTAAAAATAGTAAGTTGTCAGAACTTAGTGAAAACTTGATGGGATCCTGCCCGAAGCATTGTGATTGCAATGTTAAGCTCAGATGTCGATTTAGTCAACTCAATTTGACTTCAAACTGGCCTGGAGAATGAAAACCCTAATTTTGCAGACTTAGCCAAAATTTCCAACTTAGGTCAAATACGGAGACATCCCCGAAAGGACAAAAGATCAGAGAGAGAGAGAGAGAGAGAGATGCAAAACTAAAGCCAAAAGACCAGAATCGAGCAAAAATTAGGGTGTCCCCATCGAGCATGGGGTGATGTGTCAAAAGGTCACAACACGACCAAGAAAAGAACTAAGTCGTCACCGGAGCAGCAACTCGTACGACATCCATCAATCCCACAGTTCGTATGACTGGCAAAGGGTTGTGTACGACCCTAGCAGGACACATTCGTACGGCTGGCAGTTAGAGTTCAAATCAACAAGGTACGAAATCGTTTAAATATTCATTTTTTTTAATACGACAGTTGCCTCAGTTCGGCAGTTGCAGCAACAGTCAAGTACAAGATAATAAAGTTGATTGTGATTGTCGAGACCGCCAAAATGGACAAAGGAAAAAAAATTGTGCAGTACAAGCCAAAGGTGGCGTCGGCAGCAAAGAAAAAGAAAATGGACACTGACACGGACACCATGGCCTAGGAAAGCTTAACTGGCAATGAATGCAAGCAATGGTGGAGTACAGCCGATGACCACACACTAAAGATTGCCTTGAAACATGCTCGTGTAGATAAGGTAGTGTTGGTACCATACTTCAATGCCCATGACTTTCAGCCTTGGCTAAAGGCTATAGTGGATAATTACTGCCGACATTCACATAGATCAGTCATAGATTACAAGGGTTGCCTGGTTACAGTTTCTTTCTGGGCACAGGACTTAGAGAGAGTATTTGGTATTCCGGCCACAGGTGAGGAGTCAACAAGTTAGGAAAGATGAGTCAGCAACACAAGGAGATACTCATTAAATAGGTTTGCCGAAGTGATTTGGCAGCTGAGGGAAAAGACACTATATGGAATGCCAACAATCGAGGGCTTCGCAAGAACTACCTAGCGAATGTCGAATGGAAGTGCCTGATGGACTTAGTAAAATGTCGATTGACAGCAGCCAGCCAGGCATTAGATATCGCCATTTGGATGGCGGATTATATGGTCGGGCTCAATGTTGGCCGGTTATACAATTGGGGGCGGCTGCTCTCAGAATGGATGAGGGAATTCTTATCACAGCCACATAAGGCATTTTGTATGACACAACACACAATTGCCTTACTCCAGGATGCAATCCACACACAGGTACCAAAAGGTAGGTGGGGTCGAATGCAGCCTCTCAAACACTTGGATCCAGGGTTGCCGACAATATTCTACTGGATGGGACTAGAGTTAAAACAAGTTGGTGAAGGTTCTATGGCAAGAAAAAAGAGGAAGTGTTGAGAAGCATCCGTAGAAGAAGACACATCGGCTGAGAAAGCATCTAGACAGAGTGGGGAAGAAGGAGAAAGGGAAGACATTGAGTTATCTTCCTCGACATCAGCAGGGAGCTCGTCGGAAGACGAAGAGGTGTTTGTGGCTGTAGTTGTGCAAACTGGAATGGAAGTAGAAGAAGCAGTAATACCACCATTCCAGCCAGCAGGGTTCACCTTGCCAACACCGCCAACAGGTTAGGGGAGTTCGCCAACTGTCACTTTCACCCTACCGACGTCATCCATCGACGTCGACCGAACATTGAGAGTGGCAGCCTCAGTACCCAACGCATTGCCAGGATGGGCACCGCTAGCAACCACACTACCAAAAGTGACCACCATATCCTCGAGTTCAGTAGCCTCAGGCAATATAGTACCACGGCCAGGATTCATAGCTACACTGCCAGGGTCGGCAGTTTTAGTAGAGGTAGCGCCAAGGTTGGCGAACTCAGGAGAGAGAATGGAGGATTTTGGAGAGAGAGTACCAGAGCTCGCTGTAGGAGATGGAGTACCTTTGGGGGTCATCATGCCAGGCTTGGCAGGGACATCATCAGTGGCCCCCACCGAGCCACTAGAGGTCTCAAGGACTTGGGGAACCATCACACCTCAGGAGCAAGTTCCTTCTGTTACACCGCCCGGAGTGCCAGAAGTGGTTCAAATTGATGATTGGCTAGGGTCATACGGTCTCAGAGTGGAGGTGGCCGTGACGCCTGGTGAGAGTCCGCCAGAAGGGTTGGTTGGTGATACAGATGTTGTAGGCTCAACCATTCAGACTCAGGAGAGTGATACGACAAAGATGGCAAAGGAAGTGCACCAACAACCGCAAGTGGCCAACAAGGGGATGGATGTAGCCGGAGAGCCAGTAGAGGAGCAGACAATGGCAGAGGAGGTGCACCAGCAACCGCCAAAGGCCACCAAGGGGATGGACGTAGCCGAAGAGCTAGTGGAGGAGCAAACAGTGGCGGAGACCCCTGCACCAGATGAGGAAGATGCACTTGATAGGGAACATGATGATGATGATAGCGAGTTTGGCGGGTATGTGGTAGAGATATCACAACCGGATCCATCAGATCCTTTGGGGACAGTGTAGAGATATGTGGAGGACTTCCAACACATGGGGTGCGTAATGATGCAAGTGGGGCACATTTCGAAGGACCTTAAAATCGATCGATCTCCACTAGTGGGCCAGGAGGTGTAGCGGATCAGAGGATTTGTATAGATGGGATGTGAGGCAGAGTTTGCTCACATTTTCACTAGCCAAGGTTGGTCGGCTGGCGAGACCTCAGCAACGCTCAGAGCAGGGCGAGGTAAGCCACTAAGGTTGGTAGGAAGGGATGTTGGAGTCCTAGAGAGCCTCTACCACATTGAGCTAGCATTTCAAGATGTCTTCTACAATGTGAAGAGACAAATATTACCTACCAAGTTGGCAGTAGTAGGGAAGGTGGAAGCCTATCGGATGTTGCAGAAGGTTAAAGAGTCAACCATAACCATGAAAAATCTGCAAACTCAATTAGCAGAACAGATTCAGGTAGCAGGTTCACAGGTGAACCAGATAGTGGCCTTAGAGGCCAAGGTGGTTAGTTTGGAGGAGGGTAATCACCAGAAAGAGGAGGAGATTCGACGGAAGGAAGAAGAGACTCGGCAGCAAGAGCGGATATGGGAAGAAAAAATCAAGGAGTTGGAGGAACAGTTGGTGA
Source organism: Sequoiadendron giganteum (assembly GCA_007115665.2). Lineage (NCBI taxonomy): Eukaryota > Viridiplantae > Streptophyta > Pinopsida > Cupressales > Cupressaceae > Sequoiadendron > Sequoiadendron giganteum. The sequence continues at coordinate 10,938,299 of CM021102.1, read as the reverse complement.
CCAGAAGCATGCAGGTAGACAACGCCAAGCGTCAGCTAATGAAGGAAATTCACATGGTGAAAGCTGTTAGGGAACGAGAGATTCTTGTCGATCGCCAGCTTCACATACGCATGGAGGAAGTAAAGCGATTGAAGGACCAACATTCTTCTGCTGCTACCCCGATGTCATCAGTTCATCTAGGGACATCCTCATTTTCCCCCTTCCTCTCAATAGATTTTGAACAGCATCATTTCCTGTCTTTTGTTGTCTTGTCGCCTGGAAGGTGACTTCTTTTGTGGGGGGGATGATATAAGTTGTCAAATAATTAGTGTAGTCGGCCGTAGTCGGCCAGTTGTTATATTTCAATAAAAATTTAGTTGTAGCGGGTTGTTGTGGAACGTCATGACGGTTGGTTGCTCAACCACCGCCGAACGTTATATGTACTCAGTTTTGTAGTCGGGAGAGATGATTATGATTCCATGGTTGATAGTATGGAACATAGTTGGTAGACTCGCAAAAAACTCGCCGAGTTTTCAAAAACTCGCGAGTTTTTTTAAAAGCGAGTTTTCCTGAGTTTAACTCGCGAGGACGAGATTTGCCGAGTTTTTCGAAAAACTCGCGAGTTTTTGCGGAGTTTTTCGAAAAAACTCGGCTTTGCAAAAAAAATTGTTTCTAATGAAATTTAATTAATTTTTTAAGTTTCCGAGTTTTTGCCGAGTTTTAAAAAACTCTCCAAATTTTTGCTTGGCGAGTTTTTTTTTCGGGCAAGTTTTCCAACTATGGTATGGAATACTTGTGATTGTACATGGTGATAATTGCTGGTAATGAATATAAGCATCTCGTGATTCAAACATATTATGTTTTGTTATTCTATTCCATGTGTTGCATATAGTTCAGTTTACTTCCTGTGTACGTAGTACGTGATATATACTCTGTGAGGTAAACATAAACCAAGTCCAAGCTAGGAGGTATGCATTCTTCGAAGCAAACCACTCACCATTTCGACAACATTTCAATATTATTTCTTCATGGATGATAAATGAAAGAGCAAGTGCCTCCTTTTATAGATTTTGAGATGATTCTCCAGAAGCTTCTACAAAGTGCGCCGAAATCCTAGAGGTTATTTGAATTTCATTTGACTTTATTTCCCTCCTTCATGGTCATCTCCCACTCAAGGAGAAATAAGATTTATTAATAAAAATAACACCTTCCTCAAAAGTGGCGTCCAAACTCCCAAGGCAATATTCAAACTTTAGAAATATTTAATTAGCCTCCAGATGAGGCGTCCACCCTCAAGATCCGTTTATAAAAACAACATGAAGTTATGTCTCTAGGCCAAGGGGGCACTAACGTAAAAATATAATCTTTATAACTTAAACAATTAATTTCCCCCAAATATTGCACCTCCAAGCCAAAACCAAAAATACTCACTGCATTGCTTGAAGAGGAAAGCTCTCTGTGCCATTGTCAATTAAGACACTGCTAAAAATAGAATTTACTAAAAATAGTCAATTTTGAAAAGTTGCCCAAATGCCTTGCAAGTCATATCATTGTGGAGCTCTCTGAAAACCTAGAAAGAATCCACATTCCAAAATCCAAAACTCCAAATGCAAGCCTCGAAAAAATGCCAAACATCCTCCTAAGTGATAGGAAACCCTAATTTTTGCTTTTGACTAGCCTCAAGGATAGGCTAACGACCATCTGTACTGATCACTGCTGAGAAAGAGACATTGCAGTTCACCCTCCCCAAGATTGCTTGCCCTCAAGCAATCACAAGTTTGGATGCTGCAAAATCTCCTCATTCTCCCAAGTAGCATCCTTAAGAGCTAATTTCTTCCACTTCACCAAATACTCTTTCATTGTCCTTCTCCTCAAAGAGCGTTCTCTGGAATCAATGATCTCCTCTGGAATCAAAAACAACTGTCCCTCCTCATCCAATGGAGGCAAATCTAAAGAAGCAACAACATTGTGTCCAAGTGCCTTCTTGAGGCGAGACACCTGGAAGATGTTATGAACTTTGCTACTCGTTGGTAGCTCCAACTCGTAAGCCACAGCACCAACTCTCCTGATGACTTTGAACGGCCCATAGAAGCGCGGCTTAAGCTTCTCTATTCAACTCTTCTTAAGAGTAGACTGTTTGTAAGGCTGTAGTCTAAGATAGACCATGTCACCAACCTCAAATGTGCGCTCAACCCGCTGCTGATCAGCATACAACTTCTGTTAGTTCTGTGCTATCTAAAGATTGTTCTTCAAGGACTTCAAAATATCTTGACTCTGTTGCAACATGCCCTTTGCTTCAGGGGCTTTGCTATCACCAAAAACCAAATCAACAAAACTAGGGGCCTCATATCCGTAGAGAGCCATGAATGGAGACATCCCGATAGACACGTGGAAAGATGAATTGTAGCAATACTCTCCTAAGTGAAGCCATCTCACCGAAGTTTTCTACTGCTCTGAGACATAGTTTCTGAGATAGCTCTCCAACCACTTGTTCACAATCTCCATTTGCCCATTAGTTTGTGGGTGATAACTAGTGCTTGGAGTGAGCATTGTACCACTCAATCTGAAAATCTCTTGCCAAATAGTGCTTAGGAACTTGTCCCTATCACTCACAATGTTTTTCAACAACCGATGCAATCTAAACACCTCATAGAAGAACAAATCTACAACTTGAGCTGCTGAAAATGAACTAGTAATGGCAAAGAAATGAGAAAACTTGGTTAATCTATCAAGCACCACATAGATATAGTCTTTTTCTTGAGCCTTTGGCAACCCTATAATGAAATCCATCGATATGCTTTCCCATTTTTGATTGGGAATTAGTATAGGCTGCAGAAAACCGGCTGGAAATGTATGCTCATTCTTGTTCATTTGGCAAGTGTGGCACTCCTTGATGTAGCGCAAGACCTCTTCTTTCAACCCCTTCCAAGAAAATCTTTCCCAAATCTGCAAAAAGGTCTTGAAATAACCTTGATGACCAGCAAGTGGAATGTCATGGAAAGTCTGCAAAATCTTCCTTTTGAGCTTGGATTCAGGTACCCAAAAGATTCTCCCTTTGTAGTGTATCAAACCATCAACCACCTTGTACCTTTCATCATGAAAAGTACCTTCAATAATGCTGGTTGCAAACTGATTTTTGGCATAATCAGCAAGCAACAACTCCTTCCAATCAACAGTAAGCTCACTCAATGAACTCAAATGAGGTCCTAGATAGTGCATCCGCCACAATATTGTTCTTTCCTTTGACATACTCAATGTCAAAATCGTAAGCTTAAAGCTTACTCACCCACTTTTGATGGTTTTCGTTCAAGTCCTTCTAATGCATAAAGTGTTTGAGGCTATTGTGATCAGTTTTGACAACAAACTTGCTCCCCACCAAATATTGTCTGAACTTGGCCAATGCGTGCATGATTGCAAGCATTTCTTTGTCATAAATGGAGTAATTCCTTTCAACACCTCTTAGTTTTCTGCTCTCAAACACAATGGGATGTTTATCTTGCATCAAAACAACACCAACACCTTCTCCTAATGCATCACATTGCAGCTCAAATGGCTTGGTGAAATCCGGTATAGCCAAAACTAGACATGAACTCATTATCTTCTTGAACTTATTAAAAATCTCTTGTGCCTTTTCTGACCAAACAAAGGCTCCCTATTTGGTGAGATCAGTAGGAGGAGCAGCATTTTGTGAGTAGCCTTTTACAAATCTTCTATAGAAGCCACAAAGACCCAAGAACCCCTTCAAGTACGTCAAGTTCTCTGGAGGTGGCCAATCCACAATTGCCTTGATCTTTTTTGGATCAACTTTCATGTTGCATAGAAGGTTGGTGCCTTAACATTGGTGTCTCTTCTTGGGTTGGTGCTCGGTCATAGAGATTGATGTTTTCAATGGGTTGGTGCCTACAAATTCTACAAGCAGGGATTGGTGTCTCCAATGGGTTGGTGCTCACAAATTGTATAAGAGGGGACTGGTGTCTCATGTGAGTTGGTGCCTACAAAGACTATAAGAGATTTTAATATCAAGCAATATTTTTTCATGGTTTTCTCTTGCAAGGGTTTCTATGTAAATCTTATGTTCTTCTTGTGTTGCATAATTGTTAGATCTTATGTGAATGATATTGTGCAATTGATAGTATTATGATTCATAGTTTGAAAAAGTAAAAGTTTGTTTTATACTGAATCACACTCCCCCCTCGCACCTCTCAATGTGTGTGCTCATCAAAGATGCCGAGTGCCAAAACAAGCATTTACTAAAAATAGCCATGTTCTCCAAGAAATGTGGAGAACAACCCAGATGGCCAAAAATGTTACAAAAAGCACCACCACCAATCAGCCTACGGGAACTCATGAATAGGCTAATTGACATATCAGCTGACTAGGCTTGAGAAGAGGACATTACAAAGTACAAGATGAAATATCATTACTATACAGGTACACTAATTGAACTTCATATTGTAGTTAACTCTAACTTAAAAATTTTATTAAAAGAAATATTAATTAAGCATCCTCCACAAGCAAACTCTAAAGAATTATTACTTATCAATAATTGAAACAATGTAATTGATTATTTTTAATTATATAATTTGCAAAATCCAAGTGCAAGGGCATTACACCAGACATGTTCATAATATGAGGATTATTCTGAGAGATGATAGCTTGGAACTCTCGAGTCTTTTCAGCCCCCTGGTTCTCTCAAAGTGCAAGGTCAAGAGGGTAGTTTAGAAAGAACTTCTGAAGCTTGGAGTTTGATTATCAGAGAGGAAGGAGCTTCTGCATCTGCCACTTCTCAGTAGCTTGCATAGTGGTGGCAGTTGTCTATATTGGATGCAGGTGGCCAAGATTAGATGGGTTCTAGGCTTTTGTTGATGGTTGCTAGTTGGCTGTTATTTTCTCAAAGTGTTTGCCTTTTTTCTGTATTTTTCAATACTATGGCTTAATGCCTTTTTTAAATATTTTCCTTTAAAGGCATTGGCACCAATTAAACCCACAACTAGAATATCAAAACAAAGAAATACAACTGGAACTTCTATTTTCCATGCACATATATAAGAAGATTATTGTTCTCATTACTATAGATTCTTTTAAGTGCATTTGTACAAGATAATTTCATTTTGCCACGAAACCCGTGATTGCCAACATATTTTTCTATTTCAGTTTTAAGTTAATTACAAAAAAATTTGGTCACACTATGGATGATTATTTTCCAAGAATACTATTGCTTTTACCTAGATTCCTACAAACCATCATCAAGGTACAGCCCGAGTTTAATTTCAAATTTTTGGTCAGAGCCATTACAATACAAAAACCCTTTTTAGCACAGAATCAGTTGCATGTTACAATGGACACTCTTTCGTATGTTTGAAATATTACAAAAAAGCAGTCCATGCTTTTACCTCTTCTATTAATGTCTGGCAACTCCATACATACGCACCCTGAAAAACATCAAATTAGAAAAACAGACCAAAATCACTTCCACGAGAACTTGAACATTTTTAGGTTGCAAGAAAATTGTCATATAACCAGAAATTAAACAACTTGCAAATGAAGAGATGGAGGCTAATTTAGAAAGAAAAAATTAAGTGAATCATCACTAATGAGCTAACTTAGAAAATTGAAGCTCTCATAGTAAGTTAACGAAACATAAATTATGAGAAAAGTAAACTACTACGTGCATATCATGAATTAGATAGAAAAATATAACTTAACACATACCCATGTTTCTACTAAATGCTAGCAAATTCTTTTGCTGAGAATCGTGTAAAGAACGAAAATCCTCAAAGAACATAATTCTTAGACATACCAGATTATACAAATTTATTTAAATATAGGAAACTTGAAGGATCAAAGAATAGAAATAAAGACAGAAATTGTATTAATGAGTACAATCCAACATAATAGATCAATGGGATTCAAATAATACATTCAATTATAATAGACGAGTACTTGGGTAAAGGTATCCTCAATTGGGTACACCTAAAATGGTTAAACCATGAATCATAAAAGTTATGTGCCAAGGTATCAAGAATGACAACTCATTAAAGCCGCCAAATGCCTAACCATCCTATAGGTGTTTTTGTTCCCCTAATTTTCTAATAACAAACAATCCAAAATGTTCACTATTTTCTTACCAAGGTTTCAAATAAGAAAATTTTCATTTCTTAAAATTTCAAATGCAAAAGGAATATAGAATAGTTAGGCTCTCAAACAAGAAAATGACTATTTCTCGTACTAAACATTTTCTAAACACCTTGATGTTTATTGACGAATGAGTAGTAATTTTGTACCTTCCATTTTTAAAGCTCTAATTGGTTATTCCTAATATCTTAATACTACTAACCATAGTTACAGAACTTACCTAGACCTAGTGAGTCCCAAGCTAGTTAAAGATTTTCTAAACACCTTGATGGTTACTTAGGAATGAGCAAACTTTTTGTACCTTTAATTTTTACAGCTCTAATTGGTTATTCCTAATAGCTTAATACTACTAATCATAGTTATAGAATTTTCCTAGACCTGGTCCCAAGCTAGTTTCACCCAAATGAGGCCAGCAACTTGTGACCTAGATAATTAGCCTCAGGCCCTCAATGAGTCTACCAGACTGGCATAACCTAGTGATTCCATCACTGAGACTCATGTTGATTTTTATGCTCAATTCAAAACCTCTACACAAATTCAGTGTGAACGTGCAAGTAGTTTGAGTTAGTTCTAATTTGTAATTCACTTAAGTGATAAAAGTGAAACTCCTTTATTTGGTTAATTAAGTTTAATAAAGTGTGGGTAAGCACTAATGATTTAGACTTATCTTCCAAGTCATCTCCTGTCATGTCGTCAAATTGGAGGTATATTAAATTAATTATTTATTAAGTTATTCCAATAAAATATATTATCAAAAGGGACGACTTATTATTTAATTAATTTAATATTAAAAGTGACTTAAAATAAATATTATGTCATAAAGTCACTTAAATAATAAAATAATATTATTTTCTAGAAGCTTTTGAAAAAGTGAATAAAAAATATATTTAAGAAACTCATGGCTAAGCATTCGAATACACTTGATTTTGGATTGCATTTCTCATTTACTTGCGTGGTAAAAGCTGAAGCTAAATGCTTAGCATTCGCTCAAGGGTTTGAAGACTCTAGAGTGTCAGGTTCGGTTGTGAAAGATCAACCCTAGCTGGAGTTGAGAAATCCATCTAGGGTTTCTACTTGTGCTTCATTTGAGGAGAATTTACAGGTGCAGTAGCTGTTATATTACTGCCCTAGCTGAATAGTTGAGGTAGCTGGTCTATTATCTCATCATCTTCATCATAGCAGCTGATGTATTGTTGTGTTTCGATTGGAGACATTATTGAAGACATTTTCAATCTGCCAAATTTGGTGAAATCAATTCAATGATCATTTTGGAGGCTAACATCAGTTGATATCTGCATCAATTTATTTGTAGGAAGCTTGACTTTCAAGGAAATCATTCAGCTGGTAAGATCGATTTTTTTAGTGAAATCAATTCGGATTATTTGCAAGCTTATTGTATATAGTATTTGAGGTAGTCGATTTCCTCAGCAATCACAAAGGACAAAATAGATATCAGACAAAAGGAGATTTGACAAAGCATTTGTGGAAGTTGCGTTATCTCCAGGAAAGGTCGATTATTAAAGTTGGGATTATTGGAGAATCGTATGGTCTGAAGGAACATTTTCAGGGACTTTGGCAAATCGAGTCTATTGGTAAAAGCATTTGAATATTCAATCTCTAGGAGACAAGCTCGAATAAACAAAGAGCAACGGGACAAAGTTTGGATTTTGCAAGAAGACAAATAAGTGCCAAGTCAGAAATATACAAAGAAGCAGACAATCAAATAGAAGACAAATTAAAAGGCATCAGAGGCAAAATCAGATAGAGACAAACCATCAATATATTTGGCGAAGACACGCATAGTAAAGACAAATCGAGCTTTGTTGAAATAAAACAAGACCACAGCCATAAAGTGGGCACGATAATATATTTGGGAGCAAAAGACAAGTTTAGGAAAAGGACGAATACTGAAGAACAGACAAATTCAAGTTTTTGAAGATATCGACCTAGCAAATACAGCCAAAAATGAGATCGATTTCAATGAGTCGCATATATGACTTGGTCAAGAGGGTCTGATAAATGAAGCAAAGGCACAAAAATACAAGGCAACCGATTTATTTGAAGTCTTCATATTGAGAAGTCGGGCCTATTAAAAAGATGCAGCTTATTGTGGGTCGATTTGATCATAATTAAACATATAAAAATATTGGAGACCCAGCGTTGCCTGTTTTGGAAGCAATTTGTGTATCGATTAACATCTTATTATAGCTACATGAAATCGCAGCAGTGGTGAGTGAAGTCGTGGCAAGCTAGGAAACAAATACTCAGCTAGAAAGGATGGATCAACTGTGGCAAATAAGAAATCATCTTGTTGTCGTTAATCCAGGTTCTTTGCATTGTCTTTGGTATTTCAATATTGCTGCCAATAATACAATCAATAGATATTGTTGTCACTGAGCTTGTAATGCATAACATGTAATGTCTCTTACCTAGATTGTTGATGGAAAAGAGGTTACAAGTCTCTATTCCCTCCCAAAGATTCCCTTGTAACAGTTAAACACCAGCCACATCATGTGTAACACATCCATATCCCTATGTGTTAGCTTTAATATCTAGTATCCAACATATCAGACATAATAACATGCAAAAAATGTATATTAACAAAGACCATCCAACCCGTCAGGAGAGGAGAGTCCCTAAGGGGCCAGTGGTCTACCACCTCTTAATGCCCAACCCTCATTTGGGCCAACGAGACAATAGACATATGTGGAACCTCCATCCCTCCATGACCCAACCCTTGCCTTGGGCCAACGGGTCAGTATGCCCAACCCATGCTTAGGGCCAACGGGGCGGAACCTATATGGGGTTTATAGACAAACCACTTAGGTGATGATTGGCCTCTCCTAGCAAGTTAACAATCAAATCGAAGACAGTTGAGAAAAATATAGATATTCAAATATTAATAAACCATTCATAGTTAACATATATCATGCCATTAGAGAGAATTTCATGGAATGCAGCTACTTATATTTTTAAAGGATAGAAGAGTAGGAATGCACTGTTTATCAGAATACACTATGATAAAAGTGGTTCACACAATTTCAAACAATTCAAATATGCAGATGTAATGATCACTTTGGTTCCTTTCCTGTTTGTAGATTTATTCCCATTATTTGGTTGAGAGACCATATGGTTTAGGGTTGATTCACATATGATTTCAGAGGTTTTATTTCAGACACTATTCCCAGGTATGTTGACTAGGTCGGCCAGACATGAGCCTGGGGTTAAACAGTTCGATGGTTTCTAATAGCTCAAGCCAGCCACACTGGGCATGCGCCCAGATGCGTGTTTAGTCGAGAAATACACATTTCAAGATTAAGATCATGAGTTTACATCTTATAACTAATTGAAGGGAGAACCCCAATGTTCATATCGTTATTTTATGCCAGAATGTAGAGACTAAAGATTAAAGCTAAGTGGTGATTCTCACCTAGGTCTTTTGTCTGCGAATTCATGCCTCTCTTTTTGTCGTCATCCCTTCCTTCCTCTCTCCTAGCCTTGGCGGTAGTCTCTATTTCTATGCTCGTGTGAGAGGGAGGTGCCTTTCCTGGTTGGGCCTGTCTCCTGAGCGAATCGGTCTTGATGGGAAATGGCCATTCGCGCCAAGTGATGACTCTCGGAATTTTTTTTGAGTTTGTTCATATTGCATTAAGTTAAATTTTGATAATAGTTGGGGGTTTTGGGTTATTATTCCCCTCCTTATTGACTCTATTTAATATATAATGATATATGTAGAAAAATATTTATTGTTTCTTAAACTTTATATTGGTTCAAATGTAGCTTTGAATATCATATTTCTTTTAATGCTTATGATTTAAATAAAGGATTTAAAATACTTAAATAAAGGATTTCGAATATATATTTTAATGTTCCAATTTTGGGGACATGATAATTAATTTATAATGATATCAAAAAGGTATTTTATTATTTATAAATCTTATATTGGCCTAGCTAAGCATCAAATTTAGTTTTATATTTAAAATATCATATTATCTTTTTATATTTATGATTAAATAAAAGATTTTAAAATACATGCTTTGATGTCCTAATTTTGGTGAACATGAAATCACAGCTGTGGTGAGTGAAGTCGTGGCAAGCTAGGAGACAAATACTCAGCTAGAAAGGATCGATCAGCTGTGGCAAATAAGAAGATCATCTTGCTGTCGTTAATCCAGGTTCTTTGCATTGTCTTTGGTATTTGAATACTGCTGCCAATAATACAGTCAATAGATATTGCTGTCACTGAGCTTGTAATGCATAACATATGATAGATATAGTGAAACAATATTGTAATCTGAATTGACATTCCTGGGAAGAGCAATTAGTTGCTTTATCTTTGTAATCAGTTTTTCTTTGCAATTCAAGGTAGTTGGAGATTTCCTGCCAGCTGTTTGAAATAATGTCCTTCTTGCTGAACTGAACATTGCTTTACTTGCATTGAAAAATCACCAAAGGGAATCTGCATTGCATCTTAGTGCATTTGAAGTCAATGATATTATTAGTTAAGCAAATTATATGCATTTCTTCATCAGCAATCAAAGAGAGACGAACTGAAACATTAACCAGCCAAGCACATGTGTACAAGCAAACTGTTTGATGAAATGTCCAAGCCAGAAAAGTGAAATTTACACCATAAACAGCAAGGGACATTACATCTCCTATGTGAGATAAAATGCTATTCATGGAAGATTAGATTTTTTAGCTCATCAATATAAAGATAGATGCAAGATAGAGGCTTAATAGCTCAATACAGTGTAAAAATTATGTGCAGTTATCAGTTGACAAGTTTGGAGGTTTCTTTGTAAGCTTTTCAAGAAAAGCAAATCAGATTTCAAGATGTAAATTATTTGTGTTTTTGTGTTCGTTTCCACAATTTGAATTTCAATGAGTTGTGTGAATAATTCAATGTTTTTAAAGCATTAGGTAATTAGTCATCATGACTGGAATATCTTTGTGGTATCAAAGCTATTTGTTGCGGGAAGAATTCACAAGGATTTATGTAATATACACCCCTGATTTTTTTTTCTGAAAACTCTGTTTGCTGATTGTAAAGTGTTCACTGATATGTTTGATTTGCTTACATGTGTTTTCATAGATACATTGCAAACATATAGACAGACGCATAAAGAAAGGAATACTGAGAAAGAATGTTGCTTGTTGCTTTTCATGTTGAATGACATCACATAATACAAACAAATGATTTCAGTTCATATCAGACGTAATACAAAATATAATTCAGACCTGGAAATAGCAGTTTCAGACCTGGAAATGACCATACAACAGCTGCAGCTCAACATCAACTTGCACTATAAGTCACATATGTGAAATACCAAAGACCCCCTTGTTTCCCACGCCATAAACCAGCTACTCAACCACCAAGAAAAGCAGAATAAGGGGTCTATACATCAGCAGACCCTTATCCCTGAACACCAAAATGGCACGGTTCCCTAGATAGGGCGATCTGCCCTTACAAATCAGACCTTCAGCAACTAATTCAGATAAGCACTTCAAATGGGGCACCAAGATGAGAGGGATCCGATGAGCAAATACCCAAAATGAAATTCCAAGCATGCATAGAGCTACGAACAGATTTCACTTTCAAACCCTGTCAAAAAGGTAATTTCCAGATTTCTGGAAAAGCAATCAGACCTCTGAAAAAAGCTTCAAATCTCTTCCAAACACCACCAAAATGAAACCAAGAAATCAATCACACCAAAACTCCTAACCCACATCGAAAAACCACGGATATCTTCATCTTATCACCACAAATTGTCTAAAATCAGAAAACTATAACACCTAGATGTGATCCCTGAAGTAGAATCACCTTCTCCTGGCTAGGGTGGATCTTTCACCACCGAAACCAGCTCCAAACGGTGAGGGTTATCGTCCTCAACATGCAGCCAAAGAACTTTGCAAGCATTCCAGCAACATCCTGTTATGTTGCCAAATAGAAGATGATAAATGAGAGCCAAAATGATGCTTTATAGAAGTGAGAGAAATTAGGGCAACTTTTGAATTAGGTTTCCCTCCAAAACTCCCACACCCCCCTCATGGGCTCTTTTATTTTATATTAAAATCCCTTATATCTCCCTAGGGTGGCGTCCAACTTAAGAGGCTAAATACTTGGCTTTTTTAAAACAACGTTATATCAACTAGGCACCAAGGTACCTTTTCAATGACCTCAAACCCCCTCAGTTATAAAGTTACTTTATAAAAATAATTTACGTGACTGAAGAAATACAAATATCAATTAAATCAACCTTAGTGAAATATCCCTAGCCAAATCTGATCTTTATTTTGTGTTTTTGCTGCTTGGGAATTTTGTCAAACAATTGTCTTGCAAATTTCTTTCAGCTGGTAAACTATTTCTCTTTTTGGTTTTCCCACATATAATGATATGATATGCATGAAATTGACATCAACTAGCTTAAAGCAATGAATGCAAATGAAAACATTCAAAAGAGATATGCGTTGCAATTATCTTCTAATTTTCAAGACCTTATGATGACTGAAAATGTAGTGCAACTAGACAAAATGTACAGCTACAAAAAATTGACATTTTCACAAACACTTATCATGCAACCCAAACTCCAATAGCTATTGAAATGCAAATTGATTACAATGTTGTGATAACTCCAGTTCTGATCGCCCTTTTTGAGTGGTGATTTACAATACCAATTGAAGGCAATATGACCCAGCTTAACAAGATACAATGCAAATACCAAGTGCTGTTATGACAGCGATTTATTAAGATCACTACAATGCAGATTTATATTATAAAATGAAGCACCTGGATAGACACCTAGATAAGCAATGCAAATGCAAGACTGCATACAAAGTTCTTTATTGAAATGAGAACCTGATGGACTCATGATGATCTGCCCAGCAAGAGTGAACATGAACAAAGCCTCTATACTTCCCAAAATCGAACTAGCTGTAGCTGAGCCTGGGCAAGTGAAATTATCCCTCAAAAGCAAGCGAAATCACCCTCCAATGATGGCTGAAAATGATCCCAAGGGCAGCGCTAGTGATGTCAAGAATGCTACGAATTGCCCAGCAATGAAGGCGTCCCAAAAGATGAAATCGATCTGCCAAGGAGACTGATTTGACTCTCCAAAAGTTGTACTTCTTGCTCTCCAAAATTATGACTGCAATTAGCTCTATGATGAACACTGATTGTATCCACCTCTCAAAGCGGGAATGGGACCATGTCCACACCCTAGATGTCAAGGGAACATCACCTTGAATAGATTGAAAGTGACTCTCAGCCAAGAGATAAACTCAGATTGCAAAATCAAACTCAAATCATAATGCCAAAATCAATCACAATGCCTTCTTTTATAGCTTTTCTCCAGCTGCCCTAGCCAAAGCCAACCTAGGCAATAATAATATTTTATTTCCTTTATATTATTTTTAATATTATTCTCACATGAGACAAGTCGGCCACCCCAGGAGAAATTAAATAATATTGTATTTGCCTTATAACTCCCCATGTGGTCGTCCACCTCCTACGCCCACTTTATTATTTTTCATAAAATTATTTTGCCATTATAAGTGGGAATAAAATAATAATAAAATATAATAAATATTATATTTTATTTTTCATTAAAAATATTTCCCTTTTTCCTCCATTTGCAAAATTCATCAAAATATATTTCTCTTGGCCAAAATATCATTCCCTAGCCATGATGACTAGCTCACGACAATGGTGAATGAGCTAGTTCTCGTCTCCAAGTTGCCACTCCGAGAATGGGGACATTACACTTAGGCTCACCAACACCAAATCAGGAAATACACACTACTGGAGCAATATTGGCTTGGACCAATTAATAAAAATACCCTTACTATAAATAGCCATGGCTAAAAATAGTAAGTACTTCCAAACACCAAACTGGCACAAAACTGAGGTACACAAAGACTTACTACGAATAGTAAGTACTAAAATTGGCCATTGCTAAAAATAGAAAGTACTACCAAAAAGCACCGAAAACCACCACAAAGGCCCAACACTGGCTCTGAGTCCCCTAACCATCTCCACTTAGCCTACGAGAACTCTAGGATGGGCTAATGGAACACTCCAACCGCTTAGGTGTGAGAATGGAACATTACAATTTTGTTAGAAATCATCAAGACATCTTTGATGTAAGGTTTGTGTGGTTTATTTCAAGGTGTTACATAGGGATTTTTCAAAGGAAGAATTTGTAGCAGAAATAAAAGAAATTGCGGCCAATATTCATATAAAATTCACAACCGAAATAAAGAAAAATCGCAATTTTCTTCTACAGAATAAATCATGCTTTTTTTTCCCTTAAAATCATAGGGTTTCATGGTGAAATCATTGGCAAAAATGAAAGAGATAATCACAAGTTGTTTCAAAAAAATCGCAAGAAGGATTATGTAAAAAATTGCTCTTTTTTTTTCCTTTAAAAATTGTCATAGTGTTGAAATAAAATTGTGCCATGGCTTTGAAGAACCAACAATGTTTTTTTCCTGGTAACTTTGTGCTGATTTTTGCAAAGGTTGGGGATTTGCAGCCATAGGGTTTCCAAACCACGCCTATCAAGCCTACAACTAGGGTATTATTAAGGCAATGATTAGTGTTTGCAGGAAAGTTCTTTATACCAGTAAAACAGCAACTAACTTTTTTGTGTGTTTTGATGCCTAGGGCCTGCTAGAAAACAAACAGTAGCTCGGGCACCATCAGCTTGGGTTTACCAATGTAACCAAGGGTTTTGAAAAAAAAAAAGTTAATTTTAAATATTTTTAGCAATTTGTTTATTATTTCTAAATTTAAGAGTTCATTTTTATGGAAAAAATATTTTAATGGCATCGCTTAGTCTCCATTTCAAGGACATCTTGGATGCTGAGTTAAGTTTCCTGCCTTAGAAAGCCAAGGTGACTTTGTTACTCAAAGAAAATGATCTTTGTAATATTGTAAAGGATCATCAAGTGGCTCTGCCTTTAGATCCATAGGATTTGGCAATTCATAAAGAGAAAGAAATCAAAGGCAAGAAGATGATCCTAGATGTGATGAAGGATCATTTAATTCCTCACTTGTCAAATAAGAGAATAACCAAGAAGATGTTTGATGCTCTAGTTAATCTTTTTCAAAGTGAAAACATTAACAAGAAAATGATATTCAAAAACACACTCAGATTGATAGAGATGTCTAGTATGGATATTGTTACCAATTAACTGATGAAGGTCACCCAACTTCGTGACCGACTTGCAACACTCAACGAAAAGGTGAAAGATGCAAAGCTAGTGAATGGGTTCTCATCTTCATGGCATGCTTTGTTCAGGGCATGTGCGAGAGGGAAAAGCTTATTTCCTTAGAGACACTATGGGCTGATTATATCCATTAGGACATCGAAATGGAGTCAAAAGCCAACAAGAAAGGTAGTGATAAGAATTCAACTCTCTTTGCACAAAGCAAGGGAAATAAAGGAAAAGGGAATAGCAAGGGAAAAGGAAAGGATAAGGATTCATCCTCACAGACAAGGAAGGACTTGAGTAAAATCAAGTGCTACAATTGTCATAAGTTTGGTTATTATACATCAAAGTGTTCAAACAAGAAGAGGAACCAAGGGAAGCAATAGTGGGTTTTGCAAAAACTTAGATGAGCAAGTTCGCTAGCTAGTTTGAGAAAAAATTCTCCAGGGTTTATTATCTTTCTAACAATACAATTTCAAAGGATGCTTGGTTTGTGGACAACGGTGCTTCTAGGCATATGACATCAGCCCAACACTATTTTACCAAAATAGAAGAACACAGCTTTGGAGTTCAAGTTGAGCTTGTTAATAATGCCAAGTATCCAATAGCAAGCGTTGATACAATTCCTTTTCGATTACAATTAGGTAACTATTTCAAGTTTTCCGATGTTTCTCTTGTACTTCGTCTCAACAAAAATTTGTTTTCCATTTTAGTCGTGGAGGATAAGGGCTTTGCAATAGAATTCAAGGATCGGAAAGTTCTTGCCAAGCAAACGGAATCTAGCCCATTTACAGCACAAGTTATATGGGTTAGAGAAGACAACCTTTTTAGGTTACAAGGTGAACTAGTTTTAGTTTTAGTTCATAACAGTGATAATCTATACAACTTATGGCATGAAAGGATGGGGCGTTTGTCATGTCCCCCAATTGGAGGTATCATGATTTAATTAATTTAATTGATTAAGTTGTCCAAAATTAATGATATTACAAAATGATAGCTTAATTGATTATTTTAATTAAATATTAGATTAATTATTTATAAAGTTATTCCAAATAAATTAATATCTTAAGAATGACTTTATATTTAATTAATTTAATAAAGTGACTTAAATAAAATAATAAATCATAAAGTCACTTAAGTGAATAAAATAATATTTTATTCTAGAAGCTTCTTGGTGATGTGTTATGAAAAGTATAAAAAAAAGCTTTGTCTGTGCATTTGGGCATCTTCAGTTGAATACATCTTTTCTACATTGGTGAGCTTGAATGCTTGGCAAGTTGGTTTCCGGTTTCGTTTGTGAAAGACAAAACCTAGCTGGTAAAATGTCAATTTCGGTTGTGAAATATCAACCCTAGTTGGATATTTGAGGGAGATGCTTCAGTCTTCCTATTTGGGCTTCATTGTAGATTTAATGTTCATTTTCAGTGATCAAATTCGAGGAAATTGATAATGTTCAGTTGGAGGGTTTGTGTGGAAGATTTTATAATTTTCATCCAGCTGCTACAATGCCACTACAGTGACATGAACAGTACCTTTGCAGGATTTTATTCATATCTCACTTTTGGGAGGACGAATGCTGGTGGGTATTAGAGCAATCTGTCCATTGAATCTTAGCAACAATTTTGGGCACAGATTGAAGAAGTTTCCAGGCTGCCATGTATTTATTTTGAGGGCTGCACTCAAAACAAGGGCGGCAGACTTTGGGTGGGGTCCGATTTGGCATTTGTGGTCTTCATAAATTCTCCATCAAGCTTTCATTGGGTGCCTCTTCAAGGCATTCTCTTCCAGCAATCAATAAACAGGTTCCTTTAACTAAATTCTGCATATTTCCAATAGTATGGTAGTCTGAGAGTAATTTGCAGCCATTGGAGTTTGGCACAATCATTTGTAATCAGAAATTCAGTTCTCATTTGAGCATTGTTATCACTCAAAAAACATCATTGTAATCAGTTGCAATATCTTACAATAAAGATAGTAGTTTGGCTGCCAACTGTTTGCGAGAATATCTTGCAGCTGTAGGTGTGGTTTGCATATTGAGTAGTTGTGATCATCATATCAGCTTGTACTTGGATTTGTATCTAGTGAAGGAGACATAAGGTTGCATGCTATATGTTTGTCTAAATGTCTATCAGCTGTAAGAGATCATTTGCATATAAAGTTTGCATGACAAATGTTTGGGAAAATGTCCAAAGCTGTAGATGATTATTTCAGTCCTTAGGATGCATGGTAAATGTTTGTAGAAATGCCCATAGTACTGTAGCTACATATACATCATCAATTTTAGTCATATGCTTGCATTTTCAAGTTCATTTAGTTGCTGCAATCTATTTTCAGTCATCTCAGTTATATCAGCATATTAAATTGCATTCCAAACCATAAAAACACAAAAACAAAGCAATCAGCAGCAAGACCAGGTTGTTGGCAAAGTGTTTGAAGATATTCCTTGAGCACCAATAACCAAATTAAGGACAAATTCTTCAAGGGATATTACAGCGTTTGCACCATGTAGCGTTACCTTTTCTACGGGAGATCATCCGAAGACTTCCAAATTTCAGCATTAAACAGCAAGGAGTTTGTAGAGAATGCAAAATTGGAAAAAATTCCAAGGTTGCTTTCCCAAGCAGTGAGCACAAGTCTAAGGGGATTTTAGACATAGTGCATTTCGATGTGTATGGACTGCTATCAATAGCATCTTGCTGGAAACATTAATCATGTTTCTTTCACTGATGATTTCTCTCACAAGGCATGGATCTATTTCTTATAGACCAATGATGAGGTCTTTAGTAGGTTTCAAGAGTTCAAGGCTCTAGTTGACAACCAAACAAGGAAGAAGATCAAGGTCTTGAGATTAGATAATGGAGGAGAGTATAGCTTTAAAAATTTCGAAGATTTCTGCAAGGAAGCAAGGATAAAGAAGGAGTTGATAGTAATGTACAACCTATAGCAGGATGGGATTAGAAAAAAATAAAGAATTGATCAATCATGCAAGCTGTTAGGGCCATGAGTCATGACCCAGACTTGTTGATGTTTCTGTTAGAAGATTGTCTTTGATGTCAAAGTGAATGGACGAGATTGTTGGGATTGATTGTCATGGATGTCAAAGGAAATTGTAGCCGTCAAGGGAAGAAGAAAAGTTCAAGAGAAATCATTGATAATCAAAAGAAAAGACATACATACATTGCAAACATACTTTACAAGAATTGTCCTGTTGACAAGTTTTTTGTGACCGCACCAACACAGAATAAAGTTCCCCAACGGTTACTCTATCCTCCACATTTTGTCTTCTAGGCATTCCTTCTTTGGTGCAAGGTATGTTGCCTGGATGTGTGCTTCTTTGTAATCCTTTGAAAATTTTGCACTGCATATACCCGATTGTTCCAACAATCCTAATTGATGTTGTACTTGGCTAAAGGCCTCCTTACTGTTGGTGTGTGTTTTGAGTACGCCACCGAACACAGAATAAAAATGCCCAAAGGACACTCTTATCCTCTCTTGAAAAGTGCTTGCAAAAATCTAGTAGACAATACAATAACTCCAAGGTTTCTTTGGTCAGGTCTTGACATGTGGATAAGGCCAGTGGGCGTTGTGATTGCTGGTAATCACAAGGGGACTTACATGAAATTCTTTTGCGGGTTGAAACTTAGACGGTTTTATCCTTGAAGGCTCTTTCGGTGGGTATTTTCAGATTTTCCAAAAAAAAAAAAGGATAAGGGTTTAGAGATCTAAACTATGCCTAAGAATTTAAGAGACAGCAGCGACTAGATAAAATGGGTAACCACACTTCGTTTCGCCACCTTTGGACAACTACGCGAAGCAGGTGCAATCTTCAACGGAAGTGATAAGAATTTTCATATTTGAATCGGTAATTGAAACAAACAGAAGTTAAGCATCCACGATTTAATGGCTCAGACTAACTTTACACGTCAAATGCAAATCATCCACTCGACAAAAGTATGAGCAAAATTTTATCCGCCACTGCGATCAAATCTATCATTCATCTAACCAATGCATAAATGAAATGCTATTCTAGTTCTAATCTAAGTGTTGAAGGAGAAATATTAAACCTTGCATACTACTTGAAAATAAAAGTTGTTCTTAGCAAATCATGCACAAGAGCTTTTATAAACGGAAATAGTTTCGTCGCAACAATCTTTTATTACTCACTTCACAAATTACAAATGAGGGTCAATGAGTTTATATAGAGTTTCATAAATGGAATAAATGGCTCAGATTGAAAATGAGCCGACGGTCAAGATTTAGCAAACAAAACCCTAATTAGGGTTTCCCAAAATGACTTCAGTTAACTGGCAATGAACAGCAATGAGTTGGCAATAGGAGCTATTTTCAAGGGACTATATCCTGATCTTCTCGAGCTGCCGTGTATTCGCCGAATCTGGACACGATCAAGGCAACCTCGTCCATGGTAACCTGCGGAAGCATGCCGATTCTGAATTCAAGCCCATCCATGCTCTCGGTGCATCTGGCGAAGGTCTCCTCCCACTCTGGTTCAGTCTTCTCAAAGGACTCTCTGATGCTCAAGAAGTTCGCCAATTTGGCCCAGTCCTGCCTCAAGATGGGCCCAGTGATGTCGAAGATATTTTCCTGGACACTTTTCTTCAAAACTTCCAACTGCAGGTCATTCTCTCGCAGCGCCTCTTTATCCAGGACATCGGCAATTATGTTGAGGATTCTGGCTTGAACTTCCTTGACCTGTTCCTCCAATCTGACACCATCAACTTTGACCCTCTCCAGGACTTCACCCCGTGCCGTCAAAGCCCAATACCAAGTGTGGAAGTCATAGGCTGCTCCCGCTGCGATGACGCCTCCCTCTATTAATTCTTGCTTAGGAACTCCTTTCAGAATCCTAAGGCAAGGGATTATTCTATCCTGCACGTCTGGAAGGCTATCCCATACTTCTGCCAAAGAAGTGAGTCTAGAAAGCAAGGCAGTGGCCTGGTTATAAACCAAAGTTAGCCGCTCCACAAATGTCTCAGCTTCAGTCCCCTTTACGGCTATCCATTCTTTGGCTTCTTGAACCGTGAGCCTGTTTTCTTCCATCTCCCTAGTGGCCTCCTGTGAAGAGTCCGGAAGTAGAGGAGCTGCCGTAGTGTCCTGATCAAGTGGCTTGATCAAGTGCTGAATATATTCTCTTAAGCGCTCAATCTCTAATTGGCACTCCTTCCTTTTGGCTACCTCCTTTGCCAACCTTGATTTGATGGCGGACACAGAATTGTCCAAATCTTCCATTTCTTGGCCCTTAGTGGTTGGACCCAAGTCAATGGTCGTGATGGCGTAATCATGTGGAGCCATATCCTCCTGTGGCTTGTCCACTGTAGGCACGGCGATTTGCACTGTCCTGTTGCCGGCCTCGTCTCTCTGTATGCTGGAGAATTTCTTCGCCGACTTTTTGGCCACGGTTTGAGACAGTCTGGCCAAAAAGTCTGCCGTATCATCCTCTTCTGGTTCATCTGCCGGCACTTGTACCTTTAGCCTTTCCTTCAGCCAATCCGGGATCGTAAGCTGCTCAACACCGTCTTCCTCCGACACGCCTTCTCTATCAGGAACGTCTACAATTCCCCTAAGGGCTAAAATCATCCCTTCCTGAAAATCCTCATCTTGAGTGCCCACATTGTCGTCATCCGACTCCAATATTTCGGTGCCCGTGGGAGAAGGTGGCGCATCCTCATCTGGCTGAAGCTCCGCGTTGTCTTCAGGAATCAGAGAAGGATCCCTCATATCTGCCAGTGAAGCATCGGCGGTAGCCAATATCTCCTCAATATTTCTAGAGGCGGCTGATTGAGAAGGTTTCATCTTTGCCTGTTTCTGGACCGGCTCTTTGCCTGTAGCTATTTCTTTTCTTTTCCTAGACGTGGTGGCTTCTATCACTGGGAGGTCCTGTGATGCTCCCGCATTGGAAGAATAAGACTCTGCCTCGCTTAGCATGTCATAGGTCAGGGTTATCTTCTGGCGCCTTAATTCTTGAACTCGTTGATCAACCCACCACTGAGTAAACTTGATGACAGGCCTCATCAAGACGTTCAAGTCAGCATGCTCTGCTTCTGACCACTGGACAGCGGGCAAAGCTGAATTCTCATCGAAGCGCGGTTGCGTCTGATTCTCGTCCTCTTCCAACTGATCTGGCACGTGACAAAATTCTGTTGCCCTGATCAAGCTGAGAGGTAATCTGGACCACATCCTCCGTCTGACCTCAAATTCATCCGCAGCATTTGCCCAATAGTCCTCCAGTTCGACCCTATGCTTGTACCTCCTTCCATCCACCGTCTTGATGTGGTGATGGGGGTCGTAGTGATTTCTGGCCGGATATGGAGAGAAAGGGTAATGCTGTATCTCGATTCTGGCACTGTCAGCTGCCTGTGATGACGGACACGACTCCAGCATGTTCCCTATAAAGAAGGGAAAAGTAACTGCCGCCTTTTGCTTTGCTCTTTGAAGGCCTTGGAATTCTTCTAACTGTCTCAGCACTTCGAGTAGGACCATCTTGTTCGTGGGGAAGATGGGCAGACGGTACGGGCTTCCGGTGAATCCCTGGATTCTGATATAGGTAAATCTTGGATATTGGATGAACCAAGACCCATATTTACTGATTAGGCTTTTGGCCTCGTGTGTTAGCCGCTGATGTGTTCCTCCCTGGAGTATCCTGGTGATGTACATCAGGAACGCGTCGTGGGCTCGCCTAAAATGCGCCTTCTCCCTCAGCTGGAGTTGTGGGTAACAGTCATAAGGTTTTAGCTCGTTCTCCTTACTGCCAACTGTGCCTTTGCAGATCAAGCCTGCATATCTGTAAGTTCTGGCCAACATATAGACGACGTAAGAACCCATATAAAACGTTTTGGTCTTCTCTAGATTGATAAGCTGGTGGTGAAGATTATTGCTTATCATCCTAGCCCAGTTGAACATTTTGACACCTTCTGTGAGGTCCTCAATGAAGTAATACATCCACGGCTCAAAGGGTGCTCCCGAGGGATTGCCTGCCACTCTGTTCAGCAAGATAATAATATCTCCATAGTCCTCCTTGAAGTCCGTGCGCAGCAACTTCTTGGGCATCTTCTTAACGGACGGTCTAGGCTTGTCTAGCCAAGATTTGTTAAGGTTGGTGGCACAAAGACCAGGATTTTTGTCATATAACTTCTGAGCATCTTCCTTGGTCTTGTAGACGGTTTTAGGATATGCCGGAATGCCGAAGGCTTCCTGAATGGCCACCTCTGTCAGATGTGCCAACACTCTCCCATCAGGCGCCACAATCCGCCTTGACTCAGCATCATAGTGAAGTGCACACTCCACCATCAGTTCAACACAGCAAAGTGCAGGCTGGAATCCAGCAGCTTGAAATATGCCATTTCTCACTATCCTTCTAGCTGCAGGCGTTGGTAAGGGTCCGTTATGTCCATATACCCTCTTTTTAAATTCCACAAGATCGACGTGGCCAAGATCAGTGTCTGAGACATTTTTCCATTTAGACTTTATTCTGGTCTCTGGCTGCGATCCTTTACTTGCAAACTTCATCTGTGCCTGCCTGGATATTTCGCTTTGATCGATCGGCAGCCTGCAAGCACAAAATACTTAACATTAATACAATATCATTTAAGAATTAATGAGTTTCGGGGTATAGTTTAGACAAAATCGCACTTTCAGCCTTATTAAATTAAAATTTCTGTCAAAAAGCAAGCTGAAAGTAATTAAATTTGCCTATCATGAATGAAATTCGTGCCGGAAACGAAGTAGAAGAAAGAAACACAATGCAAATACGTTGTCGATTAACTTCCAAACCTCAAAGATCGCGTTGTGGCCGCAAATGGATTTAAAAATTCAGAAAATCTGCCAGAAGAAGTGCGCCAATATGCTGGAAGTACGACTTCAGCAAAGAAATAAATTACTTCTCTCAAAAATCACACCTGTCAATGAGAAAATGCTATCTTGATTCTCACAATAATGAATTTCTCCTTCGCGAATGATTTCCTGAAGATTCGAGAGAGATAGTTGCTTCTCAGCCGGAATTTGTGAAGAAATGAGTTGCTGAAACTCATTTTATGGCTGAGAAGTGCGATTTTCTTCAAGGCATTACTTTCTTTCTTTTGATTTTCTTCCAATTTTTAGAAACGTTTTCTCCTCGGATTAGCAAACTTCTAATTTCACTTTCAGTTATCGAGGCAAGTTTCTAACTTTCGTCTCTGTGCCATCTCTGCTGAGATTTTCGAATTTTCTCAAGGAAAATTGACTAAGTGTTGGAAAATATATTAAATTAATTGTCCAAAATTATTTTTCCAACGTACTTTGAATCTTTCGAACATGGCAAAGTTTAAATTTATCTAAGGTAGAGTATTTTAATCTTCCAATAATCTCCGGACTTTCAATTTTTAATTAAAATTCCCTAAGTGTCAGGAAAATAATTAAAAATATTAAAATATTAAATTCCAACCCGTTTAACTTTGATACATGGCTAATTTCTTTTGTCTGAGGCGAAATATCTCTTTTCAAATTGTCTGCCTAGCCAAAATGTGCTCAATAGCTCATCTGCCAAATTTTAATTCTCTAGGCGGAGTTCTGACCTTTCTGGACATTTTTATTTTAGCCAAACGATCCATCTTCTGGGTTGGGCGAACCTGGAGACCTCTGCCACTTTGCCATTTTTTTACTAGTGCTTTAGGAATTTTCCAAGCTGAGAGGGGCGGACTTCATGTTTGCTCTGCCAAGCACTCTTCATTTTGTGCCAAAAAATTTCATTCCGTTGCGCCGAGGCGTGATTTTTATGCCGGCCAAAACCTCTTCTTCTTCTAGATAATTCTCCGTTTTTCATGCCTTAGAATAATTTTCCTTCCAAAGTTGGGCGAATGTTTTATAATTCCTTGCCTATGGCGTATTTTATCATCCATTGGTCTTAGATTTTCCTTGCCATGGCGAATTTTATTTGTGCCTTGTCCAATGGAAAATTTCACTTGTTTCCATCATTTAATTCAATTTTCAATGAATTATCTTGCAATTTTACCCCTTTCCAAACACCTTGGAGCGCACCCCTTCATGTTTTACCCTTCTCCACACTTCTTGGGGCGGACTTCATGTTCTTCATGCCATTTTCTCTAAGGCTGGGTGGATTTTCTTCATGAGTTTTATGCCATTTTTTCTAAGGCTGGGCGGACTTTGACTTCCTTGTGCCAAGGGCGGACTTGGCAACCTTCATGCTTATGGGCGGACTTCAGCCTCTTTGTGCCATGCGCCTCTTCCAAGCATCTTGGGCGGACTTGGGCTTCTTCATGCCAAGGGTGGACTTGGCAACTTTCATGCCATGGGCGGACTTCAGCCTCTTTGTGCCATGCGCCTCTTCCAAGCATCTTGGGCGGACTTTGGAGACCACCTTGCCTATGGCGGACTTGGTGAATTTCTTGCCAGTGCCTGCCTTTGGCATGCCAAAGGTAGGGCGGACCTTGACTTTTCCATGCCATTCCTCTCTTGAGAGCGCCAGTCTCAGACTTAGGCATTTTCAAAAATTCTTTGCCAATTTTCAAACTTTTTACATTTTGCCTTGATTTTCTTGATTTCTGGAGACATATTGATTTTCTGCTCTGTGGGATCCAAAAATAGAAACTTTTTCCCAAAATAGAAACTTTCCAAAAATAGAAAAAGCAAAAAGCATCCCTAAAAAATAGGAACTTCAGAATGGCCTAAAAATGCCAAAAATCAAAAAAGCAAAAAGCAAAAAAGCAGATTCCCTAAAAAATAGGAAGTGTCAGAAACGACTGAAAGCAATGGCGATCTTCGTCTACCGGGTCTTCTAAGCACTTCTATGACATTAAGGCCCAAAAATGGGTTCAAAATCTCAACTTAGCCAGACTGACTCTTAAAATTTATCCAAATTCAAGACTCTCAGAGACGTTGCGCGGAAGGCGGAACCAAACTTGGGGGTCCCCATTTGCGATGGGGCGATGTGTGAAATAGGTCACAACACTTACCTAATTGACAAGTGAATTTTGAATGCCTTGCATTGTGAATTCTACACCAGCCAGCCAACAAGATGCGTTCTCAATGCTCAGCTGCTTCTTGCTCATTTCTTTGTATCTCTCGAAGAATTCACTGAGACTTAGATTTTCTGATTCAGGGTTTGTTGGTACCATAGGTTTGTAAATATCCTGAAAGAAAAAAAATTTGTTGCAAAACCAGATGTACCCTTGACAAGAATGTTACACAATTTACTTCATTGTGCCAAGTAGTTTCGTGAATTTTGCATCCATCTCTTGCTGCAAAGTCAGATAAACTTCTTGGAAACAACTACACATTCAAAACTCGATCTAGCATGGGAAGATCAACTTGACGACCTTCATGGTCATAAGAAATTTGTGATTGCTGTCCATCCATTGAGGAATCACTATTTTTACTGTTCGAAGGCAACTCTTGTACGACATTCACATTCTCAAAAATAATCCAATGTCCCGCCCCTTCACAGCTTCTAGAACAATTCAAATTTTGTTGCGTTTCGAGGAGGCGAGCATAAACAACAACAGTTAGTTCAAACCCTTCTTGTAAAAGTTTTTCTTTGATCAGCCCTCCTTCTAGCGCCAATTCTATTGATGGGTTTTTTATGACCGCACCAACACAGAATAAAGTTCCCCAACGGTTACTCTATCCTCTCTTGATCAAAATCTCCTACATGCTAAGAATGTGAAAGATCATGCATTCAACTCCAAGGTTCCTTTATGAAGTGAACGTAGTTTCAGTTGGCTTGATGTGATTTGCTGGTATTTCAAGGGGACTTACATGATTGCTTACTCAGAAAGGACTTTCAGGATTAGGAAGATTTATCAATGAAGCTCGAGTTGCCTAAACTAACCGGGAAAATGCTGAATTTAAATGGATGTAGGGATTAAGGAAAGCTATCATCTACTCGTGGAGATCAACTCTTGCAAACTTCAACCAAGCTCTGCTTTGTCTCACCTTGGACAACTTCTACAGAACCGATGCAATCTTCAAAGGAGTAACTTGAGGTATTCAGGTCATAACTTAACATGAAGATACCATCACAACAACGCATACCAACATATAAATCATAATCGAAGTTAAGTACATAATATTCCAGTTGACCACACAAGGCTAACCCACCATCAGTGCGTTTGCTAGTGGTAAGGATTAATGAAGCTCACTCGATTTGACCACCACATTCCACAACTATCTACGTGCATGAAATAAAATCTATTTTACTTTAAGCTCTACTCTAAGATTCTAAGCGAATTGGAAGGGCGAAGAAACCTTGCTAGCTACCCACAATAAAAGATGAAACCACAAGCAGTGATAACTTTTTTTATTATAGGAGTGTTCACAACAATCTCTTACAAAGCATTCAATTTGAAAACTTTCCTTCCTCTTCAATCTAAGCTATGCTATCAATCTATGCTATCTATCTCTCTCTATTCCTATCTTCTAAACTATATATTCTATATCTATTCTATATCATACAAATGAGGGGGAATGCCCCTTTTATAGTTGGCCTAGTCCAATGGACGGCTCAAATTCAATTACAATGAAAGGCTCAGATTTAGCCACATAAGCCCTAGCCAGGATTCTGCCCTAAAAACTGCCAGAAAGTGGAGTGGGGGTAATAAATGAGCACAAAATGCCCACTCTCTCCCTTTGACCACTATGAGCATTTAATGCCCGTTATCTTCTAGAAGATTCTCATCCAGAAACACGTTCCCGTTGTCCTTCTCCTTGACTGCAAACTCGATCAATCTGATCATCATAGCTTCTACATCTTGAACTGATATGGCAAGCATGTTCTCAATCTAAAACTCCAAGACCGCAACCTCTTTCTCTTGTTTGATGATGATTTTCCTCCATGCTGCCATTGCATCTTGGGTTGTGTGAAGTATGCATATTAGGTCTTTGTGGAGAAAGTCCAACACTTAGCCGTTTCTTCCAACATCTCCCTTTTCAGCGCATATGAGACATCATGGAGGAGTTTCGAACATGTAACTTTTCTCCTTCTAAGGTTGTAATGTTGTCCCAGAGTACTTGCTCCCTCATCCCAAGTCATCATGCTTTGGTCCCGATGTCACCCTTAAAAATAAAAAGAAGAGCATCAAAACAATTATAATATAACTTCACTTCACTTACCTAATTTCCATGTTCTGATTTCCAAGGTCTGATTGATCTCTGGATGTGATAAAATTCATCATTTTTCTCTAGCATAACTTTCCATCATGGGTGCATTTACAGACTTGTGTGCTCATTTCATAAGGTCTTCTTCAAGGGCGCATCTACCACCTTGTGTTTGGAGCTTGTGCTTTAGAAATTTCTCCACCTTGAGGGCGTATTTGAACGCTCAATGTTTGAGTTTCACCTCATCTTCAAATTCTTCATGCCTTGGACAAATTTCATCTCTTCCTTGTGAGTGTATTTGACCCATTGTTATTTTATTTTCCCTTTCCTTAGAAAATTTTCAATGACCTTCATTCCTTCTTCATGGGTGCATTAGAGGGGTCAACTTTCATTTTATAACTTAGAAACTTTGTGTGCCTTCGTATTCTCCATAGGGCGCATTTGGAGGTTTGTGCTTTCATCCTCCATGCCTTAGAAAATTATCATGTCTTCTACCTCCTTTAGGGCGCATTTGAGGGGGTGAGCTTCTAGTTTTGTAACTTAGAAATTTCTTCAACATCCCTATCTCTCTTAAGGGCGCATTTGAAGGGTGTAGCTTTCAATTTATGACTTAGAAATTTTTCATGCTTTCTATCTCCTTTAGGGTGCATTTTACCCCTTGGGCTTTCATTTCACATGCCTTGGGCATTTTGATGCCACCTTACTCATACCTTGGGCACATTTCACCCTTCTAGCTTGGGCACATATAGGGGCTGAGCTTACATGTTAATGCCTTAGGTGTTTTTTTCCTTATCCTCCTGTTCATCTTGCCTTGGGCGCATTTAGGGGTTCAAGCTTCCACTTTGACTTAGAAATTTTTTTCACTTAACCTCTTCATGATGGGCGCATTTCATAGGTGGTGCTTTTATTTTCTTGACTTTGAAAATTTTCCCACACCTCTTGCTTACCTTGGGCGCATTTCTGCTCTTGTGCTTCTAGGGCACATTTAGGGGGGGTTCATGCCATTTTCAATGGCTTAGCACTTTTCCACACCTCTAGCTTACCTTGGGCACATTTGGGAGGTAGTGCTTCCATTTTTCTTGCATGCCTTAGGCGATTTCTTGATCTAGAGTGTCAAGGAAACCTCTAAGGGTGACTTAGCCAATTTTGACAATGTAGTGTACCGACACTCTGCTGATCTGTTTTTCACTGAGTTTATAGGTCTGATTTTGTTTAAATTTGTGTTTGCCTTGTTTGTGCTTCTGAGTTTGTTTGCTAACAACACTAAAATGGTACTAAAGAGCATATGCATACCATGAAAGCTTCAAATAAACTAAGCAACTGAAACAACTCGAGTACATTGCTCAATTTAGAGGCCAAATATAATTTCTTCATTACAAAATAAGATGTTTACAACATATAGTTTTGATCAGATTCGAAACTAGGTATTTCTTAAACCATATTTTAACTTACAGCCAAACATCACTGTGAATAGTGACTTCCTACAGTACCCGCGCCCAAAGAAATGCACACAACTTCCAAATAACGAACTTCTCCCAACCAAATCCGGATTGGGAAGCCTTCTGTGATAAGGGCGCCCCTTTTGGGTGTGATTGCAGCCTCTAGGAAAAGGCATCTTTTTTCCTTTTACTGGTTGAAACCCTCAATAAAACATAGCTAGCTGTAGCTTACAAAAAACAGCTCCAAAACTTCTCAAAAGCGAACAGCTCTTGTATAAACATCGATAGAGAATATGGCCGCTCAAAACTCCATCAAAACTCGTTCAAAATAACCTGCAAACAGCAACACAGGTCTCCAACTGAAGCAACCAAAATCTGACCAACAACTTTAAGGTGGTGTTTCACACCATCAAGCAGCTCAAGAACGAAGAACAAAGCCCCACCAGGCTCACCCACTGCAAGAAATCAAGAAACCCTAGCTTCCTTCCTCCTCCAAGCTTCACTCCCAAGTTTTCAACAAGCTAAATCATTCATGCCTGAAGAGGGTCAAAATTCTCCTTCTATTTATAAATTTTTGCATTAAAAAACACTATTCATATAAGTGAGCACTATTCACTTAAGTTATTTTTTTTTTCACTTTATGAATGAATAGTAACTGAAAAATATAAAGTTACCCCTTCCTTTTAAAGACACATGGTCCCTAGGCCGAGGATGGTGAAATAGAAGGTGAGTATCATAAATTTAAGCACAAGTATCCTGCCAAACGCAACAATTCACCCTGTCACCACACTTCGAAGACCCATACTGCAAACTAACGATCAAGTGCCCATCCAAAAAACCCTCTATCCAGAACTATTAGCCTACGAGGGTCAGGAAAATAGGCTAATCCCCCAACTCTGATGCTCGTGAAAAAGGGGACATTACAGTCCGCCCTCCCTGAAATTGCTTGTCCCCAAGCAATCTCTACTGCAAAGAAAATAGGCTAATCCCCCAACTCTGATGCTCGTGAAAAAGGGGACATTACAGTCCGCCCTCCCTGAAATTGCTTGTCCCCAAGCAATCTCTACTGCAAAGAAACCTTACTCCTTAGAAGGCCGAAAAGAAGAACTAAAAAATGTCCCATGTATCACTAACTAACTCAGGAAGCACCAACATAAATGCAACTGCGCTACATATTCCTGGATCCCAAACCCAAAATGAAGGTTTGTCGTGTTTACCTTCCTCTAACTTTCGCTGCGCTCTACTGCCCTCAACTTCATCATCCTGTGAGCAATGAAGTAATTCAATGGGACCCATCCAATATTCAGTATTAAACCTGTTACCACCTGGATCCCAAAACAATATGAACTCACATCCATCTGTCATGCAGAGATAAGAATATCTAGAAGCATCCACTATGCCAAATCTCTCTCTGTTCTCCGTTAAACACCCATGGATGCGATAACTAATCCAACCATCATGCCAACTGACATCACAGTCACTCTGTAACACTGTACCTGAATGTAATCCCTGTGACATTAAAGTAGCAACCCTTGTCAGATACATATTAGCATGGTGGATAACTGACTGCTGACCTTGCAAGTAATCCTCTGCAAACAACTAAGTCAGGTACTTGTGGCCTCTAACCCCATCTTCTAAGGATGGCAAAATCCCATCCCACAATGGATGGAATAACACCGGAGCCAATCCACATCAATGCATCGTCAAGTCCTCCGCATGTGGGTCAAAAGAAAAATGATGAGCACTCCTTGTTCGGTAGTTGCGATAGAATGCTCCAACCTCGGTGAATGGCTCATCACTAGCAATACTGGAATTAGGAGATAGCTCCAAACTCCTATAGTCAAAACAATGTAAGGCTGAATCAACCTTATCCTCAGGAACCTGCAACTGATCACTCTGACTCTGAGTCACAACAAGTTGGCGTCCAAAATCAGCTGCATGGGATGATGCATTAGATTTGCTTCCAAGAGAGGGAAACAAATCAACATAAGAGCCATACTCCCAACCCAATGATACTCTGCGAGTCCCCTATGAAGATGATGGAGTAGCCTCGTGTACTAACACACAACTCTCTAGAGAATCCCCATAGCCACACGAGAGCTATCAGCTATCGGACTTGCATCATCTGTCATAGTACTAACCACCTGAGTGCTTGATGTAACATGTGGTTTTTTGTTGCGCTCAGTCAAAGTACTCAGCTCAACTGAGTCAACTGCCCCTGTATCCAGGATGGATGTTACCACATCCTCACTACAACCCGTAGACGTCAAATCATAACCAACTGCCACTGTAGGAAACTGTATTGTAACTGCAGCTAGTGGAGACTGTGCCAAACTGAACTCCACGGTAAGCTCCTCCAACCGTGACACTAACTCCCGAAGGGTCAACTGAGCGCTATGCAATGAGTCCATAGTCACCTCAAGCTCATGAGTGAGCTTGTCAACCTCCTCTTCTTTTCCCTTCAATGCATCATAGCAAATACCATCCCACTCGAAAAGATAGTTCCTATCAGCAAGTAACTTCAAATAATTATGTTTCATTAATCCAATAGCTTCTCGTAGTGTATGGATCTCTCCAAGGGAAAGACTGCTATCGCCGTGCTCATCTGACATAAGAGTACTCCAACCATAGGTTGCCAACATCTGTTGAGCAACATCAAAATGCTCCAAGGGTGTAACAATCATACTATCACTAACCTTCAAGTGCCCCGTTAGATGGTGATGCCCCTGTGACTCATCATTTCCACTCAAATCTGCACTATAGTAAGAGGTTGAGTCCTCATCACTCACCTCATGATCAGCAACATCATGTGTGCTATCCTCAATGCACACATCAACAACTAAGGTACTGCTGCTATGTACCTCAACAGATGGCTCATCGGGTAAGGTAGAAACTGTTGATATGACAGTATCACACACTTCGTTTTCCAATGTAACTGTATCACCATTCAACTCACGATCCTGTGGTTCTATGTCAACACATGAATCATCAAACTTGTTCTCTAAGGCCTGATCTAGAAAATCAGACTCACCATGACATGAATCCACGCCAAATAATGCACCATTAGTACCCAATTCTTGAGTACTTTCATGTAACAACTCAATAGTAGCATCTTGCACATGTGTAGCCACCGTAGCTTCATGCTGTTGCAGGTTACAAGGTAATCTTCATTGTGAAAGTGTGAGTTTTCGTTGGGTATCATTCAAGATGCTCTCAACACTGATCCCAACTCCACCATACTAGAAGTGGTAAAGCAATACACTAGGACCCCTCCAAACGACAGTGCTAACTCTACCTCCACCTGGATCCCAACTCAGTAAACCATGCCAATTCCAAACACTATATTGATACACCTCAAGTATCATACTTGTATCGCACGGATAAACTGAAAAACTATCAACCTCAACACCATCTGACTTCAGCGGCGCCACTCGGATATACCCTTTCTCCAAATTGCAGCAAGTCTCCAAGTCTTGAATCAAATGATAATCAGCGTGGGAGAATAAAGTAGAGGACCTGCTAAACCCGGAATCGTCATCTGAAGTCGGAGACAAGTCATACCAGAGCTGACTAGAGCAATCCTTATTCCACCCACCTCTTTGTGCCATCAAAGTCATCGTCAAATCTAGTATATGTGGGATGAAAATGAGTTGATGAGCATACCTCATGCTGCAATCGAGGTGAAACTCTCCTAACTGTGCTAATTGAGTGCTCACCAAAGAACCCTTAACGTCCTCAAGCTCTAGAGACAGCTTATCAGCTTCCTCTTCTTCCCTCATCAAGGAATCCGAATACATCCCAACAAGGCTAAGTAGGGTGTCTCTATCTGAAAGAAGGTTCAAATAATTCGTCTTCATTATTTCCATACCTTCTTTGACAATCTGCAAAGCATCATGAGAAGATCCGGCTGTAGTCCTCTCTTGCCTTCTCTCTAACTGGACTGCCCAAAGATGATCCTCAATTAATTTGTGCATCCTCTCATGATGAGATAATGCCGCAATAACCCCATCCTCCTTCACTTTCAACTTAGTCTCCAAACTACGAACAACCTCTGCACCATATGATGAAGCCTCTAACTGTTCTTGTTTACCCATGTCTGGAATCTTCACCAGGTTCTTCGATTGCCCAGGCTTACCAACCTCATCACTGTCATTCGAACAAGGTGCATCCCTTCTCTACGTAAGGAGTCCTCTAAGGTTATCTATTCCCTTTTGTCTTGCTACGTCGATGAGATTGACTTTATCTTTTACCTTCTGAAGGTGTTGTCTCGCATTGGCAGCGACTAATCTAGCCTCCTTGGCTTTTTGCAACCATCCTTTGTTCAACTTTTCGGACCTCTTTACCTCTTTGCTACCAAAATATACAAAACCATCCCTCATATGCTTGATATCTTCATGTCTACCAAATGGTGTACTCACAACACTAGTGGCTGCTCCACTAAGTAGAAGATCAATTTTCACATTCTCCTCAATATCTTGGGCCTTCAATGGACTTTCAAATGTGTGAATATCGTCCACCGAACCACAATCTGATTCCTTGTCATGATAGGTTGAAGTAATGCTAGACTCAAATAATGAGGTATCACAAGAAATCTGACCTTCTTGTTGCTGCTCTAATGTAACTGATTCAACTTCGACCCACTTTTGTTTTTCTTCAACCTTGACGCCATCATGAAGTGTCATGTGACCCAAATCTTCCTCTTGGCAAAACTGTTTTGCACTCTCCTTAGGATCATCAGTAGGCTGATCACTAACTGCTGCAAATTCATTGTAGAGATTTCTAGAAGTTTCTCCTATAGATGCCTCTTCTCTCTCCTTTTTGTTTTGTGATCTAGACCTGAAGAAGGATAATATGTACTGCTCTGAATTTGGGTCTGAAAGCATTTTATTAATCCTTTTTGGAATCTGACTTGACTCCTTCACTACGGTATCCAACTGCTTTAATATGGCATTCCATTGTTTTCTGTATGTAGCCATGAAGCACAACTAAAACTTTTGCAGCTAAAACTCATCCGACAGGTTGGCAGGAAACCGCTCTGATACCACTGTAGTGTACAGACACTCTGCTGATCTGTTTTTCACTAAGTTTATAGGTGTAATTTTGTTTAAGTTTGTGTTTGCCTTGTTTGTGCTTCTGAGTTTGTTTGCTAACAACACTAAAATGGTACTAAAGAGCATACGCATACCATGAAAGCTTCAAATAAACTAAGCAACTGAAACAACTCGAGTACATTGCTCAATTTAGAGGCCAAATATAATTTCTTCATTACAAAATAAGATGCTTACAACATATAGTTTTGATCAGATTCGAAACTAGGTATTTCTTAAACCATATTTTAACTTACAGCCAACCATCACTGTGAATAGTGACTTGCTATAGTACCCGCGCCCAAAGAAATGCACACAACTTCCAAATAACGAACTTCTCCCAACCAAATCCGGATTGGGAAGCCTTCTGTGATAAGGGCGCCCCTTTTGGGTGTGATTGCAGCCTCTAGGAAAAGGCATCTTTTTTCCTTTTGCTGGTTGAAACCCTCAATAAAACACAGCTGACTGTAGCTTACAAAAAACAACTCCAAAACTTCTCAAAAGTGAACAGCTCTTGTATAAACATCGATAGAGACTATGGCCGCTCAAAACTCCATCAAAACTCGCTCGAAATAACCTGCAAACAGCAACACAGGTCTGCAACTGAAGCAACCAAAATCTGACCAGCAGCTTTAAGGTGGTGTTTCACACCATCAAGCAGCTCAAGAATGAAGAACAGAGCCCCACCAGGCTCACCCACTGCAAGAAATCAGGAAACCCTAGCTTCCTTCCTCCTCCAAGCTTCACTCCCAAGTTTTCAACAAGCTAAATCATTCATGCCTGAAGAGGGTCGAAATTCTCCTTCTATTTATAAATTTTTGCATTAAAAAACACTATTCATATAAGTGAGCACTATTCACTTAAGTTATTTCTTTTTTCACTTTATGAATGAATAGTAACTGAAAAATATAAAGTGACCCCTTCCTTTTAAAGACACATGGTCCCTAGGCCGAGGATGGTGAAATAGAAGGTGAGTATCATAAATTTAAGCACAAGTATCCTGCCAAACGCAACAATTCACCCTGTCACCACACTCCGAAGACCCATACTGCAAACTGACGACCAAGTGCCCATCCAAGAAACCCTTTATCCAAAACTATTAGCCTACGAGGGTCAGGAAAATAGGCTAATCCCCCAACTCTGATGCTCGTGAAAAAGGGGACATTACAGACTAGCTTGCCCTCGCTTTCTATTTTTAGTAAATCCCTGATTCTCGAACCTTTGCAACTCCTCTTGACTTGAAATTTTTCCAACGTGATCCTCATGAGTTAATTGTCTTGTTCACACCTGCCTTTTGCATTTGCCTGCTATTTTTAGCCCTGTTTTGGAAGTGACTTACTATAAATAGTAAGTATGCAGATTATGCTCAAATTTTACCAGTGCATTCCTTGAAAGATGCTGATCGCAATGGGATACATCCACTTTTCATTTTTCTCGAATTTTGCCCCTCATATAAGGCACCAAAGTTGGAAACCCTAATTTCATTTGCATGTGCCTCTATTGACCTCCATTCAACTCTGTTTCTGTTCAGAATTGTTCTGCTCTTGAAACTGAAGATCTGGGACTGTTAGGGTGAACCTACTTAAAACAGTAAGCGCCTGAAAAAGTGATCAACTAACTGTTGGACTTGGTTGCATGTCATGTTGTCCGAGAGATCTCAAAAAACCCAGAAAAACCCATAAACTGGTTTGCATACGAGCACCCGGTAAAAATAGTAAGTCATTATTTTGACTTGCATGTTATATCATCACGAAGCTCTAGAAAAACCCAGAAACAATATGCTGACATGCATTGAAAAATCATACATGCAAACCCTAAAAATTGTCCCTGAAGCTAGAACTGCTAAAAAATAAGGTTGTCAAAATTTTCTAAAACTTTGCGTGCAAGCACTTTGTAGTGCTCCAAACGTGGTGAAGTAGTCAGAATTCCAAAATCCTGAGCAACAGATCCCAAATTAAGTACTTACTAAAAATAGTAAGCTGTCAAAATTCAGTGAAATTTTAATGGGAACCTGCCTAAAGCCTCCTGAATGCGGTGCTAAGCTCAGATTTCAATTTGCTCAATCAGTTTAACCTCAAACCAGCCTGAAGAATAAAAACCCTAATTTCACAGACTTAGCCAAAATTTCAACTTAGGCCCAAAGATAGGTACATCCTCGAAGAGACCAAAAGGAACAAAGAGAGAAAGACGTAAAACCAAAGCCAAAGACCTGAACGGAGAAATAATTAGGGGGTCCCCATTTCAAATGGGGTGATGTGTGAAAAGGTTACAACATGTCCCAAGTTAAGTAAATATTTAAGATGGAAATCAAAAATTAAACAACAATTAGTGGTGGACAATCCTTAATTAGAGATTTGATTTATGGACGCTAATATATGATAGTATGTGGTAGAAGATGAAGCATGGAATAATGAAGAAATTGATTCAAGGAGCCCATATCACATAACAACCCAGTACATGAAATATCATCTATTATCTAATTTCAACATACCTAGAAAACGTTTGTAACTTTGACAAGAGGCTGCAATTGAAAGCAACAAACTGAGATCCTCAAATTTGGACACCACAGACAAGGAACAGCTCAAAACACTTTGTAGCCTGCTGTCCACAGATTTAACAGACAAACGCCACCAAATGGAGGTAAAGTGAGTATCAAACCCTAGGCGACTTTGCTGCTCGGGCTCCCACGTCCAAACTGGGAATGGTATGGCCCAAGGACAAGTTGGAAATGCAAGATAAATCTGCCAATCTGCCTCAAAACCCAATGCCTAACCCTTCTTCACTCAACCATTGCTCCATATGCAATATAGATCACCAAATAACGACTGCAAATGCAATGAAGACGAGGTACGGCCTATCCTAGAAAGGGGCAACCAGCAAGAAGAAGAGTTTTCTGATTTGCAAACACTTCACAACCCTACTGACCCAAAAACTCCAAAGATTCAAAACCGACAACCCTATAAAAACTCCACAATAAAGCTCAAGAGTGATTCTTGAATGGCAATCACCATCAATCTTGTAATGTCCCCTTCTCGCTCCTGAGCAATGCAGTGTTTCAATTAGCCTATTCTAGAGTTCCCATAGGCTAGTTGATGTGGTTAGGGGACTCAGTGGCCAGCATTGATGCTCAGTGTTGGGTTTGTTGGAGGCCTTTCTATTTATAGCAATGGTCAGTATTGATGTTGCCATCTTCAGTTGGTCACAGTTTCCTCATTGGTCTTCAATTTCTCTTAGTTTTGGGCATTTGGCATATACTTACTATTTATAGCAGTGTTGTTTTTAGTAAGTCACCTTTGGGGGGGGAGTTGGTCTCAGGCCAGTGTTCGTGCAGCAGCATTATTATCTAGTTTTCAGTTGGAGAGCCTAAGGTTGTAGTATAATATTTGTTTTATTTGACCACTTAAGTATTTTATAAAGTTAAGTTTAAAGTTAAATTATAAACTTTATTTAAAAGGGGAAAGTGGTCATTGGAATGTACCAAGGCGCCTAATGAAACAATTTAAAGTTGTTTTCAAAAACTTATTTAATATTTAAAAGACTCCCATAGTGTGGATGCCATAAGGAGGAGATAAAATATTTTAAATGTTAAAATATTTCTTTATGGGAGATGGCATTGGTTTTATATTGAAAATTAAGAGATTTTTGGAGTCCATTCGCCCTAAGTCAATATTATGAAGTTTGACTCTCATTTTCTTTATCCATACATTGACGACATACTGAAATGCTACCAAATTGTCTTTTGGTTGCTTGGGCTGCGTTGTGAGGACAAAATCCCTCCATCGTATTGGCTGGTTTCGGTGGTGAAATATCCACCCTAATCAGATATTGGTATTTATAATTTGTTGAGATCACAAGAGCTTCATGGGTTCGATTTTGGTGAAGAAAATGATGAAGATTTATCAGTATTTCTGATGGTTTTTGGTGTGGTTTGAATGTTTTCAGTTTTGGTGTGGTTTCCAAGGTGCACATTCCAGTGGTATCAAAGCTAAAACCTTCCTGCCATCCTGTGTAGACATTGAAAACAATGCTTGCATTCTATGAGCACAAGAGAACAGAGGTGTATTCAGAGAGAAATAAGGAGAGGTCATTGGCAGCCCCCACCTATTCCAAAAAGGTAGACACTATTAGGTGTATTAAGGGCTCATTGAGAGACTTCTCAGGAAATAGAAATGCAACCAGATAATTGTGGTGGTGATGAGAGAATATTTGATGATGAGGAGAGAACATTTAGTGGTGAGGAGAGATCATTTGGTAACAAGGATAATAGAGGGAAAAGGAGAGCAAGAACACCGAGTCCTAGAAGAAGGTTTGAGAGGAAACTAGATGCAATGGTGGATATGATGTCTCAAATGATTGGGAAAACGGGGCAAAATGTAGTGGTGCTAAACAATCCACAGGGCATATAGGAGAGCATAGTACCTCAAATCAGCAAGGTGGCACTGGGGAACAACGAACTACAGTTAACACATTCACCTCATCTAGGCCATTTATGCCCACTTTCTTAACTCTGGAGACACCTCAACCCAATCCAGAAGATTCTATGTCATTTGTGGATAGCCTAAGACATAACCATGTCGAGTATAACTCACTCCCCAATGATATTAAAAATGACTTATCTTATAATGAATTCATGGACATGAAAAGAAAAAGGAATGGCAATGGGAGTAGATATGATCGGAGAGGACCAGCAATACAGAGGGACTTACAGCATGCCATCAACAAGGTTACACTTGCTCATTTTGATGGGAGTGACGGGTGTTCAGCTATAGCTTGGATAGAGAAGCTTGACAATTATCTATCCCTTAGACCCATGGCAGAGGAAGAGACAATTAAGTTTGCTATGTTACACTTGGACGAGGTAGCCCATGAGTGGTGGTACCACGGCCTAGTCACCTTGGGTCATCAGTCTATCACTATATATGATGAGTTCACCACTAGACTCATTGAAAGATTTGATAATAAGGACTCTGAGATTCATTTCAGAGAGATAGCCCAGCTTAGGCAGTATGGCACAGTTGAGGCATACATTGCAGAATTTCAAAGACTTTCAATGATGGTTACAAGAACTTCAAAGAGGAGGTTAATACTCTTATTCAATAAAGGTTTTATGGAACCACTCAAGGGATGGATTAAGGCTTTTGACCCACCAACGTTGCAGGATGCTATGAAGAAAGCAAGGAGTATGGAGTGGGCTGCCCCTAAAGCAAAAAATCAGTCCAAACCCTTTATTCACAAAAAAGATAAAAGGCCTCACACTAAAGATGCTACATAGCAGAAAAAATCAGTCACAAGGTTGGATGGAGACACACTTAATGACCTTAGGAAGAAGGGCTTATGCTTCAAGTGTAGAGATAAGTGGTCTAAAGATCATGTATGTACAAAAGGGGCCATAATACATCAAATAGAGTACTATTCAGCTGAGCAAAGCGGTTCTAATTTTTCAGACCA
Source organism: Sequoiadendron giganteum (assembly GCA_007115665.2). Classification (NCBI taxonomy): domain Eukaryota; kingdom Viridiplantae; phylum Streptophyta; class Pinopsida; order Cupressales; family Cupressaceae; genus Sequoiadendron; species Sequoiadendron giganteum. Next base: position 10,898,893 of record CM021102.1, on the reverse strand, counting down.
GCAATCAAATTTTGATGATAAGGAGAATGAAGAGCCACCAAAAGATGTTGAAAAAGAGGAATCAAAGGAGTGCAAACTATTAAAATAATATTGTTTATTTATTTAATGCTCAAACTATTCTAATTTATTGTAATTAATTAGGAAAGATTGTTTACACGATCTTCTTAAGTTTCTCTTTTAGAAACTTACTATTTATGTAATCTTTGTAAACCTTTATAAGCATATTTGCTTCCTGTAAATATAAATCTAGTTTTTACCAATTACTTCATGTAATATGGTATCAGAGCCCAGGTAATTAAAACTGGTTTTCTAAAATTTTGAAAGAAATTTTCAAGTTTTTTGGAAGGTCAATTTTTTCTAATTGTCACGGGTTCTCTTGTATGAAATTCAAGGGTTTTTGTGTTAAGATTTTTGTGAATTTTTCAACTGGAAAATCATGACTCTCTTGTGCTAAAAATCATGGGTCTCTGGTCACGAATTTGTGAAGTTTTTGGACGCGATTTTTCATCCATATCTGACCACACTTCTCTGCTTTTAGTGGTCGCGTTTTTATCTCTATTCCAGACACGTTTTTTTTTGTCTGCATTTTTCGCTTCTTCCAGACCTATTAGTGCATGCGTTTCTCTAAAGTTTTTGGACGAGTTTTTCACGTTTTCTAAAGCCCGCATTTTTCAGACGATTTCGAGCTCGATTTTGGTGTCTTTTGTGCACGAACGTGGTCGGTTCTTCCTGCAACAAAGACGCCTAGGGTTCTACCCTCTATTTGGCTCGATTTCGTGTAGATTCGACCTACTTTTTTTGCAACTTTTTTGAGCATCCATGGCCGCCTAGGGTTTCAAAAAGTTCGGCTAGGGTTTTGACAAGTAAGATCACTTCGAAAAAAAAATTCAATTGCAGATTCTTGGTGGGTTTTTCGAGAGCTCAACTAGTTGGTCTTGGATTTTTCTGGATGCATCGTTCTTCGTGCCTCAATTTTTGAGCCTATGATTTTGCCTTGAAATTTGTAGCTATACCTGCCTCAGCGTATTGAAACTCATGCTTTGAGTTTTGTGCATTCAGCATCTTCTCAACACCTCATTTTTTGTGCCTCGAAAAGCGTGAAGACGGCTTCGTTGACCAACATTATGTTGGAAGGCAGTCAACGTTTTAATGGCAAAAATTATAACACCTGGAAGCAACGGATGATGACCATCTTTGAATACCGCTGCCTTGATCAGATGATTCTGGGCAATGTTACTCGACCTACTACTGCAAACAAAGCCCAGGAGAAGTTCGATGGGCAGAATTGTGAAGCGGTGATGCTTATCAAACTTTCAATTACTGATGATCAGCTTCCTCAGATCCCGCTTGGAAAATCAGCAATGGAGAATTGGGACCATTTGAAGGGATTGCATGAAACTTCTGACAAAAGCTGTGCATTTTTTCTTGAAAAACATGTTGTTTTCTATCATGATGGATGAGAAGACAACATTGCAGGCACACCTGAACAAAATCCAGGAGATCCGAGATCAATTGGAGGCTACTGGTCGGAAAATGGAAGAGGAAGACATGGTCGTAATCACTTTGAAAAGCCTACCTAAGTCTTATGAAAATTTCATAGACTCTCAACATTACGTCTGCTAATGTTGACCTGAATTTTTCGGAGCTTTGTACTATCCTCCTGCAACAGGACCACTGGAAACAACAATTTGGTAGTAGTGGTTCATCATCCTCTATAGAGCAAGCCTTTGCAGCTAAAACTCAGTTTAAGAACAAAGGGAAAGGTCATCCTTTGCAGCAGAAAGGCTCAAGACAACCTCAGGACAGCTCTAAGAAAAAGAATATTCAGTGCAATTATTGCCACAAATTTGGTCACATGAAGGATTGTCGTGCACGTTTGGCTTCTAAACAAAAGAAGCAGGGAGGCTCTCAGCAGAACGCACATGTTGCTGAGCACACTAAGCAAAAGGAATTTTCCTTTTACGCCTTTATGGCTAAAAGACCTCCAGATCATGTAAAGTCTTTTGCCTAGTACATTGATTCAAGTGCTTCGCATCATTTCACTCATAGATGTGACTGGTTCACAGACTTCCCTCTGTTCACTTAGTTGTTTTTGGAGGAGGTGAAGAATACACAGTTGTCGGTAAGGGCACTGTTCAGATTCAATCTAGTGGGAGGAATCTCATATTCCTCAAAGTCTACTATGTTCCTGGCATGGAAGTAAACCTTCTTTCAGTCAGTCGGATCATGCAGCATTATCCTCAGTTGGATGTGATTTTCAGTGTGCACAAATGTTCCATTGTTGATCGCGAGACTGCACTACAGTAGCTGTCCGTATTGAGGATCATGGCCTTTACAGGCTTGTGGACATAGGGGATTCTTCGGAGTTAGCCATGGCAGCCAAAAACTCTATTGTCACCAGCCTATCACATCAGTGGTATGGGCACTTGCATGTGCACTATCTCTCTTAGCTTTCTTGGGAGGGACTTGTAGTTGGTCTACTTGACATTCAGACTCAGCATCACGATGTTTGTGGTGCTTTTCAGGTCGGGAAACAACATCGGACACTGTTTCCAGATGGTGACTCAAAGGAATCAAAGAGGAATCAAAGAGGAAGAGGTTGAAAAAGAGGAATCAAAGGAGTGCAAACTAGCTCGACTATACAGCTTTCAAAAGAATGAGTCCTTACGCATTAGAGGAGTCCTTAAGGGGCAACGGATGATAGCATTGATTGACTCGAGTGCCACACATTATTTCATTGATGAGGGACCTGTTGCACATAGGGGACTGCAGACACAAGAGGTTGATGGATTCAAAGTGATGGTTGTAGATGGCTTCACCATTAATTGCACCCATATGAACCTACAGCTTAGCATCTAATTGGGTAACCATGAGTTCAAGGAAGACTTCTACGTGGTTGGTATTCAGGATACAGATGTAGTGATGGGCATTCAGTGGTTACGTTCCTTAGGAGAGATCACTCTCAATTTTCAGACCTTAGAGCTGAAGTTTAAATCAGATGGCAAGAACGTGGTGTTGAGAGGGATTTCCAATGGAGGGCCTTGGGTTGTTTCTTGTAAGAGGATGGAGAGGCTTTTCAAACACGACCAACTGGAGTGGGCAGCAGAGTGTATAGTCATGCTTGTAGTTACAGAGGAGCGGAAACATTCATATCCACTTGACGTTCAAGCTTTGCTTACTAAGAAAAGCAAGGTATTTGGTAGCATACCTCCAGGGAGACCACCTGACAGGGGGATAGAGCACATCATTAAGCTAGAGGAGGGCACTAAAGCAGTAATCACTACACCATACAGGCACTCAAAGAGACATAAGGATGAGACAGAAAATCTGGAAAAGCAATCAAGAAGCTTTTCGATATGGGGCATATTAGATTGAGCAAGTGTCCATTTGCTTCTTCAGTGGTGTTAGTGAAGAAGAAGGATGGAACTATGTGCATGTCCATCGATTACAGGACACTCAATAAGAAGACAATTAAAAATAGATATCCCATCCCACGCATTATGAGCTCATTGATGAGCTACATGGAGCAGTCTTTTTTTTAAGATAGACTTGAGATTTGGATATCACCAAATCAGAGTTAGAGAGGAGGACATTGAGAAAACAGCCTTCAGGTGTCATTTTGGATATTTTGAGTTTCCTATTATGCCATTTGGGTTGACTAACGCTCCTGCCACCTTTCAATCTTGCATGAACAGAGTCTTCAAACAATAGTTGCATAGGTTTGTTTTGATATTTTTTGATGATATCATCATTTATAGCAGATCATGGGAGGAGCACTTGAGGCATTTAGATGAGGTGTTAGAGATTTTGGAGAGTGAATCATTGTTTTCCAAGGAGTCTAAGTGTGATTTTGGCATGACTGAATTGTTGTATCTTGGGCACATTATCAGCTCAAAGGGAGTTAGTGTTGATCTTGAAAAGATCAAGGCTATTCATGATTGGCCACCACCCGCAAACCTCACACAGTTGAAGGTATTTTTCGGGCTATGTGGCTTCTATAGAAGGTTCATCAGGGGATTCTCACAGTTGGTTGCCCCACTTACTGATTTGACCAAAAAGGGGGCATTTGTATGGTCTGAATTAGTGCAACAATCTAATAGATTTAAGCAGTTGATGAGCACGTGCCTAGTCTTAGCCATTCCAGACTTCACCAAGCCTTTTAAACTTGAGTGTGATGCCTCAGGTGAAGGCATAAGTGCAGTTCTCACACAGAATAAACATCCTATAGCTTTCGAGAGAAGGAAGTTGAGAGGAGAGAGAGCTTACTCCATTTATGACAAGGAGACATTGGCAATCATGAATGCACTTGCCAAGTTCAGACAGTACCTTGTGGGGGGCAGATTTGTAGTGAAGACAGATCATAACAGCCTTAAGTATTTTCTTAATCAGAAGGATCTCAATGAGAAACAATAGAAGTGGGTGAACATAATTCAAGGGTATGACTTTGGCATTGAATATGTCAAAGGAAAAAAGAATGTAATGGAAGATGCTTTGTCTAGGAGGCCTCATTTGAGTGCTATTTCAGTCATAGCAGCAAATTGGAAGGAGCATATAGAGGCTGATTGTGCTAAGAACGCACTTGCAAACAACATTCTTGACGGGTCTTTACAAGATGATAAATACCAGGTGAAGGATGGTCTCATATATTATAAGGATAGAATATGGTTGACTCCTAATTCTAAGGTGAGAGAGCATGTTTTTAAGGCTTTTCATGACACCCCGATGGTTGGTCATCCAGGATATTATAAGACTTATAGGAAGATCTTTGCGAGATTCTCATAGAAGCGGATGAAGGATGACATCTTAAAGTATGTACGTGAGTGCCAACTATGCCAATAGAATAAAAATGAGCATACTTATCCTGTTGGTTTGTTGCAGCCCCTTCCCATTCCTACTCAGAAATGGGAAAGCATATCAATGGCTTTTATCACAAGACTCCCGAAGGTGCAAGGGAAGGACAGTATATATGTGGTGGTTGATAGATTGACAAAATTTGCTCATTTTTTTGTTATATTAGCAGGGTTTCAAAAGTACAAGTGTAATGACCCCCTTATAATTTTTTCAATTTTTTCGCAACAACACTTCAACAAAGGCACCTGTAAGTGTTAGCCAAAATCAAAACCAACACTGGAATGTAACCCTACACCAAGAATGTACACCAAGATCCCAATGATGGGTGAGGTATGAGCATATGGCGTTTGGGATCGTTAGCTTGTAAATTGAGATGCTGGAAAATTACAATGTAACTCGACTACTTATTCAACAAGAGTGATTTGATGGCTCAATCGATCAGCATGATGAAGAATGCAAGTACATGGAAAGTAAAGTAATGGGCAGCTTGCCGACCCCTTCCGCTTGTTCAACGGGCAATACAGAAAGTAAAGATGGCGAGGCATGTCTCTTCCACCAAAGGTGGGAATGATAGAATATGTAAGAAAGTAAATAAGGCGGCAAGCCAGCCTCTTCCACTAAAAGTGGGAATACAATAGAGAATTTGCAAAAGTATTAAGAGTTGATCAGTACTACTGAAACAACTTTACAATGTGAAGTAAAATCTGCAATAGCCAAATATTAGAGATGCCCAAGTGGCTGCAAATGATATCAAATGTTGTTCCAAACTCCAAGAGACTTCCGACCATGAAAAACAAGCCCAAAACCCCCACTACTACAATATGATATATAAAATAATAAAATGAACAAACTGAAAATGCAAACCAACAACTAGAAACCTCACCAAAATGCTCCTAACTCACTCAATACTTCACCAAACAACATGAAATTAGCTGCAAATGAAACTAGGATGATAGCAACCAAGTCTAAGTGAACAAACTACATCAAACACCCAACCACGAATTAAACACAATTTCCATTGTAGTGACAGACAAGATATAGCCTTCAAGAGGGCGACCTACAAGATAAAATCATAGGCTCCAAAATAAAATCCAAAACATTGCAAGAAGGGGCACCCTAGATAGACTCAGACAATGGACCAATACCCATAACCATCAAAAATTTATGCACGGAGCTATGATGAAAAATCACTTTCAGCACTTCAAACTAGCAACCTGCAAACTGACAAAATCATCAAAACTCTATCTGTGATGCTCAATCTGCACTCTCTGAATGAGAAGCAGTCTTAGAAACTTAGCTAGGTGCTATCTTTCTAAATAAATTGTGGAGCATTGTTGATTGGTTAGAAGACAAGGCGCTACACACTAGAGGCCTAGACATCCATGTTCAATGCTGTTGGAGAGTTGTTAAGGGCAGAGATTATGTGTTTACATCAGATTACAGTCAAAACAGGGGTGGCACCTTTATGAGTTCGAATTGAGCTTGGGAAACCCTTATTTTGATGAATACTGGTTGCTTCTTCATCCATATCATCCAGCGCTGCTATGAACAGGTTTCATCGATATTTTCATGTAGTTGCATGCTTATTTGTAGTCATTGCAATGTTGCTGCTGTAGGTGTACATCTATATCAGATTTGATATTATACTTGCATCTTCATTGTAAGCCAAGAGTCTTGGCAAATTCATGCTAGCATTGTACTTGAGGAATG
>CM021102.1:10745557-10892232 GCA_007115665.2 Sequoiadendron giganteum | reverse complement strand
GGAGCTCTTAACTTTGTTCCTGAAAAATAGAAATAGACCCACCAGAGTAAAACATATTTTTTGATAATTCTGACTTGATCAGTGTGATCGTGAAGGCAATTAAGCCGATCAGAATTATTTTCAATCATTTCCGGGAAGGTCCTATTTTTTAGGGTTTCCATAAAAATAGGGGTGCAAAACCCTAATTTTCGGTGTTTCAAAATTTTAACCATAGGTTCCTTGACAGAAACCCACAAGGATTTTATATTTGGTTTAACCTAAAACATACTTTAGATGGCATTTTTACGTTGTTTAGCTCAATTTAAGCAGAATGCCAAAAATTTCATTTTGGGTATAACAGGATGCATCGTTCTTCGTGCCTCAATTTTTGAGCCTATGATTTTGCCTTGAAATTTGTAGCTATACCTGCCTCAGCGTATTGAAACTCATGCTTTGAGTTTTGTGCATTCAGCATCTTCTCAACACCTCATTTTTTGTGCCTCGAAAAGCGTGAAGACGGCTTCGTTGACCAACATTATGTTGGAAGGCAGTCAACGTTTTAATGGCAAAAATTATAACACCTGGAAGCAACGGATGATGACCATCTTTGAATACCGCTGCCTTGATCAGATGATTCTGGGCAATGTTACTCGACCTACTACTGCAAACAAAGCCCAGGAGAAGTTCGATGGGCAGAATTGTGAAGCGGTGATGCTTATCAAACTTTCAATTACTGATGATCAGCTTCCTCAGATCCCGCTTGGAAAATCAGCAATGGAGAATTGGGACCATTTGAAGGGATTGCATGAAACTTCTGACAAAAGCTGTGCATTTTTTCTTGAAAAACATGTTGTTTTCTATCATGATGGATGAGAAGACAACATTGCAGGCACACCTGAACAAAATCCAGGAGATCCGAGATCAATTGGAGGCTACTGGTCGGAAAATGGAAGAGGAAGACATGGTCGTAATCACTTTGAAAAGCCTACCTAAGTCTTATGAAAATTTCATAGACTCTCAACATTACGTCTGCTAATGTTGACCTGAATTTTTCGGAGCTTTGTACTATCCTCCTGCAACAGGACCACTGGAAACAACAATTTGGTAGTAGTGGTTCATCATCCTCTATAGAGCAAGCCTTTGCAGCTAAAACTCAGTTTAAGAACAAAGGGAAAGGTCATCCTTTGCAGCAGAAAGGCTCAAGACAACCTCAGGACAGCTCTAAGAAAAAGAATATTCAGTGCAATTATTGCCACAAATTTGGTCACATGAAGGATTGTCGTGCACGTTTGGCTTCTAAACAAAAGAAGCAGGGAGGCTCTCAGCAGAACGCACATGTTGCTGAGCACACTAAGCAAAAGGAATTTTCCTTTTACGCCTTTATGGCTAAAAGACCTCCAGATCATGTAAAGTCTTTTGCCTAGTACATTGATTCAAGTGCTTCGCATCATTTCACTCATAGATGTGACTGGTTCACAGACTTCCCTCTGTTCACTTAGTTGTTTTTGGAGGAGGTGAAGAATACACAGTTGTCGGTAAGGGCACTGTTCAGATTCAATCTAGTGGGAGGAATCTCATATTCCTCAAAGTCTACTATGTTCCTGGCATGGAAGTAAACCTTCTTTCAGTCAGTCGGATCATGCAGCATTATCCTCAGTTGGATGTGATTTTCAGTGTGCACAAATGTTCCATTGTTGATCGCGAGACTGCACTACAGTAGCTGTCCGTATTGAGGATCATGGCCTTTACAGGCTTGTGGACATAGGGGATTCTTCGGAGTTAGCCATGGCAGCCAAAAACTCTATTGTCACCAGCCTATCACATCAGTGGTATGGGCACTTGCATGTGCACTATCTCTCTTAGCTTTCTTGGGAGGGACTTGTAGTTGGTCTACTTGACATTCAGACTCAGCATCACGATGTTTGTGGTGCTTTTCAGGTCGGGAAACAACATCGGACACTGTTTCCAGATGGTGACTCAAAGGAATCAAAGAGGAATCAAAGAGGAAGAGGTTGAAAAAGAGGAATCAAAGGAGTGCAAACTAGCTCGACTATACAGCTTTCAAAAGAATGAGTCCTTACGCATTAGAGGAGTCCTTAAGGGGCAACGGATGATAGCATTGATTGACTCGAGTGCCACACATTATTTCATTGATGAGGGACCTGTTGCACATAGGGGACTGCAGACACAAGAGGTTGATGGATTCAAAGTGATGGTTGTAGATGGCTTCACCATTAATTGCACCCATATGAACCTACAGCTTAGCATCTAATTGGGTAACCATGAGTTCAAGGAAGACTTCTACGTGGTTGGTATTCAGGATACAGATGTAGTGATGGGCATTCAGTGGTTACGTTCCTTAGGAGAGATCACTCTCAATTTTCAGACCTTAGAGCTGAAGTTTAAATCAGATGGCAAGAACGTGGTGTTGAGAGGGATTTCCAATGGAGGGCCTTGGGTTGTTTCTTGTAAGAGGATGGAGAGGCTTTTCAAACACGACCAACTGGAGTGGGCAGCAGAGTGTATAGTCATGCTTGTAGTTACAGAGGAGCGGAAACATTCATATCCACTTGACGTTCAAGCTTTGCTTACTAAGAAAAGCAAGGTATTTGGTAGCATACCTCCAGGGAGACCACCTGACAGGGGGATAGAGCACATCATTAAGCTAGAGGAGGGCACTAAAGCAGTAATCACTACACCATACAGGCACTCAAAGAGACATAAGGATGAGACAGAAAATCTGGAAAAGCAATCAAGAAGCTTTTCGATATGGGGCATATTAGATTGAGCAAGTGTCCATTTGCTTCTTCAGTGGTGTTAGTGAAGAAGAAGGATGGAACTATGTGCATGTCCATCGATTACAGGACACTCAATAAGAAGACAATTAAAAATAGATATCCCATCCCACGCATTATGAGCTCATTGATGAGCTACATGGAGCAGTCTTTTTTTTAAGATAGACTTGAGATTTGGATATCACCAAATCAGAGTTAGAGAGGAGGACATTGAGAAAACAGCCTTCAGGTGTCATTTTGGATATTTTGAGTTTCCTATTATGCCATTTGGGTTGACTAACGCTCCTGCCACCTTTCAATCTTGCATGAACAGAGTCTTCAAACAATAGTTGCATAGGTTTGTTTTGATATTTTTTGATGATATCATCATTTATAGCAGATCATGGGAGGAGCACTTGAGGCATTTAGATGAGGTGTTAGAGATTTTGGAGAGTGAATCATTGTTTTCCAAGGAGTCTAAGTGTGATTTTGGCATGACTGAATTGTTGTATCTTGGGCACATTATCAGCTCAAAGGGAGTTAGTGTTGATCTTGAAAAGATCAAGGCTATTCATGATTGGCCACCACCCGCAAACCTCACACAGTTGAAGGTATTTTTCGGGCTATGTGGCTTCTATAGAAGGTTCATCAGGGGATTCTCACAGTTGGTTGCCCCACTTACTGATTTGACCAAAAAGGGGGCATTTGTATGGTCTGAATTAGTGCAACAATCTAATAGATTTAAGCAGTTGATGAGCACGTGCCTAGTCTTAGCCATTCCAGACTTCACCAAGCCTTTTAAACTTGAGTGTGATGCCTCAGGTGAAGGCATAAGTGCAGTTCTCACACAGAATAAACATCCTATAGCTTTCGAGAGAAGGAAGTTGAGAGGAGAGAGAGCTTACTCCATTTATGACAAGGAGACATTGGCAATCATGAATGCACTTGCCAAGTTCAGACAGTACCTTGTGGGGGGCAGATTTGTAGTGAAGACAGATCATAACAGCCTTAAGTATTTTCTTAATCAGAAGGATCTCAATGAGAAACAATAGAAGTGGGTGAACATAATTCAAGGGTATGACTTTGGCATTGAATATGTCAAAGGAAAAAAGAATGTAATGGAAGATGCTTTGTCTAGGAGGCCTCATTTGAGTGCTATTTCAGTCATAGCAGCAAATTGGAAGGAGCATATAGAGGCTGATTGTGCTAAGAACGCACTTGCAAACAACATTCTTGACGGGTCTTTACAAGATGATAAATACCAGGTGAAGGATGGTCTCATATATTATAAGGATAGAATATGGTTGACTCCTAATTCTAAGGTGAGAGAGCATGTTTTTAAGGCTTTTCATGACACCCCGATGGTTGGTCATCCAGGATATTATAAGACTTATAGGAAGATCTTTGCGAGATTCTCATAGAAGCGGATGAAGGATGACATCTTAAAGTATGTACGTGAGTGCCAACTATGCCAATAGAATAAAAATGAGCATACTTATCCTGTTGGTTTGTTGCAGCCCCTTCCCATTCCTACTCAGAAATGGGAAAGCATATCAATGGCTTTTATCACAAGACTCCCGAAGGTGCAAGGGAAGGACAGTATATATGTGGTGGTTGATAGATTGACAAAATTTGCTCATTTTTTTGTTATATTAGCAGGGTTTCAAAAGTACAAGTGTAATGACCCCCTTATAATTTTTTCAATTTTTTCGCAACAACACTTCAACAAAGGCACCTGTAAGTGTTAGCCAAAATCAAAACCAACACTGGAATGTAACCCTACACCAAGAATGTACACCAAGATCCCAATGATGGGTGAGGTATGAGCATATGGCGTTTGGGATCGTTAGCTTGTAAATTGAGATGCTGGAAAATTACAATGTAACTCGACTACTTATTCAACAAGAGTGATTTGATGGCTCAATCGATCAGCATGATGAAGAATGCAAGTACATGGAAAGTAAAGTAATGGGCAGCTTGCCGACCCCTTCCGCTTGTTCAACGGGCAATACAGAAAGTAAAGATGGCGAGGCATGTCTCTTCCACCAAAGGTGGGAATGATAGAATATGTAAGAAAGTAAATAAGGCGGCAAGCCAGCCTCTTCCACTAAAAGTGGGAATACAATAGAGAATTTGCAAAAGTATTAAGAGTTGATCAGTACTACTGAAACAACTTTACAATGTGAAGTAAAATCTGCAATAGCCAAATATTAGAGATGCCCAAGTGGCTGCAAATGATATCAAATGTTGTTCCAAACTCCAAGAGACTTCCGACCATGAAAAACAAGCCCAAAACCCCCACTACTACAATATGATATATAAAATAATAAAATGAACAAACTGAAAATGCAAACCAACAACTAGAAACCTCACCAAAATGCTCCTAACTCACTCAATACTTCACCAAACAACATGAAATTAGCTGCAAATGAAACTAGGATGATAGCAACCAAGTCTAAGTGAACAAACTACATCAAACACCCAACCACGAATTAAACACAATTTCCATTGTAGTGACAGACAAGATATAGCCTTCAAGAGGGCGACCTACAAGATAAAATCATAGGCTCCAAAATAAAATCCAAAACATTGCAAGAAGGGGCACCCTAGATAGACTCAGACAATGGACCAATACCCATAACCATCAAAAATTTATGCACGGAGCTATGATGAAAAATCACTTTCAGCACTTCAAACTAGCAACCTGCAAACTGACAAAATCATCAAAACTCTATCTGTGATGCTCAATCTGCACTCTCTGAATGAGAAGCAGTCTTAGAAACTTAGCTAGGTGCTATCTTTCTAAATAAATTGTGGAGCATTGTTGATTGGTTAGAAGACAAGGCGCTACACACTAGAGGCCTAGACATCCATGTTCAATGCTGTTGGAGAGTTGTTAAGGGCAGAGATTATGTGTTTACATCAGATTACAGTCAAAACAGGGGTGGCACCTTTATGAGTTCGAATTGAGCTTGGGAAACCCTTATTTTGATGAATACTGGTTGCTTCTTCATCCATATCATCCAGCGCTGCTATGAACAGGTTTCATCGATATTTTCATGTAGTTGCATGCTTATTTGTAGTCATTGCAATGTTGCTGCTGTAGGTGTACATCTATATCAGATTTGATATTATACTTGCATCTTCATTGTAAGCCAAGAGTCTTGGCAAATTCATGCTAGCATTGTACTTGAGGAATGCATTTCGATAAGGAGTAATAAGTTGGGAGTCATATATGGAATGTAATGATCATTTTGATAGCATTATAGCATGCATGCCAACTGTTTGTGAAAATGACAGTTAGCTGTAGGTGCACAATTTACATTTAGAAATCATATATATGCAATTGAAAAGACAAAAGAAGTTACATTTGCATTTAGATTAATGTTTAGATATTGTAGTATGCATTTACAAGCATTTAGAGTCTTTGATATCATTTTCAAGCAAACATAATCAGACTGATAACTCAGACCAGCAAGCTGGGAGTTTGCATGTGAAGTGATTGATGATATTCCTTGAAGGTTAGAGCAGCAATTTTATATCAGAGCTTGCAAGGGATATTACAAAAGATGTATGAAATTAAGATTCTTATAAAGGAGATTAAAATGTCCATCATCTATTGAAGAAGCAACATTGTGAAGGTGATATCATATTGGAGAGGTTGGTGCCTCGTATCGAAGAGATTGGAGTCTCTTGCTGATTTGGTGCTCAGTGACAGGGATTGGTGACTCCAATAGGTTGGTGCCTACAAATTAAAGAGTTGGTGTCTATTACTGAGTTGGTGCTCAGTTGTGCAGATTGGTGTCTCCAATGGGTTGGTACCTACAAATCAGATAAGAGGGGATTGGTTGTAATGCCCCCTTTTGGAATATTCCTAAATTTAGGCCTGCAAAACAGTAATAATCACTAAAAACTGATATTAGTAATAACGAGTATCAACTTTATGGTTATATTCGGATAAACACATAAAAATATTATAATATTGAGAGCAATACACCATAGCTAAAGCATTATAATAGTTAGATCTATAGTTCATAGCATCATTAACATTTTAATTCAAAATATCTTAACATCATTAATGGTTATTCCAAGGTATATTCATATAGCAAATCATATTAGGAATTCAATTGAAGTACTTGCAAACCACAATCTCAAGGATGGTTATCCTTGTATTGCAAGAGCATGGCTGGGTCCTTTTACATTCATCTTATGGTGGCATACTTGAGAAGACCCTCAAGCCCAAGAGCACTCATACGCCTCCCAACCCACAAGCGCTCCATCTCAAGATGGTGTACTTGAGAAAACCCTCAAGCCCAGGAGCACTCATTCGCCTCTCAACCCACGAACATGGTATGATTTTAGGTCCACTCCATCCCTCAGTCCACCTTGGAGGCACTCCATCCTCCTTGATCAAGCCTAGGAGCACTCATTTGCCTACCAGCCCATGAGTGCTCTAGCTCAAGGTGGCGTGCTTAATAAGATGCATGAAGACTATCTTCCTTAACAAGCCTAGGAGCACTAATACGCCTCCCGGCCCACGAGCGCTCTATCTTGGGGTGGCATGCTTGAAGGAAAGGCCGATACTTCAACTCTCGTGAACTCAGAAGGTTGATCAGCCTCCCTATTTGCAAAACACTTCTATAAATTCAAAATAGATTGTTTAAGGAATCTACTATATTCAATGGTAATAAAATATCATTATGCAATTATGATATATATATAGTTATTTCTAATTTCTATTCTCAAACTTACTTCCCAATAATATTCTTGCTCAAACAATATTTATTTCCAATAGATATCTTATATTCCAATTTCTTATTTTCCTTTTTCCAATCACATCAACTTGATGCCTTCTCCACAAGGAAATGATCTCCCTTTTCTATCTTATTATTGGGGGAGTCAAAACCTTTCATATTTCGAAGAGTCACAACCTTTCACATTAAAAAGTCAAAAAGTTTCACATTAGGAGTCGCATCATATTTATTCTTAATTGGTTGATTGAATGATGTTATAGATGTCTTTCTCAAATGAAATACTCTCCCTTTTATATCTCAAGTTTGAAGGAGTCAAACCTCTTCACCTCAATAGTTACAACCCTTCGTCGCTACATTTGGAGAATAATAATTTAATTTTAAATAAGTCAATTTGCTAGTGTTGTTGTCTATTACTTGTAATCAGTCATAATAATTCTTTTCCCTTTTCTTTTCCTTCTAGATCTACCTTCCTTTTATACCTTATCTTGTGCAAGGGACACAACTTCTCATATGTTGGTTGACCATTCTTAACAACTTAATCTTTATTTAATGCCATTTTGGTGTAACATTAATTATCTTTATTGATTTATTTTGAAACAAAGGTGATAAACAAAGAAAAGAAAAAGTGTATGACACCTATTTCTCAGAATGAGAAGCCTCCACATTAAAACAGTTAGCTTTACTTGCACAACAAAATAATTTACTTGAAATTTTAAAACAATTCTAAAAGTGCTAGAATAAACAAACAATGCAAAAACCTTAAATTAGGAAAGGTGAGTCATCAATTTCAAGTTTCTTCAGAGGATCTGCCATGGTCAAAAGCACAGCAAAGAGCTCTTCTACAAGCTAATATTTTGTGTAATGTGATTATTTGTAGCTTTTGTCCATGGTCAAGGATCTAGCATTAGTCTTAGTTACAAAGGAGCTTCTCCTTCCAATTTGAAGAGAATTGCAACCTGACATACTTTTGAGTTTGCGTTGCCTTGCAAAAGACAAAGCACTAACATGTCTTACAACTATTTTTGTGATTAAATAAATCACCATTTTGAATTGTCACAATATTAAATGTGGCCAAAATTGAAGTGGCATCAAAGCAAGGGGATTCTTGGTAACAAGTGGATCATTAAAATGATGTTGGATTTTCGAAAAAATTAATTTTCAATTTGATCTCCAAATCATACAATTCCGAGGGTGTTATAGTAAGAAGGATCATAATGTTTTACAACTTAGTAGGTTCTTCAATCTTAAAGTGCCACAATGTAAGTTTTACATTTCATAAGGTGTAATAGAAATATGATAGGTAGCATACCAAATTACTATGTGCAAACAAATATAAGATTTTATAAATGGCCATTTTTAAGTGCCGTGGTCTGAATAAATGAAGATCCAAGCATTTCATTCAAAAGTGTCATCATCTTCCAAACATATAGAGTTATGTCTGCCACATTTAATTCCTATGTCAACAACCTTGATACATGTACATCCTCCTCTTGATGCTTCATACTTGAGGCTCTTACTCATGTATCCCATTTCCATGTTTCTATAAACAAATTCAATGGTTTCAATTCTCATTTACCCCTCTTTCACCAAAGCTATGAGGGCATGAACCTGCAATCTCCCACATTGTTGGAAGAATGAATGCATAAAGTTAAAGAGAATTGAATTGCACAAACATCAATAAATGTATGCTTGTATTTATAACTGTAAAGAGAAGTTACATTGATGGTTATACTCGCATTGTATGTTAGATTTTAGAGAGCTAATGTGCTGTTATAGCATCATTAAGATAAACATGTAATTAGCATCATTTTCTTTTGTTTTAAATGTTCTCATCCAACTGAGAAAAACAACCATTTGATATAAAAAGGAATAGACTGTTCTTTTTTCAAAACTTTTTTTGTACTTTTGTTCAGGATTTTTAGGGGATTAAGGAATATTGTGTTCCCCATTCAAATTAAATCAGGAAATTGTGTATGCTTGTTAATATGGTCTTAAGATGTTACCAAATAATGTGCTGCATGTTTCTCAAGAATATCAGATGTGGCTACCCAAACTCTAGGGCAGCCATCTGCCAGAAGAGCTTCCACCTGCAAACATAGCATCTCCAATCAAATTACCAATTACATATTACATAAAAAGATAAAGCTTCTACAATTATGACATAAACAATATTATTACTTACAATCAATTAATCATTTAGTTGAACCAAAACTAAAAGTTCAGTTATGTTTACAAGCAATTCATTCCATATAAGCAAGTTCTTGGCTACAGAACAAGATAAAAGAAATAAAGAATGAACAAAAGAATATTAATGTCCACAAATGGCCAATGTTGGTCAGTGAAACTTTAAAATATATCCAGCAGAAAAAAGAAAATAGGACGGTTAAAAGAAAACCTATATGAAGAATTAATGTTTGCTTCAACATATTCTTACGTTTAACAAATATTTATTTATAGATGAGGATAGCATCTCAACTTATCCGTCAGAAGCAACCACTCAAAATCCTAAATATGGAGTTTTGTTCAATATGAAATTCATTTATAAGAGAAGCTTCTCTTGGTCTAAGATGGATTTAAGTTTTCTTCAAATGAATGAAGACAGAAGAAAGAACGAAAGGAATTATATAAATGGCATATATAATCAAATTATGTCAATGACACAGAAGGACAATCAATTATTGAGAATAGTGGGTGTTGTTTATAGCATTTTAAATATTTAAAGGGCACTCTCATTGCAGTGTATTCATGCTTATCTCTAGAGAAATGATTCCCTTTGTAGTTATTGCAGCCTTGTACTAACAACCATAAATATATCAAGCATTGTTCATTATTGTAGTTTCCAAAATGACTTACCCTTTTTTTGGCTCCTCAATCAAGAAGGGTGTGAGACCTGCTAGCTTCATCACCTCAGAGGAGGTCTTCGCCTTTACATCTTAGACTGCTCTCCCTTCAATGTATTCTAAAACCATGTTGTTGCCACCATTATCACCCAAAAAGCTTCCCTAAAACCAATCCTTTCTAAATATAGCATGACAAATGCAACATTCTAATCACTTCAAAACTATGTTCCATGGCATTTCCAAGGCAGTAGGGGATGAGTTTTGGGGATAGCAGTCCAAGGGCCATTTTTTGAAGACAATGATGGGTCAACAAGACAAACACACACACATGAAAATTTTAAAGAATATATATAGAAAGGAGAGATACTCAAATTTCTACAGGTGAATGGACAACTATATAACAGAAGCAATATAAAATGACACTATTAAAATCATAGTTTACATACTCGGAAATGGAGAGTACTCAGCAAGCCCAAAAATTTTGACTCGGGAAAAACTCGGCAAATACTCGGAAAATACTCGGCAAATGTGTGTGGATATTTATGTATGTGTATACTCAGGACTGCACTGTGCACACATACATATCTATAAAGATACACAAGATGCCAAGTTTGCATGCATATACACACACAGACATATTTATACACACACAAACATGCCAAGTTTGTGGGTTTTTTGTGAGCTACTGGCAATTACTCGATAATTTGACGGGAGAAAATCCATCTGCATACTGCCTGCAAGTAAAAGCAGAAATTACTCGGCATGCAATTTTTTTGGAGATTACTCGGCTACTCAGAGAGTAATTGGAGAGTATGTAAACTATGATTAAAATGAAGTTGGATGAAACCTGCAAAAGCCTGCATGCCAACCTGTCATGACCCCGGGATTATAGATGTTAAAACGCAAAAACAAATAAACTAAATAACAATATAATATGAATATAAATGTTAGCAATTTAATATTATTATTATAATTATAATTTACTATTATAATTATAATTATCAAATATAAAATAAACATTGACAGCTTAAATATTATTATTATAATATAATCTGATTTGAAATAAAGATTTATATTAACATAAAACATAAAATAATATAATATACATATAATAAAATAAAACGAAGTAATATATATTATAGCAGCCAGCTATTAGAATGGAAATGATTCAATACCAAAAAACAGTAATAAATGACAAGGCACTGATTAATTAACTGCAGATATGATTAGCGATGGTTTCATAAGGCAGATATTAGAATCTTTAAAAAAGCAGCTATCAGCAACAAATAAAATGGTGTGATTAGAATGAGGTAAATAACTATGCACAAAGGTGTGTGGTTTCAAATTTCAATGAAGGGTTATGTCATGCAAAGAGGTGCATCGTAAACCAAGAGTTGTATCTTTTGTGAAAGGGTGACATAAGGTATAAATTAAATAAGAAATTGAGGGAGTTGGTGTAATGTCCCCTTCTTAGCCAATTCCAGTTGCAGGGGGGTTAGCCTATTACTTTGACCCTCGTAGGCTAATGGACATGGATAGAGGGTCCTCAGAGCCAGTTACTTGGTCAGTGGTGACATTACTTCTCTCTAGCGCTTTGTGTGTTTCAGGTTTAGGCCTCGGCAGAGGTTTTTGGACTCAGATTGACATACTTACTATTTATAGTAAGTCATCGTGGCAGTAGAGTCCAGCGTTACTATATATAGTAAGGCACCTGGACATGTGGTAACTTCAGTGTTGATCCCAGTTCTCGGTTGGCTTGGAGAAATAAGGTTGATTGTGCGAGTTATATTATTTAATTATTAATAAAGGGTGACTTTATTAATGATTAAATCATTAAAAGCACAATATAAGTTTATATTTGTACTTTATATGAATGGGGCCATGACACATAATAAAGTGCATTAAGTGATCATTTAATTGGGCGCCCATCTTGAGGTTATAAGTATAAGTCAACGAAGGAAAATAAAAGTTCATTAAATAATTAAAAAGGCTTCTTGGGATCGACCCATTGGTGAGGAGGTATATAAAGGCCACAAAGCTAATCTTGGCGTGTTCCCTTCAAGGCCAAAACGCCTATCTCTTTGTGCATATTTCTCTTCCATCATAGGCGTGGGGTTTAGCAAAGGCATTTAGCATACATTTTGTGGTGGAGATTCCATTCATTGCAGCAGGTCGATCTGTTTACCAGCCACATACATTGCTGCAATCACTTCCAGATTTTCAAGTAATTAATGCTCTTGGATTCCAGGTATGCAAAGTTGAGATAAAAGCTTTATAAATATTCTCTAGATAATCAATATCACTTGCAGCCTCTTTATATTTCCAATTGTTTCAATTATTTGTATATATTCTTTACATATCTCTTGCCTGACTTGAATTTCAAAAAAATACAAAAAAATCATATATTACTTAAAAATACAAAAGAACTGCAAAACAATCAAAAACAAGCAATTTGCATCTTAGCATAAGCAGTTGGTAAAGTTAGAATCAACAAGGGTTCTTACATTGGTATCAGAGCCTGATCTTGCCATCCTGTGCATCACAAATTCATGAGTAGAGATAATATATTTTACACTAGAGGATCAAGTCATTGGGAACCACCTTCGATTCCTGAGGGTGATATAGCTTCAAGAATTTTGGGCATACATAGGTCTAGCTCCAGTAATAGAGACGACAGTATTATAGCTATTATGGCAGACAGAGAAGTTCCAAAGGAGGCACCTAAGGACACAGGAAAGGAACGTCCTAGATCTGTTACATCCCCTCTAACTTAAACATGTTTATGGCAATGAAATTATGGTTGTTATGTTAGTTGCAAATAACTACTTTTCATGTGAATGTGAAATTGAAGATAACATAATCGTTTTATATGTAGTAAGTATAAATGTGAATGATTTTCTTTTATATGCAAAAATGTATGTGATGATGAGAATATGTAATGTCCCCTTCTCAACAGTGATCTTGCAGAAGGCCGTTAGCCTATTCCAGAGACCCGTAGGCTACTCGGAAGTGGAAATTAGGGTTTCCTATCTTTGTGGAGGTTGTTTCAACTTTCTCTGAAGGTTGCCCTTGGAATTCTAGAGTTCTATTTGTGGATTAATTCTAGAGTTCTATTTGTGGATTCTTTCAGAGAGCTTCGCAATGGTATAGCTAGCATGTTGATCTGAGCAACTTCTTGAATTTACTATTTTTAGTAAATTATATTTCTGGCAGTGGTCCTATTGGCATCAGTACTTTTGGCTCCCCTCTGCGAATTGTTCAATTAGCAGTGTTGAATTTGGCTTTCTAGCTCTTTTTTTTGGTGAGATAAGGTATTTTAATTAATAATGTTATATTTTCACTGTATGACCTTGGTCTAGTGATATAACATTAAGTTGTGTTTAAAAAGGGGGTCTTCATGGGTGGACACCTCATCAAGAGGTGAGATAAATATTTCCTAAAGTGAAAATGTGACTTACAAAGTGGACACCTACTTTGAAGGAAAGCATTATTTTAATAAATCAAGATATATTACTTCATGAAGTGGGACGCCATCTTGAGGGGGAGTTGGTCAACTTGAAATTTAAAAATTGTTGACTCCGGGAGTTTGGGCGCACTTTCTAGAGGCTTCTAGAAGTTCTCTCAAAGCTTTATAAGGAGAGCTTGGTTCTTCATTTGCTCATCTTATGTCTACTGCAAAGTTATACTGCCAGAATGGTGAGTGAGTGCTTCGGGGAATGCATACCCCCTAGCTAGGCTTAGTTTCTTGCTTGAGAGATAGCTACTAACTGAGGAAAGAGGTTGTTTCTTGTCTTGAGAAGCAGATTGAGTCAATATACTACAGTTTGTGAGATTTTCTTGAGTATTTAAGTTTGCTGGTTTTGTACTGCTGAATGGTGTTTTTGCTTAGAAGTTTTTGAATAAAATTTGCATCATTCTAGGTATTTAGCTAATCTCTTTCTTTGCTAGGGGCAACCCTACCTGTCAATTTGCAGATTTGATTTCAAAGTAATGAATTTTCAAGAGAGAAATCGCCCCTCTTGGAGGGTCGTACCTTTTTGCAGCAACTTTGGTTTCCATGCAAAATAATATGGGGTCATTCAATGTTGTCTAGCCATTCGAAATTGGTCACCAGCTTGTCTAGGAGCTATTGAATCTAATATCAAGTCTTTTGGTTGGGTATTGGGCATTTTATGAGCATTTTAGTGAGTTACTGTGTTGCTGGTTATGCTTTTCAGTTGCAGGTCTGTCGAAAATCAGACTATTTAGTTGGTCTTTTGAGTGGGGTTTCAGTCTTGGGAAGTCAAATTGAGTATTGGAGAGTCATTATACATTATTGCAGCATTGATAGAATTATAATCTTGCGTTCTTGGTAGGCATACTATCTCATTGTAAGCTGAACAATAGTACTGTCAGCATTCTTTCTCTTCTTGCTAAACATTTGTATTTCCCACAATTATGGAAGAGACTGGCTTTGCCTCAGTCTTTCATTTCAGTATTCATTTAATTGTACCACCCGCTGAAAAAGTGGAAGAGGCTGGCATGCTGCCTATTTATTTACCGTAATGCATTGTAACATCAATTTGCCGATCGGCTGAACCGTCACAAGAATCATGGATCCTCTGACCATATGCTCGCCCCTCCTCCCACATCGAGTCTTAGGGCGCATTCTTGGTTAGAGTTACTTCCATCTCAGTAGTGCATAGGGATCCTCTGACCATATGCTCACCCCTCCTCCCACATCGGGTCTTAAGGCGCATTCTTGGTTAGAGTTATATTATTGCAGTTTCAAGTTCTTGCTAACGATCCCCTTTCGAGTATGCTCTCACCTTGCCCATGTTGAGATTTGGGTTGATCAGAAAGAGAAAGGGTTCCCTTCAGTTGGTTTATGATTTTACTAATGTTAACAGGTGAAATTAGTTGTGAAAATTTGAAAAAAATTGCCCAGCATGTTTCAGAATATATTTAAACATGTATATATATGTCAAGAATGGTCTAACCCTAGTCTTTTTGTCAAGTGGTTGCAAGATTATCAACACTTGAGGGGAAAGGGAAAAATCATTAGGGAGAGGTCGTGGTTAACAAAGGATCAATTTTATCATCAAACCTTGAGTCAATGTAAGACAGTTGCATCGGACTCATAGCCTTGGCCATAAGTAATTTAATTTAATTATTGTTAAACAGGTCAATTTAAATTAATTATTAATAATCTCCTTTTGAACCTGAGCAAGCCAATTCTCGAAATATATCTTAGAAGATTTCAAATGGTTATAAAATATTAAATTAATAATAAGAGCTATAATTCTAATGCCATCAATTTAAATAAAAAAATATAAGTAAGGCTTAAAGTCAAAATTGGGAGTCGGTGAATTTGGAGGTGGTAACTCCCATCTTCTTGCCACCTTCTCTTGTTTGAAACATCCAAGATCATGGGGCAGTCAATGGGGTTTCTTGGCTAATGGTTTGAGCCGTATAATCTAGTTTTTGGCTTTCTTTTGAGCTCTGGACTCCTCTCTCATTGGCAGTTTGTTCTCTCGTTTCCTTGGCAATCCCATTGGGTGCATTCTTTGGAATCAGCATTCTTGTTAGCATTGACATTAAGCTAGTCTTGCTCCATTCTCGAATTATTCACCTACCGCAGTTCATTCTCTCTTCTTCTAATTGTTGGGAAACTTTCTCCATA
Organism: Sequoiadendron giganteum; assembly: GCA_007115665.2. NCBI lineage: Eukaryota > Viridiplantae > Streptophyta > Pinopsida > Cupressales > Cupressaceae > Sequoiadendron > Sequoiadendron giganteum. The sequence goes on along the minus strand of CM021102.1, from coordinate 10,876,223 downwards.
CCCGCTTTTGCTAGTTTTGTACTAATTCCATCTTTCCATCTCCTCTCCTTTCTTGTCGACGTGCTCATCAGTTGGCAATCTTGGTTATCTTTTGTTGTAGCTAAACGTGGTTGAGTCTGGAAAATAATTTGAGTCTTCATCTTTCGAGAGGTGGTTTCTAGTTCTTGAGTTCACTGCTTCCATCTCTCTTGGTCAAAAAGATTTTGGTGGCTTCATAGCTTAGACCTGTTCATCTAAGGAAAAGAGAGTTGTGATCTTTTCGAGTTGCAAGTAAAGCGTATAAATACTTCAATGTATATGCAACGATGAATCCATCTTTGTTGAACACCTTATGCATAGAAAAGTAAATTCATTAATCTTTCTCTTCTTTTTGAAGAGTAACAAGAAATCCGATCTTATATTATCTTTTGGGGTTGGTCTGTTAAAGGATTTTTCTATAAGAGAACCTAAACCTTTTACATTTCTTGCAATCGAAATTTTCTCTGTCAATGATATACTTCTGAAACAGGATATAGAATGCACTATTTGAAAATTACCTGAAAAACGTATCCTGCCAGATTAACCCAAATCTTCTCCTTATCTACTCTCTAATTTAGAAGTTGGTCTAGTGCATTTCCTTTGCTCACCCGAGTCCTACAGGGGATGTATAAATGTTAAAGTCTTGAGAATCGTCAATGCCGTGTTAGTCTCTTTTATATGTATAAAACTTTATGGTTAAGATTTAACCTTGAACTAAGAGGAAAATGATAATCAAACCAGTAATTGTAATTTAGACCTTGAGATAAATGTAATCATGTCAGGCAAGGGTGAGAGTGCTAACGGCACGAGAGTGCCAATAATATTAAAATCCTTGGCCAAGGTACAATGCTAGATTAAGCATTTGTCAACTATCAAGTACCAGATATACCCCTAGTCAGAGTGATCTTTCTAGTTGGGAATTACACATAGTGAAGGATCGATCAGGTGGTATAGGTCCTTGACACCAAGCTCAGAGACATGATGATATAATGTGATTCATTGTTGATTACCCTCGTGAAGGGACGAGTTTCTTCAGTTGAAGAAACACGAGAGACCAGTAGGTCTTCGGTTGGACGGAAAAGCCCTTGATGATATTTATTTTTTCCCTTGGAAACAGAAGAAGAATTTTGTGTAGCATTCCAGCATGAAGCCTTCAAAACTGTATTTTCTTGTACTCTTTCTCACTCTTTAAATTTCAGAAATATTTACTTAGCATGTTTATTTCATAGCTGTAATTATTGCTCTTACTTAATGAAAGCAAAGAAAAGTTAGTTATTGTTCTTTTGTATTTTCAGTTATATGAAATCGGTTAGTTGTTACCTTTCAGCTGAAACTGAAATTAGTTATGAAATACTTATTTAGAATTGTTTTTCTTTTTGTTCAAATTGCAAAGGAAACCCTAGCATGTAAACAAGTTAGTTCCATTTCAGCTGAAAGCTAGTAGTTAAATTTCATTCTTAAACTATAGATTAGTTAGATTATTCCAAGGTCAGTGAGCCCTAAGACAGAGTTTAGGAGGAGGCATGACAATATGATGGATATGATGTCTCAGCTTATGGGTACCATGAGACAGATTATTCCACAACATCAGATGGCTCAGGTGGGGCAGAGTAGTGCCAATGCAGGGGTAGAGCAACCTAGTGTGACAGTTCACCAGAGTTCTTTGTAATGTCCCCATCTTAGCCAGACATGATATGTGATGTCGTCAGCCTATTCTGACATTGTCCCGAAGGCTAACAAGGACAATGGAGGAATCTTGAGGATATTTGGTCTAGTCAAATTCAGTTTTAGGAAAAATGGAGTTCATTTGATGAAGTTAAGGTGGGACTTACTATTTATAGTAAGTCAGCAGAGGCTCAATGATTTCATATTTCCAGTAATTGAAATTGGAGCATTTTGCCAAACTCTTTCCAATGAGCTATCACACATGGCATTCCGACGTCGATTGGTATTACATTATAATGCCTGAAGTTTATAATTTATTTATAAAGTGATTATTAAATTAAAAGGCACAAATAAGGTCACTTTATAAATATAAAGTGGTTTTAAAAGGTGGGATCTTTTAGGTTGGACGTCCTCATGTAGTGACATGGGCCTTTTTTAAGTCGCATTAAAATATTAATAAAAATTACATCTTTCTTTTATCCCACATTGCTCATGGGAGGAAATTGACTTGGAAAAAAAGATTATATATAGCTATTGTGTTAGACGTTTTGTGGGGTCTGGGTTTGTATGAAGCTTCTAATTTGCTGGAGTTTATTCTTGGTTGAAGAAAATGTCCATCTTCTTTACTGACATCACCAACGCCCTTGAAATAGAGGGGGGTGTCTGGGAAATTTCCATGAGCACAAACAAGTTATGGAATGCAAATTATATCTTCAGAATTAGTGGATGACAATTGTTCATTCTCTTGTAGCAGCGAGTACTATAGCCCGAGTTACTGTAGCAGTCTGTGTTACTGTAGCAACAAAGTATAAATGTTGTGTTTGGACCTCCTATAGCTGAGTCTGAAGCAACCTCCTGTAGTTGGGTTGCGGCATTGTAACATCCCTTACCTAACTTGTCCTAGAATTTGCTTGTTGATTAGGTTTAGGTTCTCTTCTATCCAAATGAAAGTTCTCCTAATTCAATTACCTTAGATTTCAATCATGTATTTCAACATATCAGCAACATATATGTTAGCATTAATATCTAGATATCAAAAAATACAAACATAATCACAAAAGCAATAATGAAGACAGATGAGGAGTGGCATGGGTAGATCCGCCTAAAGCTATCCATCTAAGCCCAAGGGCACAAGCAACCTATCATAATAACCCACCCCTTGGCTCCAAGTTGAACGTCTAACTAAGACCATTCCATCCTTGGAGTGGCGTGCTTAGTGGGAACACTTGTACCTTCTACCCACATCATCACCTCAAAAGACACATGACCTACTAGGCGAAGCCAGCGGAGCTAATAAGTGGCCTAGGCCTACCACCCCTCCATGGCCGCAGCGGATTGTTGAGTGGGGTATTTAGGCACCACTTTTCTCAGGCCCTTCATCCCTAGTAGGCTTACAAACACATAGAAGACAATCTTAAATAGTCAAATGCATTTTCATTCACTTAATGATTCCTATCACATTATTCCATAGTTTGAATCATGATGCTTAGTGAACAAATAATCATTTCATAGATGATGATAATTAATGATAAATTAGCTAAGGAAATTGTAATTCATTTCTAGGCTAACCATAATTAGAATAATATGCAAGAAGGCTGAGCACTAGTAATTCAAGTCTGTAAATGAGTTCATGTGCCAATGACAAGACGTGTATATTGCATGTTAGTTCTTATCTCTAATTTCTACTGAATATATCATATTAACTTGTAAATAAAAAGCAGGAGGATAAAGCTTTAGAAAAAGTCATATGGAGTTTGCAGCACCATCTAAGATTAATGATTATCAACCAGATTCGAATAAGTCAGAGGGGCTCATAATTTAGTTGTAGCAAGGCTATAGTTGGACAGGCCTTTTACTACATTCATGGGGAACAGTTTCAGACCATAGTGCAATCAGAGGTAAGTTCTTTTGTTGAGCGACTACATACCCTGGTACTTGGAATCCTAGTATTAATTTCTAAGTGATTTTACTCACCTGAGCGGTTGTACCTTCTACATTCTCTCTTCTTACAATTTTTTCTCTTGTTCAACCCCCTCTATTCGGTTTTGGCTTGTTTATTTCTATGCTTTGGAGGATTGCGACCTTCTGTTGGGTCGTGACTTGGCAAAGAGACATCAGGTGGCTTGAGACGTAGCATTTTCCACCTTCCACGGAAATAATTCGATGTCTTTAGTTTGAGTTTGTCCGACTAACAACTATTAATATTTAATATTTTGGTCTTTATCGGGAGCTGCCTTCTAACCTCACCAGCGTCAAACCATATCTAAACCTGTGGCTGACTTGTATCAGGGGCGTCGATGTCCAAATTATATAATGGTTTCTTCATAGTTATCGAACTAATGATCCCGTCAAGACATCTCGCTGCCTTATAGGGCCCATGTCATTCCGGCACATAATTATAAAGGCAGTTAAATTTTTGTTTCTGGTTTTCATTGTGTGGAATTTTTTATATCAAAACCAGAAACAAAAATTGAACAGCATGATAGATTGTGGAAACTTGATATCTTTAATTATAAAGGCAATTCGATTCTTGGTGCCTTCCCAATACCTGGGCTCATATACAATTATTCTAATGTTTCTTATTTTATATTTAATATTATTATATGTTATATATTCTTTTTAATCTAGTACTATATTTACATATTTATTTCATTATTAATATATATTTTTTTAATATCACTTAAGTTATTAATATTTATTGTATATTGTTGATATTGACATATATTTATAACTGCAATATTACCTTATGGTAATTGCAATTATAAAATTACTTATATTATAGTATTTATTTAAGATATTTAAATTGCTAGCTTGTTCGTATATTATAATTACAATGAAAAAATTATCTTTCGATAATTAAAATTATCATATGATTATATATTTATTCACTTGTTTTCCAATATCACCGATTTCAATGTCATTGGGTTGGGGACATGACAATCCTCCCCTCCAAAATTTTGCTTGCCCTCAAGCAAACCTCCTTTTATATCAGGGGTATCCTTCCAAGCAAGAGTTTAGGAGTATGATGCATCTTTATGGAATGTTCTATTAAGAGTTTTTCTACCCTCTAGATGAAGTCGTCAAGAGTCTTATTTCTATTTATAGTAAGTCATGATGGTTGTCTGGTTTGTGCTTAAAAGATATTTGGAAACACTTGCTATTTATAGTAAGTCATGATATTGCTCAGTTGGCATACAAATGTGGTTTTGGAAAACTTACTATTTATAGCAATATGCTATTGTTGGTAAGTATATTTATAGCAGTATCACTCTAGCAGCAACTCAATCTTTTGTAGTTCAGTGTGGCCAATCAGTTTGGCTTTCTGTCGAGTTGAAGTGAACTTACTATTTTTGGCAGTGGCTATTTTTAATAAGTCTAATCTTGGCAGTATCATCATCTGCAGTTCAGCTCAGGTCATCATGCTATTTGTCGTAATCCATCAGTTTCAATATTGGCTTTGGTTTTGGTTATCTCCTTGGACTAAGTGTTATACTTAATTAATTTCATGTTTTTAAGTTGTCCCCCCATGCCTAGGAGTGATAACTTAATGTTGTTTTAAAGAGGGGACATTAAGGGGTGATGTTGGGCATTTAATGATTTATTAAATGCTTTATTGTTGCAAATAGAAATGGACGCCTAAAGGGAAGGGAAATAATGTTTTATTATTTCACAATAAAGTGAATGGTTGAAGGTGGCGTCCCTTGGGAAGTTGAAGTGATTCAACTTCTTGGAATTCAAAGTGTTTCATTTGCCCATTGAAACTTATATATTGCTGCATTGTGGAGAGCTAATTATGTGATGTTTTGGAAAGCAAAGTTATGCTGCTGGTTTGAAATCCAGAATCCGGCTAAGGGAAAGCTTAGTAATTCTATTCCACTCTTCGGGCATGAAACTATGGTTCCCTAGATGATGGATTGAGAGTGTGCTTCATTCAGAAATACATATTAAGCTTCAGTGTTGGAAAAATTGAGATTAATTCCAGAAATTGTGTTGCTGGTCCTTTCATGGCTGAAGGACATTTCTATTTACAGCTTTGAGAGTGATTTTTATTTTGTTATGGGTGTTTTCTCCTTCCATTCCTAGACCAAGGGCGACTTTTCTTGGAGAGTTGCAGATTTAAATTTGAAGTTTATGATTTTATTTACTAAAATCACCCTTGCAAGGAGGCCGTACATTTCAAGTTTGCATAGGGAGTTGTGTCATAAATAAATAGTGGTGTTTTGAGGTTGCTGCTTCTTCATCTCAGTAGGGGCGCCTATCTTCTAGTTGATCATTGCACTTGGAATCATGCAATTCGGAGGTAATTCGATTGAGTTATGAGCATTTGATAATTTTCTGTAGTTGCTGATTTGACATTTTCAGAATTACAGTTTGCTGAAACAGAATTAAATCATTTGTTGTTTCCATCTTTCTTCTTCTTTTCTCGTTATGTTCCGACATGGAAACAATGTATAACTTGGTGCTTGAAAATTGGTGAAAAACATTGTAATTTGCAACCTTCTTATTTGTACAAACTGTTAACAGTAGTATTGTTTCAGTTTTCAACATTGCTGCATTATTTAATTAGTTTCACACTAAGCACCCCTGGATGGTATACCGCCAGTGAGGATAATTTGAATTATAATCTCTTTCATACCCACTTTCAAGTGGCAAATCCCTACTCTTAAGTGGATGCCTTCCGCAGCCGAAGAAGTGTTTAAATTGTAATCTTTCCCCCACACTGTTTGGTGGTAGCGTGGAAAGTTCCTTTGGTTGGTTATCCGCCTTTATTACATTTCAATTCAAAATTAGTACTCCACCATATGTTAGCACCTCGCCTGTCAAAGAATCTTGAGTGCACATTCTTGGTGCTGAGTTTAATCTCTCTTTCAGTGTAATCTTTGATTCAGTAGATCCTAGGGATCCTCTAACCATATGCTCGCCCCTCCTCCTTAAGTAGTTTTAGGGCGCATTCTTGGTTACAGTTCTTTCATGCATGTTTTGGGTTATGTTAACCTTAACGGGTGCTTGGTTACATTGCAAACATTCATTCAAAAATCAAAAAAAAATTAAAATTGAGAAAGTATATTTCAGGTTTGCATTATTTTCCATAGTATGGCATGATTTTTGCTCCAATACCACTGTAATGTCCCTTACCTGACTTTTCCTAGAATTTGCTTGTTGATTAGGTTTAGGTTCTCTTCTATCCAAATGAAAGTTCTCCTAATTCAATTACCTTAGATTTGAATCCTCTATTTCAACATATTAGCAACATATCTATTAGCATTAATATCTAGATATCAAAAAATACAAACATAATCACAAAAGCAATAATGAAGACAGATGAGGAGTGGCATGGGTAGATCCGCCTAAAGCTATCCATCTAAGCCCAAGGGCACAAGCAACCTATCATAATAACCCACCCCTTGGCTCCAAGTTGAACGTCTAACTAAGACCATTCCATCCTTGGAGTGGCGTGCTTAGTGGGAACACTTGTACCTTCTACCCACATCATCACCTCAAAAGACACATGACCTACTAGGCGAAGCCAGCGGAGCTAATAAGTAGCCTAGGCCTACCACCCCTCCATGGCCGCAACGGATTGTTGAGTGGGGTATTTAGGCACCACTTTTCTCAGGCCCTTCATCCCTAGTAGGCTTACAAACACATAGAAGACAATCTTAAATAGTCAAATGCATTTTCATTCACTTAATGATTCCTATCACATTATTCCATAGTTTGAATCATGATGCTTAGTGAACAAATAATCATTTCATAGATGATGATAATTAATGATAAATTAGCTAAGGAAATTGTAATTCATTTCTAGGCTAACCATAATTAGAATAATATGCAAGAAGGCTGAGCACTAGTAATTCAAGTCTGTAAATGAGTTCATGTGCCAATGACAAGACGTGTATATTGCATGTTAGTTCTTATCTCTAATTTCTACTGAATATATCATATTAACTTGTAAATAAAAAGCAGGAGGATAAAGCTTTAGAAAAAGTCATATGGAGTTTGCAGCACCATCTAAGATTAATGATTATCAACCAGATTCGAATAAGTCAGAGGGGCTCATAATTTAGTTGTAGCAAGGCTATAGTTGGACAGGCCTTTTACTACATTCATGGGGAACAGTTTCAGACCATAGTGCAATCAGAGGTAAGTTCTTTTGTTGAGCGACTACATATCCTAGTATTTGGAATCCTAGTATTAATTTCTAAGTGATTTTACTCACCTAAGCAGTTGTACCTTCTACGTTATCTGCTTCTTACAATTTTTTCTCTTGTTCAGCCCCCTCTATTCGGTTTTGGCTTGTTTATTTCTATGCTTTGGAGGATTGCGACCTTCTCCTGGGTCACAACTTGGCAAAGTGACATGGGGTGGCTTGAGACATAGTGTTTTCCACCTTCCACAACCTTTGGAAATAATTTGATGTCTTTAGTTTGAGTTTGTCCAACTAACAACTATTAATATTTAATATTTTGGTCTTTATCGAGAGCTGCCTTCTAACCTCACCAGCATCAACCCATATCTAAACCTATGGCTGACTTGTATGAGGGGCGTCGATGACCAAATTATATAATGGTTTCTTCATAGTTGTCGAACTAATGATCCTGTCAAGACATCTTGTTGCCTTATAGGACCCGTGTCATTCCTGCATGTAATTATAAAGGCAATTCGATTCTTGGTGCCTTCCCAATGCCTGGGCTCATATACGGTTATTCTAATGTTTCTTATTTTATATTTTATATTATTATATGTTATATGTTCTTTTAAATCTAATACAATATTTACATATTGATTTCATTATTAATATTTTTTTTTTTAATATCACTTAAGTTATTAATATTTATTGTATATTGTTGAATTGACATATATTTATAATTGCAATATTACCTTATGGTACTTGCAATTATAAAACTACTTATATTATAGTATTTATTTAAGATATTTAAATTGCTAGCTTGTTCATATATTATAATTACAATCATAAAATTAACTTTCGGTAATTAAAATTATGATATGATTATATATTTATTTACTTGTTTTCCAATATCACCAATTTCAATGTCATTGGGTTGCGGACATGACAGGCATGAGTTTGGAGCTTCCTGAATTACTTCTTGTTCTGAAAGTCACATCTACATGTCATCTTGAAGACCACATTCTACTACAGCAGGCTCTTACCAAGTTTTGGGGATTTTGGGTGTTGTTCATTTAGATAATAGACCCCAAATAATGTATTGGGTTGTGTTTGGAATGTTGAAATAACTTGTAATTTGTGAGATATTCAAATCTGGAATTTCTACAGTATATTTTAATATCATTCTCAGTTTGTTGTGACTTTATGTAATGCAATAGATATATAGTTGCTGCTATATATTTGTTATTATGTATGTTTGATATGAAGTTAAAAACACTCAAAAAATGCACTAGGTTTGAACTAAACATTGAAAAACATTCAGAAAGAAAAAAAATCAGTCTTCTAAACACTTCACAGATCCTGGGGACATCCTCAATTCTGCCTATGATGAAGATGACATCGCTAGGAAGCCTTTACCTCCAGTGCAATGGTCCAAGAAAGAATGCACTTACATGAGGGAAAGGCTAGCCCCTATATGCATGGCCATCAAATGAAAGCCTTCAAAACAGATTCTGAAGGTGAGCCTCCCAAAGAAAAACCCAATCTACAGTCAGAATCCCGTGCCAAAGATAAATAGGCCGCGATTCCTTCTTCATCCCGAAAAGGGCAAAGGATCAAGTTCACTGTGGGAAAGAATACTCCACAAACCACTAAAATACAAGAAACAAGAGCTACTACATCACGTACAGAAGGGAAGGATCTTGTTTCGGACGAGTTATCCTCAGATGAAGAGGGAGGAGATAAAGAGTTTGAATCTGAAGAATTAGAAGATGAAGAGTCTGGAGAAACAAAATCAAATGAAGAAGAAGGACAATCTCATGAGAAATCTCATGAAGAAGTTGAGGAATATGAAGAGGAAGAGCTCAATCAGGATGAGCAGATTTTGTCCCCTCCTCAGAATGAAACTGAAGAGATCCCTGTATCTTCACCAGGCCCTTACAACCTTCCTCACACTCCTTCAACACCTAAAACTCTTGTTCCTCCCATTCCTTCTTCTCCTCTTCCTACCATAGTGACAGGAATAGAAAATATTTCTTCCCCACCAGCAGTATCAACTATGTCGGTTTCTTCTATAGTCGTCCGAACACAAACTATCAATGTTCTATCCAGTTCGCCGATTTCCATCCCCAGTTTGTCATCCCCATCTTTTGACATTTCTTCTGAAGCTGAATTTAACAGATTCATGGATGAATCTTTACAGAGTCGTCCCAGTTATTTCTCAAGGAGCCCCAGCAGCTAAGGAATTAGCAGTATCAAGAGACATATATACTTCTTCCCTCCCTCCTTGGTTGGTGTCATAGGTCCCTAAGCGCAAGAAACAGATGATCTCTCCTAATGAGCTGGACCTTGAAAAGATACCTCCGCCCAAGATCAAGGAAAAGAAAAAGGCTAAGGTTCTTTCAAGACTCCATGTTGATAAAGGTGGTCAGAAGTTTGTTGAAGTAGGTTTTCCTCCGCAACAAGAAGGTGATCTAAGTATGGAGGATTATACTATGCAATGGATACAACTTGGGAAGGTAACCAATGAAAGTGCTAAAGCAGACGCCCAAGTAATATTAGATGCCCTTGCAGGGAGGCTTCATAAGATGGAGCAGGCCAACAATCTATATAAAGAAAAGGCTGAACGCTATGCAAACATTCTGAGAAACATAGCGGGATCTTCAACTAGTGATACCCAAACTATGACCTTGGTGAATGTTGAAGAACCAGTTGTACAAAAAGCAAAAAAGCTTGCAGCCCCTGTAAAGTGTTGTATGATTTTATTCATGAAATCATAGATCACTGATCACAGGTTGTCATGTCCCCTTCTCAGTGACATCTCTTGGAGTACAGGATTGGCCTATCACACAACCCTCGTAGGCCGATAGACTGGATAGAGGGTCACTTCGTAGCTTGGCTCAACTTCAGTTGGCAGAGTTTGATCAGTAGGCTTTCGTTTGGGCTCGATCGGAGACTTCTTGCTGAGTTGCTATTTTTAGCAGTTCCTGGCAGTCAGCGTGGGACCCCTGCTATTTTTAGCAGTATGGCTTTGCCAGCATTCAGAATCACTTCAGTGTTCGTCAGCTTCAGACGGAACAGTCATCGGATGAGTAACGAGAGAAATATTAATATTTAATTGTATTAATTAAATATTAATTATTTAATGATTATAATATAAAGTTATAATATTAAATTATAACTTAAGTGATTCTTCTTGAGGGGTGCGCCATCATCAGAGGGGGCCAATTTTTAATTATATTTTATAATTAAAAATTTGAGTTGAGACTATTGAAAAATTAAAAAGAAGAGAAGTCGAATTTTTAATGAACCCTATTATTGAGGAAATCGCACTTTTGAGAAATATAAGTCATTTACATTGAAAATCGAGCCATTATGTGATTATTGATATTGAAATTGATCAAGTTTTGTCTGAGCACAGAACCTTAGGGTTTGAAACTCGACTTCATTGGGGAACGAGCCATCTCCATTGAAAGCAGTTCAAAGGGTGTGAGATATCACCTGATTTATTGCCAGCAGAGGAATTTCTTCACTCAGAGGAAGTTGCAGAGCATCACAGTTAATAAATACTCAGGGTTTTTGATTAGCACTTCATCCAGCAGAGGTTATTGCACAGAGGCGCCTATACTCATCAAACCTGGAGATTCTCCTTAGGGCCGTACATTATATTTATTGCTGTTGTGTATCAAGCCGTACCTTTTTGTACCAGGCCGTACTACCTTCAGAAAGGGCGTATCTTCTCCTTGAAGCAAAACGCCTAACTTGGGATCAGTCTGTCACTTCCATCTTGGGCGCCTATATCACTGGCACTAATCTGGATCTTCAGATGGAGGGAGAAAGAAGTTCATTCGCAGCCGTACCAATTATTACCAGTTGCTGATTACCAGGTTCTTTCAATAAAATATTGCTATTTCTTGATTGCATGCTACCAGATCATTATTGTATTGATTCTATCTGAGCAATAAAAGATGCGCCTACAATAGAACTTGCATTTTCTATCTATATTGTCCGTTGAGTATTTTATCTAGATTTTATCTCATTTATTATCAAAATCGCAATTTCTCAATTTCATGCAAAAAACCCAAAACCACAAAAAAAATCAAAAACTTCAGATAACTTTCAGAAAACAGACAGTATCAGAAACAGGGGGGAACAAGGGGTTTCTACAGTGGTATCAGAGCTAAATCCTGCCATCCTAAGGGTTTAGCCATCATATGCAGCCAGACGAGCTTGAACCATACAGGTATTATACACGCAGACGTGCCTTGATTGACAGGCAACGGAGTTTGAGTAGGCAGCCAGAAAACATGGCTGACAGGAATGACAGGGCTGACAGAGCAGATATACCTAGAGATCAGGACGATGCCGAGGTTTTAAACACTCTCAGAGACTTACGTGCAGGTCAGCGGTAGTCTAACGATGTGCTACAGCAGTTGGCAGTGGCAATCCAGAGGTTAGGTATACAGAGGAGACCGTCACCACAGCGTGACGATAACAGGAGTGATGCAGGATCTCGGAGAGCACCTAGGACTGTTTCACGGACAGCAGACAGGCCCACTAGGCCTACTTTTGTGAGACAGGAGCCCGATGAGGCTATTGCAGGTGAGGAGCATGAGGAGTTGTTCGTAGATACACTGATGGCAGCGAACGAGGAGTGGGAGTTAGTACCACCTGATGTCAGAGAGAGGATTTCCTTTGACCGATTTGTTACACAGAGGAGAGAATATTGCAGAGGACGACAGGATTGGAGACCTAGACATTAGAACAATGACCTAAAACATGCTACAAACAAACTCAATCTAGCGATGTTCGATGGTAGTGGCAAGGTGACAGCCCAGGCATGGATCAGTAAGTTAGCCACATTCCTCACATTACGCCCGATGGCTGAGAGAGATGCTATCCATTATGCGACACTGCATCTTGAGGGAGTGGCTTACGATTGGTGGCACCACGGTATGGTGACCTTACAGCATGACAGGATCACATCATACCAGGAGTTTGTGGACAGATTGGTTGAACGGTTTGACAGGAAGGATCCAGAATCCTACTTCAAAGACTTGGCTCAGTTGAGACAGAGTGGCAGTTTGGAGTCCTATATTGGTGACTTTCAGAAGTTATCAGTCATGGTTCCGAACATTTCAGAGAGGCGATTGGTAGTACTCTTCCTGGAGGGTTTGACAGAGCCACTGAGAGGTTGGATCAAAGCCTTTGATCCTCCTTCTTTACAGGAGGCGATGAAGAAAGCACAAAGCATGGAGTTAGCAGCACCTTCTAGTAGATTTAACTCCCGAGGGTCTTTGTCATTTAGAGATAATAAGGGCTTTAACAGAAATAAGGACAAATCTGATTTTAACAAAGAAAAATCAGACTTTAAAAACGATTCAAAAGGTAAATCAGCAGCACCACCTTTGGATCGTGAGGCCCTTAATGACCTACGCAGGAAGAAGCTTTGCTTCTACTGCAAAGGACTGTATGACGCCAATCACGATTGTCCTCTAAGACCTAAGGGCAAGGCAAATCAAGTGATGTGGGCATATTATGAGGACTCAGAATCAGAAAATTCCGAACAGCAGGAGAGTTCCGAGGATTTAGAGTCAGAGGCTCCAGAGCCTAGAGCTGAGACAGAGCCAGAGCTTCAGATACAGGAGGCACGGCTATCTAGCATTCAGCAGGAGGGCTCATTCAGGATTCGGGGTGTGTTAGTAGGACAGAGGGTCATCTCCCTTCTTGATACAGGAGCCACACATAATTTCATTGATGCTAGGTTTGTTGAAAAACGCGGACTCATCACTGAGGAGTTCGAAGGAATTAGAGTTAAGGTAGCCGACGGGCACACGCTGAGGTGTGAACGCATGATAAAGGATCTCCCTTTACGCTTGAACAATTATGAGTTCAAGGCTGATTACTATGTTGTTAATATGGGGGATATTGATTTGGTCTTGGGAATGAAGTGGCTTCATTCATTGGAAGAGGTCACTCTTCGTCTCAAGGATATGGAGATCCGTTTTGATGTCAATGGGAAGACACACATATTAAAAGCAATACGGGACAGCGACATCAAAACAATTTCTTTTCGTCGGATGGAGCGGCTCATGCGTCACGACATGGTAGAGTGGGCTGCCGAGTGTCATTTAGCACGAATACAGGAGGGACAGCAAAAAATAGAATATCATCCGGACATTCAGAAGTTGAGGATTAAGCATGATAAGGTGTTCAGTGATATTCCGCCAGGTAGACCTCCAGACAGGGGCATAGAGCACATTATTGAGCTCGAGGAGGGCGCTAAGCCCGTGATGATAACTCCTTACAGGCATCCTAAGAGGTTAAAGGATGAGATAGAGAAGACAATAAAGGAGTTACTTGCTATGGGACACATTCGACCTAGCAAATCGCCATTCGCTTCTTCGGTGGTCTTAGTTAAGAAGAAGGATGGAACACTGCGCATGTGCATTGATTACAGGGTCCTGAATAAGAGGACAATTAAGAACAGGTACCCGATACCGAGGATTGACGAGCTTATTGATGAGCTCCATGGTGCCTGTTACTTTACCAAAATTGATTTACGGTCGGGTTATCATCAGATCAGAGTCCGTGAGCAGGACATAGAGAAGACAGCCTTCAGATGTCATTGTGGGCACTTTGAGTTCGTAGTGATGCCATTTGGGCTCACTAATGCGCCAGCTACTTTTCAGTCTACGATGAACAGGGTTTTTCATTCATTACTGAGGAGGTTTGTGTTAGTCTTCTTCGATGATATTCTCATATACAGCAGGACATGGCAGGAGCACTTGGCTCATTTGGAGACCGTATTGAGTATTTTGGAGAGGGAGTCCTTGTACGCCAAGGAATCCAAGTGTGACTTGGGGATGACCGAATTGCTATATCTAGGTCATATTATCAGTGCAGATGGAGTGCGTATGGATCCTGAAAAGATCCGCGCCATTGTTGATTGGCCTACACCGGCAAACCTGACACAGTTGAGAGGGTTTCTCGGTTTATGTGGGTTCTACCGCAGATTCGTGAATGGTTATTCGCGACATGCAGCCCCGATGACAGATTTACTGAAGAAGGGGGCTTTTGTTTGGACTTCTGAGGCACAGGAGTGTTTTATGAAGTTCAAGGAGTTGATGACCACATGCCCTGTTTTGGCACTACCTGACTTTACGAAGCCGTTCGAGCTTCAGTGCGATGCATCAGGTGAGGGCATTGGTGCGGTGCTTATGCAGGACAAGCACCCGATTGTGTATGAGAGCCGCAAGCTCAGAGGACCAGAGAGACTGTATAGCATATATGATAAGGAGATGCTCGCGATTATGCATGCTTTAGCAAAGTTTCGACAATATCTTGTTGGCAGCAAATTTTGCATTAAAACTGATCATAACAGTTTGAGACACTTCTTGGGGCAGCGAGATCTCAATGATAGATAGCAGAAGTGGGTCAGTAAGTTGCAAGCTTATGACTTTGATATCTCATATATCAAAGGCACACAGAACGTAGTGGCTGATGCACTTTCACGTAGACCGTATTTGAGCACAATGGTTCATATCTCGGAGGATTGGAGGCATATGATAGTGGCAGAGTATGCCAAGGATAGTTGGGCCTCCAGCATTGTTGAGGGGTCAGCAGTTGATACCAGGTATACGCTTGTAAATGACTTGATCATTTACAAGAACAGGATATTTTTGATCCCAGGATCAGAGGTGAAGAACATTGTTATGCGGGCCTTTCATGACATGCCTACAGCGGGACATCCCGGATACTTCAAAACTTACAGGCAGATACGGGAGAGGTTCACATGGAAAGGACTCAAGGGAGATGTTCTTCAGTATGTGCGTGAGTGCCCTGTTTGTCAGCAGAACAAGCAAGAGAACACGTACCCGGCAGGTTTGTTGCAGCCACTTCCGATTCCTGATTGGAAGTGGGAATGCCTGTCGATGGACTTTATTACGGGCTTGCCTAAAGCCCAAGGGCATGATTGCACATATGTAGTTGTGGATCGGCTTACGAAGTATGCCCACTTCCTTCCGATCACCACGACTTATACCGCTACACAAGTAGCAGAGGTATTCTTTCGCGAGGTATTCAGACTTCATGGGTTGCCTCGGAGCATTGTGAGCGACAGAGATAGTCGGTTCCTGAGTAACTTCTGGCAAGAGGTTTTCAGACTTTGTGGAACCGAGCTCACTCCGAGCACGAGTTATCATCCACAGACAGATGGGCAGACGGAGATAGTAAATAAGTGGGTGGAAGGGTACCTCAAGAATTATATAGCAAGGCAGCAGAAGGCGTGGGTCAAATGGATACATTTGTGTGAGTATTGTTATAACTCGACATTCCATATGACCATTCAGATGTCACCCTTCATGGCGTTGTACGGGTATGAGGCGCCGAGTTTCCTTGATTTGCTACTGAGCGACAGTAGAGTGCCGAGTGCAGGAGGTTGGTTGCAGGAGAGTCAGGACACTATGAGGGCTCTCAAGGAAAATATAGCCAAGGCACAAAATCAGCAGAAACAGTATGCGGATCAGAAGAGGACGGAGAGGCATTTCGAGGTTGGTGACATGGTTTACCTCATGCTGCAGCCCTACCGTCAGTCCACTCTTAGGAAGAGTGGGTCAGAAAAGCTCAAGCCACGTTATTACGGTCCTTTCAGGATCCTGAGGAGAGTTGGCGAGGTGGCTTACGAGCTTGAGCTTCCAGCAGAGAGCAGGGTACACAACGTTTTTCATGTATCACGCCTCAAGAAGGCGTTGGGTCATCGTGTGATACCATCTGCAGTTCTACCTCCCTTAGATGATGAGGGAAAGTTGATTTTAGTACCTGAGTCCATCCTGGAGTATAGGGAGAGACAGTTGCGTCGGAGGACTATCAGGGAATATCTGGTGAAATGGAGAGATTTGCCTGTTGAGGATGCGACATGGGAGAGCGAGGAGATTCTGCAGCATCCGGCATTGAGATTGCTTGAGGACAAGCAATTTCAGGAGGGGCGGACTGTCATGTCCCCTTCTCAGTGACATCTCTCGGAGTACAGGATTGGCCTATCACACGACCCTCGTAGGCCGATAGACTGGATAGAGGGTCACTTCGGAGCTTGGCTCAGCTTCAGTTGGCAGAGTTTGATCAGTAGGCTTTCGTTTGGGCTCGATCGGAGACTTCTTGCTGAGTTGCTATTTTTAGCAGTTCCTGGCAGTCAGCGTGGGACCCCTGCTATTTTTAGCAGTATGGCTTTGGCAGCATTCAGAATCACTTCAGTGTTCGTCAGCTTCAGACGGAACAGTCATCGGATGAGTAACGAGAGAAATATTAATATTTAATTGTATTAATTAAATATTAATTATTTAATGATTATAATATAAAGTTATAATATTAAATTATAACTTAAGTGATTCTTCTTGAGGGGTGCGCCATCATCAGAGGGGGCCAATTTTTAATTATATTTTATAATTAAAAATTTGAGTTGAGACTATTGAAAAATTAAAAAGAAGAGAAGTCGAATTTTTAATGAACCCTATTATTGAGGAAATCGCACTTTTGAGAAATATAAGTCATTTACATTGAAAATCGAGCCATTATGTGATTATTGATATTGAAATTGATCAAGTTTTGTCTGAGCACAGAACCTTAGGGTTTGAAACTCGACTTCATTGGGGAACGAGCCATCTCCATTGAAAGCAGTTCAGAGGGTGTGAGATATCACCTGATTTATTGCCAGCAGAGGAATTTCTTCACTCAGAGGAAGTTGCAGAGCATCACAGTTAATAAATACTCAGGGTTTTTGATTAGCACTTCATCCAGCAGAGGTTATTGCACAGAGGCGCCTATATTCATCAAACCTGGAGATTCTCCTTAGGGCCGTACATTATATTTATTGCTGCTGTGTATTAGGCCGTACCTTTTTGTACCAGGCCGTACTACCTTCAGAAAGGGCGTATCTTCTCCTTGAAGCAAAACGCCTAACTTGGGATCAGTCTGTCACTTCCATCTTGGGCGTCTATATCACTGGCACTAATCTGGATCTTCAGACGGAGGGAGAAAGAAGTTCATTCGCAGCCGTACCAATTCTTACCAGTTGCTGATTACCAGGTTCTTTCAATAAAATATTGCTATTTCTTTATTGCATGCTACCAGATCATTATTGTATTGATTCTATCTGAGCAATAAAAGATGCGCCTACAATAGAACTTGCATTTTCTATCTATATTGTCCGTTGAGTATTTTATCTAGATTTTATATCATTTATTATCAAAATCGCAATTTCTCAATTTCATGCAAAAAACCCAAAAGCACAAAAAAAATCAAGAACTTCAGATAACTTTCAGAAAACAGACAGTATCAGAAACAGGGGGGAACAAGGGGTTTCTACACAGGTCATCACCATAGCAAGCGAGAAGAATGAACAAATAGCCAAGCTTCAAACTGAGTTGAATAAAGATGAAGAATTACTATCCAGAAAGCAACAAGGAATGGAAAGGAGCTTATCATCATGGTTGAAAATGAAAGAATTCAAACTCAGCAAGTTGGTGAAGAATGGGGTCATCCCTGATAAAGACAAATATGTGGAGGTGAAGGAATCACTAAAACATAAGATACAAATATAGAAATCTCTAACTGATGCTATTCACCAGGTGTAGGAGGATGTTGAAGGTTACTGGATTCTTTTGATAAATAGAATGGAAGAGTTACCAGGTGATCTCCTTGATGATAATCACACCTTTCTTCCTTTCAGAGAGATAATACAAGTATTCAAAGAGGCCGTCATGAAGCTGGTGGATGATAAAGGTTTTTCAAAGAACACCATGCACAATATATGTGATATATGGCTATCACTTGATTGTCTCAAAGCTCATCTACAAAGGTGTAAGAAGATTTGTTCATCTGCCAAGAAGACGATCACCAAAATACACACTCTTGTAGATTACACGGTTGCACCAAATGAAGCCTTCCTATTGGAGACTGCAAAGAAGTATGAAGACTTCCGCGCCCAGAGCAAAGAACAATAAAGTCTTCTTTTTGTCTCCAGTGTTCATCAATTTTGATGTCCCTTAAAATGCATATTGTAAATAGTTTTTGACATCTTAAATGACTTTTTGTAAAGTGTAATTACACCGAAAATATGAGATGTAATTACATAGAAATAAATTACACTCAGTTAGATTAGGGTTTCCTATTTTTGCTCAACTAATTTCCTAAATTTGTTCTTCCCTCTTTTCTATAAATAAGAGGGATTTCTATTGTAATGGTTACCTTTTGATATTTTGCAATGAAGTGCTGCTCCTTTGAAACAAACATTGAAGCTTTGTATTCAATTTTGTGAATCTAGATCTAATCAATAAAGAAGAGGATTGCATACCAGACTTTGTGTTGGGATCGATTATCTTATGATTTGATTATATCAGTGGTGATTGGTGTATGAGATTTGAAGGGCTTCAAGTAGTTCATGTAAACTTTGTGTTACATCTATTATTTGGATTTGCTTTTATGTGTGAATGTTTTGGTTGAAAGATCTACAAGACTTTGTGCTTGTAATCGTTCATGCGGTTCGAGGAATTGTTGCATCTAAGAAGACTTTGTGCTTCTAATGCGACAAACGATACTTGTACAGATCCAACATTGAAAAAGCTACGAAACAACTTTGTGCCTTCGTGAGCTTTCCCTTTTCCTTTTCTTTTGTTATTATAAATCATATCTGGTGTTTCTACGCTTTGCTTTGACAAGATAGAGATATCGGTATTACTGATGTTTGTTAAGTTTCAATTATTAGATATAGGACTTTCCAATCGTCAAGCATTGTAAACATCTTCTTTGAAAAAAGAGAGAAGTATGAATGTAACACACCCCCCCCCCCCATTTCGTAAGTGTAGTGTACATTTTGTACGTATTTCATTAGTTTTACTATAGCTTCTATTAGCAATAAGAAGGGCACCTCCCCTTTTTGAGAGAAGAGATTATATCTCACATAGTTGTGGCTGAAATCTAGATAGTGTAATCTATTGAAAAGTTGATTACATTATTTTCACCCAACATTCTGGAAGTCCCTTCCATTTGATTAGAAACTCGGTAATGATCCTGCTTCTTAATTTTCTTTCTCTTGTGTCCATGATGAATTCTGGTTCCAAAGTGAGTTGTCCTTCTTGTTGACGTGTGTTTTATGACAACACCAACACAGAATAAAATGTCCAACGGTCACTCTATTCTCTTTTGATCAAAGTATCCCGCATGCTAAGATTGCGTGAAAGTTCATGCGTTCAACTCCAAAGTTCCTTTTATTGCGAATAGACTCAGTTGGTTGATGTGAATATGTTGGGTACTCCAAGGGGACTTACGTAATTGTTCGATTTCGTCAAGTAGATGAAAGGTTTTGACTATGATGCTTTGATGTCTGAACTGACCAGGAAATGCTGAATTTAAAGGGAATAAGGGGTAGGAATTCTATGATCTATTTCTAAGGGCGGAATGCACGGGCTGACTCTGACAATCTTCAAACCAAACTTTGTTTCCTCTCCCCTTCGGACAACTCTGACAAAGTTGGTGCAATCTTCAAAGGATGGGTAAGATGTTCAAATTGTGGCCCGACATGCACACTCCGTCACAACGATGTAAATGAGCACATGAGTCACAACCGAAGTTAGATACTGATATTCCAGTTGACCACGCAGGGTAGACTTATCGTCAGCAAGCCCGCTAGTGGTATGGATAAAAGAAGATTTGTCCAAACCAAACGCCACACTCCACAATTAACAACTATTTGCATAAAACAAAGTCTGCTTTACTCTAATCTACTTGAATTGGAAAGACGAACAAGCCTTGCTAGCTACTCACAATAGAAGATAGAACCACCAAACAATGATAAATCTTTGTATTATGAGAGTTTTCACAACAACTTCTTACAAAACTTTCAAAGGGAAAACTTCCTTTCCTTTTCAACTAAGCTAACTCCTAGCTCTACTCTTTAATTTCTATCTAGCTCAACTCTATCTCTGATTTCTGTCTAACTCTCTATATATTACAAATGAGGGGGGATACCCCTTTTATATCGAGCCCAGTCCAATGGACGGCTTAGATTCAAATACAATGGAAGGCCCAGATCTAGCCACCTAATCCCTGCTTAGGGTTCTAGCCCTAAAAACCGCCACTGAGAGGAGTGGGGCAATGAATGCGTTGGAGATTCTCCACTCCCCATCATGAACCACTATCTGCCATCAATGCACGTCGTCTCCTTCCAAAAGATCATCATCCAGAATGGTGTTTCCTTTCTCCTTTTCGCTGGCTGCAAATCTGATGAACCTGGCCAACACTGCCTCAACTTCCTAATCCGAAATGGGAGGAATGTGATCCAACTGGAACTCTAAAACTGTCACCGTTTGCCCATGTCGGGCGCAAGATTTCTTCCAGGCAACAAGGGCGTCCTGGGTGTTCTAAATAATACTAGAGAACGTAGAAGTGTTCTCGAAATCATCCTGTGTGAAGATCTTCACCTCAGAAAAGAATGGTGTCAATCTATTCTTCAAACCATCTGCAGTCACCTCTTTAGAAGTCAGCCTCCTGGCAAAGATTGCCTCCAACGTATTGAGGACTCCATCCAAAATATTTGTCATGGCCTTTCTAACCCTGACAGAATCCGTCTGTGATGCATCGTAGAATCCTCAGCCTATAACCACTGAAGAATACCATCCGGCGAAGTCATATCTATCCCCTTCCTGAATCACACCTCCCTCAACCAAAACTTGCAGAGGTCTGTGCATCAATGCTCCCAAACGAAGAACAACTTTTGTCTGATAGATACGAGCTTCTCCCCAAGCATGGTTGACTGCATCCATTCTTGCCATAATATCGGAGGCTTGCCAATAGGCATGTGCAAGGTCCTCCATAAACTTTCTTGTTTCGACACGAACGTTGGCAACCCACTTGTCTGCTTGTTGCCCCATTCTTTTCAAATCCTCTAACCCACTGATTGATTCCCTGGAAAATTCAGTTGGAAGCTCAATTGCCGGATTCTCTTGCCCACAAGGACGGGACAAGTGCTGCACGTAGCATATCAGTGTCTTGTGCTCTACCTTCAACTTCTTATACTTGCCCTCAACATAGGACAATCTATCCTTGAGTGCTTGATACAAATTATCGCACTCCTCAACTACCTGTGCTCCAGTAGGGCGGCCAAGTTCCATAGTTGTAATCACATAGTTTTCCAGAACGGCCTCGTCCCGATCACATTCCACTCTAGGCACTGCCACATGTAGTGTCCGAGAGCCATCCTCATCTGTTGAGATCTTAGAGAATTTCCTAGCCTTCTTCTTCATTGGAGGTGCACTGATCCTTTGCAACAACTCCATCTCAGCTGCAGGATCAGTCTCATCTACGGGATCACATCTCATACTATCCCTTAGCCACTCTGGCACCTCCTGTCGTATATCTGATATAACAAAAGGTTGCTCAACCTCGGCCTCTATCTCACGAACCTCTTCCCTGCCTTCGTTCCGACGAGGCTCATCATCATCAATTGGCTTAGTGTCTCCTGAGCTCTGGGCATCTTGATCTGAAGTAGCGTCGTCCTCGAGAGCTACCTCAATCTCCTACTGAAACTGAGTATCAGTGGCCGTCCCCTCATCCGTTTCTTGTTGATTCTCTTCTCGGGGCATGTTGATGCTCTGGCCAACTGACTCTCTACGAGGTGGCTGACTTGCCGCTTGCACTGCCTGCTCTGCATTTAATCTTTCTCTTTGATCAGCAAACAACGATACTTCTTGCATACTCAGAGAATGTGCCCGAGATGGTGTATGCAAGGATTCCTCAACTCTTAAAGGCTCAGGTCGAACTGGCTCTTTTCCTCTTGGCTCTGGAGTTTGACTAACCTGTCTCCTTTGATTAGTTGTCGGCGATCTGTGGTCTCCCATCAAATTATATGTGAGGGGAATTGCTCTTCCCTTAAGTCGGCTGACATGCCTCTCTACCCAACTCCGTATGAATGTTAAGACTGGGATACAAAGTGTATCCAAGTCAGTAATCTCCGGTTCTGACCAATCCGGGAGTGGTAAAGGCGTATCCCTCACTGTTTCGTAATCAGCCTGTACAACATTTATGTCTTCTTCAATTTGGTCCGACACTGGGACAATCTCGCACTCCCTGATCATCACCAACGGTATCCGAGAAAACATTCTTCTCCTGATCTCGATCTCATCCACTGCACTCGCCCAAAAGTCTTCAATCTGTGCCTTGTGTCTGAACTCTTCTGCCAATATCCATCTAATGTTCCTGTGGGGATCGTAGTGCTGCCTACTGGTATGGTAGGAAAGGTGGAAGAATTGGAGCTCATTTTCTGCCTCCCTAGCTGTTTGTAGTGATGGGCAGGTTTCATCTGAATTCCCCATAGTAATTGGGAATCCAAGTCCACCTTTCTTCTTCTTCTTTTGAATCTTATCATAGGCAATAAGTTGCCTAGATATTTCCAGCATCACTATTCTGTTTGTGGGATACCGGGGCGATCTATAAGGATAAGAAGAAAATCCTTGCAGCCTTATGTAGGTAAACTTCGGAAATTGGATAAATCAACACCCGAACTTCTCAATCAACTCTTGTGCTTCCCTAGATATTCTGTGATGGGTCCTTTGTTGCAAGGTCCTCGTTATGTGCATAGTGAAGGCGTCATTGACCCTTTTGTAATTGGTGGTGCTTGTCAAATGCAACTGTCGACAAGCCTCATGTATCTTAAATTGATGGGAACTGCACCCGATTGGTTCCTTATAGGAAATTCCCCTATACTTCGTCATGCGAGCCAACACGTAGACAATGTAAGAGCCCATGTAAAACGTTTTTGTTCTCCTCACGCCACAGAGCTGCTCGTGTATGTTGTCACTGATCATCAATGCCCAGTCCACATAATCCTTGCCTTCCAGCACCATGTTGACATAATAAAACATCCAAGGTTCAAAGATGAACGCTTGGGGGCATCCTCCAACTCTGCTCAGCATCATTATTAGATCACAAAACTCTTGCCTCAAATCCTCTGAGATTATCTATTTGGGCAATTTCGTACAAGTTGGCTTGGGTTTGATCATCCACCTAGTATTTATCAAATCAACACACCTGTCAAGTGTGGATGAGTACATTCTTTCAGCCCTTTCCCTTGTTTTATAAATCATCTTCTCATGGACTGGTATTCCGAATGCTTCTCCGATGGCCTCTGGTGTCAGATTAGCCAATATCTTGCCATCTGGCAAAGTGACAGTCCTCTGCTCTGTGTTGTAGTGGTTGGCGCATTCCATGATTAGCTCTGGACACCAGATAGTTGGCGGAAAACTAGCAGCTGCATACAATCCGCTCCTGACAATATTATGTGAAGTTACTGATGGGTGATGGCCTCCAGTTCCCATTATTCTTCTCCTGAATGCCTCCAAGTTAAACGAGCCCAAGTTTGTGTCAGCCAGCTTGCCCAACCTTGAAGAAAATTTTGATTCTGGCAAGAAGGACTTGCTCAATTTCATAGTCACTGTCTGTCTCGATGTGTTTGCCTTTGCGGACTCGGCGTGCTTCCCTCTTCCTGCAACTCTTTTGCTTGATTCAGCCATTCTGCAAAAAGGCAAGAGAGTTAGAAAACAAGACTTTATAATAAAATATCACTTTAAGGGCGCCAGCAGATTTTTTAAATAAAAAGGCTGCAACACTTTGTCACTTTCAGCTGCAAACCTCAACTGTTTACTTCAACTGTTTTAGAAGTTTCTCTATTTGCAGCAGTATAATGCCAAATGCCTGGAGCTATTCGTTTGCAGCAATTTAGAAGTCTCAACACTTGAAACTCCTCTCTTCAAGTTCCCACCTCAGCCACTTAACTCCTCACTTAGCAAAGTCACGCCTTCAGCAACTTAATATCCCTTCAATAATTCGTACTTCTCAGCAGTTATGTGAATTCGTACTTCAACACTTAGCAATTTGAGATCTTTGTTTGTAGTTTCGTGCCTTCAGCAACTTCAGCCTTGGCTTAAATCAAATCGCAACTTTCATCAAGCTAAGAACTCAAATCATCCCTTTTCAGCTTTTAGCAACTAGAGACTTAGAAGTTATCACTTGCAGCAACTCACTCCTCTTCACAAGCTCAACTTCTTCAGCAACTCAAGCTATTCTCAAATGCGAATTTCTCAGCAACTTGAGAATTTCCTATCTCTGCAAACTCGCACTTCAGCCTTAGCAAATATTTTGCACTTAGCAACTGGTGAGAAGAATGAAAAGGACTCAAAATCTTATAGCCAGATCGAAATCCCGTAGAGGCTATACTTAGCACATTTTTTAATCCCATTTTCCCTCCTTTTGCCAGTCGCAACACTTGTCGTTCAGAGCATCGGAACCTTGAGCTTCTAGAATTATGAACTTTCATCACTCCTGCACAGGCCCGCCTCATCGTATTTGCTTCTTTAAAATATTAAATCACGCACTTCTTTGGACAATTTTAATTCATATGGCTAAGTCATTTTGTTTCATGCTTGCTTCGGTAAACTTATCTAGTTTCAATTCTCAAGTAGAAACACTTCGTGAAGTCATATTTCCCTTGTTTGCCTCAGGGAAATTTCTTGAATTCGCCTTAGGAATTTATCAAAATCGGCACCAGGCAAAATTCTCTGTTAAAATAACATGAGTGAGGCGTGGAGTAAGTTTAAATCATCTCTGAATTGCAAACGTTCAATACCCAAAAGAAAATTCCCTCCAGAACTCGTCGTTCTCATGCGTATCCAGATGAAGGGGCACTTTTAATTTTTTTATTACTTTGAAGAAATAATAAAATTGCTAAGGTTTATTCGTTTTCACTCCGGACGTCTTCCACACCTGCAATCTTCAATTTTCTCTGCCTTGGCACCTTATGTGGTTTTCCTGAAAATTTCCTCCCGACTCCAGGCGCACATCACACTTGTTCTTGGAAAATTTTCAACTTCACCTCTTCCTTAGGCGTATTTCTCACCCTTAGAAAATAATTAAAATTTTAAATCGCCCATGAGGGGCGCATTTGAGGGTGTGAACTTCCATTTTATCATCTTCTCCCTTCCACACCTTAGCAATTTTGCCTTAGGAAAAATTCCTAGGAAAAAATATCATTTTTAAATTACCCATGAAGGGCGCATTTGATCTCATGCATCAACCTTTGCCTTCACCCCCTTAGGTATTTTCACGCATAGAAGTTAACACCTTACCCTTTCATCTCACAAGCAAGGGCGCATATCACATGTGGTGAAGGAAATTCATGGCGCGTTTTACATACCTCTTGCCCTTGGGCGCAAATCACCCATGCTACTTCCACTTCAAGGCGCATTTGAAAGGGTGGGGAGGAATTTCCCACGCCTTAGTGACTTTTCATCTCCCTTGGGCGCATTTGGCATAGTGAACTTCCATATGAGGGCGCATTTCATGTGTCATGAGGGAAACTTCCTTGCCTTAGCGCATTTCCTCCATTCCTTCTCCATGTTTTCACCTCATGTGGCCACCTTGGGCGCATTTGCCATGGGTAGGAGGAATTTCCCATGTCTTTGGTGACCTTTCACCTCCCTTGGGCGCATTTTGGCTAGTGGACTTCCATTCCCAAGCGCATATGAGGTAGCATGAGGGAATTTCCATGCCTTAGTAAATTTTGCTATGCCTTTACCTCTTGTGGGCGCACTTGACCCCTGCTCAAGGAACTTTTGGGCGCATTTAGCCCAGTGTGAAGGAAATTTCACACTTAGAGAATTTTGCTAAGTTTCTTCATGCCTTGGGTGTATTTTTCTTATGAAGGAAGAATTTTCAAGTACTTAGGAACTTTCAACCTCCTTACTCCTTCTGGGCGCACTTCATGTGTCCTCATGTCGGTTATTACTTATAAATTTCCAATGCCCTAGCCACATCTTGGCCTTCTATTTTTAGCAAATTCGGAGAAATTAGGGTTTCCTTGCATTTCATATATTTTGAGCCGGAGCAGGCGTGGTTGTGCTTCCATTGGCTTTGCCACCTCATTTATACCTTCTGTCTGCCCTGGTATGCTATTTTTAGCAAACCCTAAAATTGATCAATCCTTGTATCTCCGTTGGACCTGAAATTTGCTCCAATTGTTTTTGATGTTGTAAGTGACCTGTTCACACTTGCCTCTGGCAATGACGTGCTATTTATAGCCATGAGGTGACTTACTAAAAATAGTAAGTATTCAGATCGTGCTCAAATTTTGCCAGTAGGCAGCCTAAAAGATGTTGATCATGGTGGCGTGCTTTGTTTTGACATCTCTGCATTTCGTTCCGTCTATTTTTAGGCATAGCAGTGGAAAACCCTAATCTAACTTGCATGCGCTTCGGACTACTCCCACCTTGCTCGATTTCCGCTGCCTGGCAATCTGCTTGCTGGACTGAAGTGTTGGGTAGCTGCTGGACTGAAGCTGCTATTTATAGTAAGTGTCTGGAAAGTTGTCTATCTGGTGTCGGATGAGTTTGCATGTCACAGTGCTCGTGGGATCTCAAAAAACCCAGAAAACTGGTCAACATGCAGGCACTGGCTAAAAATAGTAAGTCCCTGAAAACTGACTGATTCCGCTTGCATGTCATATCATTGTGAAGCTCTCGCAAAACCCATATGGAATATCTGGACATGCACTGAAAATCACTGCATGCAAACCCTAAAAATAGCCTTTGAAGGCTGTACCGCTGAAATTCAACTTCTGGATTTGCATGTTATACCATCGCGAAGGTCTTGAAAAACCCAGATCCATTCTCCAATTATGCCTTGGAAAATCATATGTTTAAACCCTGAAAATAGCCTCTGAAGGTTGGATTGCTAAAAATAGCCAATTGTCTAAATCTGCTTAAATTTTATGTGTAGGCACCCTGAAGCTGCCCGAATGTGCTGGAGTAGTTAGAATCCCGAAATCCCGAGGAAAAGACCTCAAATTAGGTAATAGTAAGTTGTCAGATTTCAGTAAGATTTCAGTGGGACCCTGCCTTGAGCTTTCCGACTGTACTGCTACACTCAGATTTTACCTTGATAACTCAGTTTGACATTTAAAAAGCCTAGAGGATAGAAACCCTAATTTCACAGACTTAACCAAGATTTCAATCTAGGTCAAATGATGGGACACCCCCAGAAGGACAAAAGATCAGAGACAGAGAGAACCAAAGCCAAAAGACCAGAACGGAGGGAAAATTAGGGGGTCCCCATCTTGGATGGGGTGATGTGTGAAAAGGTCACAACACTTCCTCATCAATTGGAGGTAATTCGGTGCAAGGCTGGGTGTGTTGTCCAAGGACCCTTTCTAGCCATGATACGTGGAAGACATTGTGGATTTTGTTGTGCTCCGGTAGTTCTATTTCGTAGGCTACCTCGCCAACTCTTCTTGTAACTTTATAAGGCCCAAAGAAACGTGGTTTCAATTTTTCAGCCCCGCTCCTTTTGATTGATGTTTGCTTGTATGGTTGTAGTCGTAGGAAGACTTGGTCCCCAACTTCAAAAGTTTTTTCTATGTGGTGTCAATCAGCATAGATTTTCTGCTGGTTTTGTGCTTGCTGCAAATTTTCTTTGAGCGTCTTCAGAAGATCGATGTTTTTCTGTATGAAGTCTTGTGCACTTTGCACCTTACTTTCTTGGGTGATCAAGTGTCCAAAAGAGGGCACTTCGTATCCATATAGGGCTTTGAAAGGGCTCATCCCGATTGACATGTGATGGGTGGTGTTGTAAAAGTGCTCTCCCAAGTGTAACCACTTTATCCATGCAGTATGTTGGCCAATTACATAATTCCTCAAGTATCCTCCTTCTATCCATTTGTTGACTATCTCTGTTTGGCATTTGCCCATCTATTTGTGGATGGTAACTTGTACTTGGGGTTAGACTTGTCCCCGCTAGCCGGAATATCTCTTGCCAAAATTGGCTCAAAAATTTACTATCCCTGTCACTGATGATTGTTTTGGGTAACCCATGTAGGCGAAAAACTTCTTTGAAGAATAAATATGCTACTTGAGATGCTTTGTACTCTGATGAACTGTCAAAGAAGTGGGCATACTTAGTAAGCCTATCTAATACCACATAAATACTATTTTTTCCCTATACTTTAGGCAATCCGGTTATGAAATCCATTGAGATACTTTCCCACTTTTGGTTGGGAATGCGCAATTGTTGTAATAGTCCTACCGGATGACTTTGTTCTGCTTTATTTTGCTGACAAGCCAAACATTCTTGTATGTGTTTGAGCACATCACCTTTTGATCCTTTCCAAGAATACTTCTCCCTAATCTGCTTATATGTTTTGTAGCATCCTTGGTGGCCAGCCAAAGGGCTATCATGGAATTCCTCTATGATCCTATTCTTCATTTTTGAGTGGCGAACTAGAAATATTATCCCTTTATATAAGATGAGATGTCCCATAACTTGTAATCCTCATTGGGTACCCTTCCTTCTAAGATTTTTGAGGCTTGTGTATCTTTGGCATATTCAGCAATAATATTATTTTTCCAATCCTTTGAAATGCTTGTAATGGTGTTCAGGTGTGGGCGCCTGGATAGTGCATCTGCCACTTCATTATTGGTTGCTTTAACATATTCTATGTAAAAATCATAGGCCTAAACTTGGCTCGCCCATTTTTGCTGACGATCATTGAGATCCTTTTGATGCATGAAGAATTTTAGACTATTATGGTTTGTTTTGATGATGAACTTACCACAAACTAGATATTGTCTGAACTTGGCTAGAGCGTGAATAATCGCTAACATCTCTTTGTCATATATGGAATAGTGCTTCTCGGCCTCTATCAACTTGCGGCTTTCAAAGGCTATAGGATGTTTCCTTTGCATGAGTACCGCGCCTATCCCTTCTCCGGAGGCATCACATTCTAATTCAAACGGTAGTGTGAAGTCAGGAATTGTTATGACCGAGCAGGTGGTCATGGTTTCCCTGAGTTGCTCAAATGCTTGTTGAGCTTGATCATTCCACATAAAAGCTCCTTTCTTGGTCAGGTCCGTGAGGGGAGCGGCTATTTTGGAGAACCCTTTGACAAAAGGCCGATAGTAGCTACACAATCCCACAAATCCTCTAAGTTGAGACAAGGTCCTTGGTTTGGGCCATTCTTTTATTGCTTTAACCTTCTCCTCATCCACGCTTACCCCCTCTGCGTTGATCTTGTGTCCCAAATAGAGTATCTCTTTTAACCCGAATTCACATTTGGACACCTTTGCATAAAGAGATTCTGATTCCAGGATACTTAGAACTTCTTCAATATGCCTGAGATGCTCTTCCCATGTTTTACTATAAATCAAAATATCATCAAAGAAGATTATTAAAAACTTCCTCAATTGTTGGCGGAAGAAGTGATTCATGCATGATTTGAAATGTAGTTGGAGCATTGTTGAGACCAAACAGCATGACTAGAAACTCAAAATGCCCATAATGGCATTGAAATGTTGTTTTTGGTACATCTTCCTTCTTCATTCAAACTTGGTGATACCCTGATCGTAAATCAATTTTGGAGAAGTATCTGGCTCCATGCAGTTCATCTAGCAATTGATCTATCCTTGGGATGGGATACCGATTCTTGATAGTTCTCTGATTTAAGGCCCTGTAGTCTATGCACATTCGCATAGTGTCATCTTTTTTCTTGACCAATACGACGGATGATGCAAAGGAGCTATTAATTGGCCGAATGTGTGCCATTTCTAGTAGCTCTTTAATGGTTTTCTCGATTTCTTCTTTGAACCTTCGAGAATGTCTATTTGAGGTGATGATTACTGGTCTTGCTCCTTCTTCCAATTCTATGGAGTGCTCAAAACCCCTTTTTGGAGGTAAACCGAGGGGAATATCTCTGAAAATCTTCTTGTGGCTTTTAAGAATCGGTTGGATGTCGATGTGAATATCCGGTTCATGGGAGGGTGATTTATCTAACACCATGCATTGAGCTATCCACTCCCCTTGCCCATGCCTTACAATCCTTTCCATCCTTTTGCATGATACTAATTTGGGTGATCCATTTGGTAGACCTCTAAGTGAAACTTCTTGCCCGTTGTGTTTGAAGCAGATCTCTAAATTTGGATTATCCATGGTAAAGCGTCCAAGGGAGTTGATCCATGGCATCCCTAAGATCATATCATTGTGTAGATTCACCACATAAAAATCCCCTTTTATGGTATGATTGTCCAATGTAATTTCGAGTTGAGGAATGACTTTTGAGCATTGATCCATGGTTCCATTGGCAAGTGCTACTTTAAACCCTTTGAAATTTTGAGCCCCTAATTTTCGCTTGGCCACTATCTTTTACTGATGAAATTGTGAGATGCCTCGCTATCCGCCAAGGCAATAATTTTCTGCCCTTTTAGTGTGCCTTTGATTCGAAATGACCACCAAGGTCCCTTGTTCATCTTGGTCCAATTTTGTTCTTTTGGTGGGGGCTTCCTTTGATTTTTCATCCCAAGTTTCTTCTATCTTGTGTATTTGACCTTTTTTGCATTGGTGTCCTTGTCCCCAAGGTTCCCGGCATTTGAAGCATAAGCCTCAATCCATGAATTCTCTCCTTCGTTTGTAGGCCTCTTTGTCAAGGCATCTGTGCCCTAGGGTCCATGGTTCATTGCAAAAGTGGCAAGCTCTTCCCCTATCATCTCTCCTTCGTTGGTCTTGTCTGGGTTGTGGCTTGAACAAAGGATTCTTGGCTTTTTCCTTTGGAGAACTTGATTCTACTTTTACGGCTCTTTGAATTGCTTCTCCCATGGTTTGAGGTTCCAATGGGTTTACTATGTTCTTGATTTGTTCCTTGAGCCCTTCAATAAACAAATAGGTGAGTCTTCTTTGAGATAGATCGAGGACCATGATAGCTATCCTTTGGAAGTCCTTTGCATAATCCTCCACTGTCCCTTGTTGCTTGAGTTGGGTGAGTTCCTTGAAGTACCACTCAGGATGCCTCTAGTCAAATCTGTCAATGAGTTTTTCAGTGAACTCATTATAGGTGGTTATACTTCGGTGTCCTTGTGTGATGAGTCCATGGTGCCACTAGTCATGAGCTACCACTGATAGGTGTAGGACAGCAAATTTGATGCCATCTTCTTCGATCATGGAGCTGAGGGAAAGATAAGTATCGATTTTTTGAACCCATGATTGCACCGTGATCTTTCCTAAGCCATCGAAAGGAGGTAATGTCATTTTATTAACCCGAGATCTCAAGTCCTTGCTGGTCTGATTCTTTTTTTTTCTTGAGTTGGCTTGTGTTTTGACTTCATAGTATTCCTTGAAGGACACTAGTTTCTGCACTGCTGGATCTAATCCAGCGTACATAATTGCAATATCTTCTGCACTGTAGGCATTTTGTTCTTCGCTTTCTTCTATGCCATTTGCGATCGGAAGGAAAGGAGCCATGGTTGGCCTTAGCACGGAACTTATGGTTGAATGTTCATTCTCGAAGTGATTGGAATGCATCTCTTTCCTCGGATTGATTTTCTCTTGAGTGTGATGACTATTCATGCTTTGAAGGGTTTGTAGAATTAGCTGATTTGTTCTTTTGAATTTTTCATTTGTTTGCTCCATAAATGTTTTAAGTTCTTGGGCCAATTTATTAACCATGGTTCCCTTCCTTTCGTAAGTTTTCATTCACTTCCTTCCTACAGGTTGCCAGGATTATCCTCTAATACCACTATGATAGACCTTACTTATTTGAGTAGATAGATTTATAATTGACTCAAGCATTGTAGCAGTATCAATCTCAGTTCATGTCTGAGATGTTTTTTAATTAATCAAATAGCTTTGCTCACATTCTCAATGTCTGAAATAACAAATGATAAATGAATCTCAATAATTATATCCAATAATATTCCAATGATCAAACTTGTTCAAATAAATGTATATGAGTCATGAATGGAGAGCTCGGTCCAATTCAAGCAAATGATGAAGACCAGATTTGGGTCTAAAAAAGAAGACATCACTATTTGTACAGGGATATGGCGTAACCCTAGTCGACTCTTCCCTATTACTCCCAACTAACATATTTAGGGACGGATGTTTCTGTGCAGGGATTCGATGGCCCCTACGTCCTCCTTTCTTGTTACATCTTTCCTCTGAGCTGCCGTGATTATCAGACCACGTGGATAACGATGGTTTCTCTTTACATTCTTTGGGTCGATCTGCGCAATATCTCCTCTCTATTTTTCTCCTCCCCGAATCCTTTCCTTCCTTCTCCCATATGTATTTCTTCATCCGGCATGCCTCTTCGTGGTCACTCTTTCTAAATGATGTGTCTGGTCATTTCGTGGTTTTTCCTCCTGGACACATTGAATCGCTATCTTATGATTAGCTTATATTAAATGACAATTTGTTTATTATTTATATTTTATTTTATACCATTGTATTTTAAATGTGTGTATACGTTTATTTAGATGTTTTGTTTTATATATTATATATATATTAAGTATTATATATATATATATATATATAATATAATATATATCTTATTTGTATTTTTATATCCATTTATTTATATATATATATGTATATATAAATATTTATTTTATATATATATATATGTGTGTGTGTGTGTGTGTGTGTGTGTGTGTGTACATTTACATAGTTTTAAAAAGGGAAAAGAACTGTAATTAGACTATATACTTATCTTAATGGAGCTTGGAGGATGGGGACATCACAGTTGCACATTGTCCAATTAGTCTCGTTTGTATCAGTTAACTGATGGTAGCTTTCCAGTTAACTGTATAGTTTATTTTCATTAGGTTTAGCAATAAAGATCTTGCATGCTCGCAAGACTTTAGTTGACTCAAGGTGATTTTAGGGTTCCCTACACCTTTGATGTCTATAAATAAGAGTTTTTTGCTCATTTGTAAATAACTTTTGCACGTGATAGCAATATATGTTGCGCCTACATTGCCTGTAATATTGTTATTTTGTATCTGTTCATGAGTGATTACTGTATTAATGAATAGTTGTGCCACCTTGCCTTCATGTTATTACTATGGTGTTTATTCGAAGATTAATTAAATGGGGTTGCTAGTTTGATCGTTTATTGTATGCATGTTTCGCCTATGCAATTTGTTGTCCTAGTTGCTTACCTTGTGTTTTGTTTCTAATAAGCCTATTCAGATGAGCAAATCGTTGCGCCACCTTGCCCTCATGTTGCAAATTTGTACTTAAAGCTTATTATTTGATGTGTCTGTCAATAAACTTATTCAACCAAGCAAATAGTTGTGCCACCTTGCCTTCTCGTTGTGAATATGTACTTAGTTTATCATATATTCGTTTGTTTCTAATAAACTTCTTCCCAGCCGAGCAAATAGTTGTGCCACCTTGCCTTCATGTTGTGAATCTAAATCTGAAGTTTATCGTGTAATCACATTCTTGCTTTGTTTCCTCATGCTCTGTTTTCTTGAGGAAATTGGATAGTTTAAAGCTTTTAGTTTTTAGTTGTAGTTAAAGCCCTACGAACCAAAGAAAATCCTTAGCTGCAACGTCCTTGGTTTTCTTAACCTTGTGCCTCTTCCAGCTGAGTCAAAAAGATAGGATTTAGTTATTTTACTTTTAGAACGCATATCAGCAAAAGAGGGAGCTTCCCCTCCTAATTTGAAGAGCAGTCATTGCATACTGTGCATAGTTGTTCGTACCAACTCGCACTCCAGAGGTGCTAATTGTTACGCCAACAATGTTCAATATCACTTTGTGCGAGAGATGGTTGAGAATGCTAAGGTCTTGATTGATAAGGTTGACACTTTGGATAATGTTGCAAATTCTCCTAAAAGGTCAGTGACCACGGATAAATTCTCTTGGTGCAGGAAGGCAATGGGCTTTGATCACTATACTTGATTTATTATTTGTATTTCTTGGATGTAATTGCAATGTATAATGTCAAGTGGGAGAATGTGAGGTTAGGTGACATTTACCTTGCAAACCTATGTCATTTTTATGTCTCCATGTATCTTGGAAAGTGTCCTAGGGGACATGTGAGAAATGTATCTAATATTGGCATATTGTAATTGCATTTTCAAGATGAAATTTGATGTTGGTGGAGGTTACACATCACTAGAGGACAAAATTATCCCTCCTAAAAAATGTGAATGGGACTTAGGTGGGGAGCCAAGTTTGGAGGGAAACAGGTCTCCATTGGTTCTCCATCTAGAAGTTGAATAGTCACAGGAGCATCCTAAATGCCAAAAGTTGAAGGGGCTATGGGTTAGGCACTCATGTTGAAGCCTTGTGCACATTAATAATTTATTATCATGATGCTTGGTTTTCCAAGGAAAGGGTGTTGACTTTTGCAAGTGGTTTTGGCACCCCGTGTTTCGGTTTACCGCCCTGGTTTTGCCTCCCACTAGTTCTATAAATTGGAGCCTTGAGATGGTAGTATCATCTTGTGTTATTTGCAGGAGTATGGAAGCATCCAAGTTGTAGGAGATTAGCAAGGAAGTGTATTGTGGTGTATTCCTCTTGTGAAGATAAATAATATGCATGCCCTCTTTTCTCGTGTGGAGTTTTTTCCTGAAAGGGTTTCTCCACATAAATTTGGTGTCATATTTGTTTGCTTTTTTTTCTAATATAGTGAATGTGCAATCACATATATATAATCAGATTTGGTAATCTTATTTTCAGATTTGAATACACATACATAAGTTAATATTGCAGCTTCGTTTCACCTTGTTTTCAACATTTCCTTGATGCAGTGACTATCTTGTTGAAGCCCCATGACTTCCTCAATAGTGGTAGCTACCACATACTTGTTTTAAATTAAAAATTTCTTCATTACTTTCCTTATCACAGATTGGACGGTTAATAACAAGAAAATATTTGTTTTCTACTTTTACTCCAAAACCAAAACTACTACCCTCAAAGTCTATTGAAAATCTATTTGCAAATAATATTGGAATGAATTTTCGATTTACTCTCTAGACAAAACCACACTATAGAAAGCATAAACTTCATACCCAGCCTCAAGTCTCCACAATCTCCAATCAATATGGACACCTATGAATCCTATGTGAATTCACCTCAGAATTGGATAGGAAGAAATCCTTCTTCGAAACCAATTTTCCCTTAGAGTTTTCATCCTAGGGTTTCAACTTGACCAAAATACCCAAACTCCACAATAGAAGATGAAATTGTCAAAAACATCTTAAGTTCTCCTTTTGAATACCTTTCTATGCCATCTTTTTTAACATTCACGAGATTATAGTTTATTTCCCCCAAAAAGTGACTTTATAATTTTAATTTTTTTTTGAGACTTCGAAATAAGTCACTTTAATATAAAAAGTTCTTTATTAAAATAATTAATAAAATATAAGTTGCCCATAAAAATAATAATTTAAGACAACTTAATTTGATTAATGTATTCCCTTCAATAAATCTCATTTAGACTATAAGAATTAAAATAGGCTAAAGGTCTTCGTCAACACTCACCCCAAGGAAGGGATCATTACATATTAATGTCAACTCCTCCTTAAGATCCTTTTGTGGTGCCCTTAGCTTCTTCAATAGGAAGGATTTTCAACACAATTCTCTTGATGAACTACTCGTTGGCAACCTTAGATGCACAACAACTAACACCATGCCATATTGATTCAAAACAGACCAAATACCATCATTAAAAGATGTCTCACCTATGGATGAAGTCATGATTCAAAGCTCCATCCTCTTGCTCATGACAACTCTTGGGGCTACATCTTCTATGCCTCAAAGCATTTCCTCTTTCCCTTCCAATTTGAATTTCAGCTCCATAGTCTAATAGTTTAGGGTGAACTCTCCAAGAGAATATAAGTATTGCACACTCAAAACGATTGCCATATCTCCTTATCAAACAACATATAAGTCATCACGCATTTCATGCCTTCCCAAGGTAAAGTCAAGTTCTATGTTCTTAGTACAAGGAATGGTAAAGACAACAGCAACTATGGCATTGAATCTTTCAAAATCCTCTATACCCGGTCCTCTCCTAGATATCGAATCCTCATCTCTGAAATAATGGGTGGCTCCAGTAACAATTAAAACCATAATCGTTTGCCCATGCAAAATTGCACTAAATCCAAATAGACGATACTTAGGTGCACCTAAAAGTGAGGCAAGAGTGCCTCCCAAAACTTCGTATTCTTTCGTTCCTCCTTGCTCTATCTTTTCAACTTCAAGCTCAAGAACATTTTATTTTGATTCTTCCTCTAATTCTACCTCTATGCAATGTATTTGTCCTCTACCAAGACACTGGTGCCAAGCTCCCATGGTTCCTAGCAAGAAACACTTCTTTCTTCTAAGATCATTCCTTGGTTCTTCCTTCTTCCGTGGTGCTAGAGGTGGTGACTCCTTACTCTTATTAAGGCTGAAAGTGAAAGGGAGGATGGATTGGATATAATGGGATGGATATGTAGATGGAATGGATGTGTATGGATAGGGTGAGGTAGATAAGATGAGAGAAGCTTGCCCCCAAGTGTAGGTTGCTCATAGATAGAGGATTTTTGTTCAAAGGAATCTAAGTCTCCAAGGTTAAAGATTGCCTAATGGCCTCCAATGATGAAAGTGGATCAAATGTTAACGTAACCTCTACAAGGTTTAAACAAACGCTTCATAAAAAGGACTGAGTCTCTTCTCCAAAACATCTAAAAACATAACAGACAATCTTTGAAATTCTTCCACATAATATCCACAGTACCACCCTATCTCAATTGATTCAACTCCCTAAAGCGGATCTTTGAATCCAACCTATCGAGCTTTTCAATCAATCTCTAGCTAAACTCATCCTAAGTGCTAATCAAATTGTGCCCTTAGGTAACCAATCCATAATACCGCCACTCATGGGCTATGCCTTCCAAATGAACTGTAACAAATTTGATAATATCCTCATACAAAGGGTTTAGTGAAAATTGGGTATCTAGATTTTGAGTCCAAGCTCAAACAATATTTTTACTTGTTCCATCAAAGTAGGAATGGTTAGCTTACCCAATCTATTTTGTAGATCCCTATGAAATTGATGTGTATTTGTCCTCCTTTCCCTTTCCTTCCCATGCTTCATCTTCAAGTTGTAAAATTCATTGAGTGACGTAGGCTACAGAGTTATCTTCCTCTCACTGTAAAAACTTGGGTTGGAAGGGTATAGATGCAGAACTCACCAGTCCTATGATTTCTTGTAGCACTCCCTTCACCTGTAGGGGGTGGTGTTGCCTTTGTAGAATTCAAGTTTTGCATTATCTGAAATAGCTACACCATGAGAATTGTCATTCGTTGTTGGCCTTGACTCATGCAAACAATGGCAATATACTTTATATCAGTCTTCTCACCATATGTCAAAATCCTCTTGCCACTTTCCACCATTTCTTCTTCTTCTAATTCTTCTATCTCTAGATACTTTACTTTCCTTCTTGAATAAACACTGAGTTCTTTATCATTGGGCTGCATGAAAACTTGTTAGATATAACCGTACATGCTGGCAAGATATAAGCTCCGGTACCGCTATAATGTTCCCAATCAAACAACTTTAGAAAATAGGTGATATTTCAAACATGTGCAAGATGAGACAATAATCAAATGCTAAATGTAGATGACAAATCTTAGTTGATCAGCATAATACAATATTTCAAACCTTTATAAACAAAATATGCGACTTTGAACAATAAATTAAAAAACCCTCACAACACTAATATACAACATTGAATGCAACATGAAGAATGGATCTGAATAGTTTGTGTCAAAATGCATCAAATATAATTGCTGTTAAGACAGATATAAACCCTAAATCTGAATGGTATATGTCAAATTCATCAAATACAATTGTTGGTTATCACTGATATAAACCCTAGGTTGCCAAATATACTCAAAAATAATTATAACAGAAATAAGAATCTCTTGAAATTGATTATTATTCAACTATAACAGCTGAAATCATGGTACAATACTAATGAAATGATGCTAGAAACAATTTGCAAAACTACGACAATGATAAATTCCACTCAAAGCAGATAAAATGACCAAAAGTGTTGAAGCTATGGCTGTTGAAACCCCTGTTATACTGGTACAAACTGTTCGAATAAATACAAATTTGATCATATGACTAAAAAATGTTCATAAAGTTGCTGGTATGGGAGATGATAGGATGGAATGGCTATAACCAGTTTGAATATCGCTGGAAACAGCAAAAAATGATGTCAAAGTCACCAAACAACTATTACATGGCACTCCCACTGTCATGTCCTCAAAATGGTAAGATATAAATGCAAATAAAAAATAAAATAAATAACAATATAATATAATTTAATATTATTATAATTATAATAATAATATAAACATTATAA
Source organism: Sequoiadendron giganteum (assembly GCA_007115665.2). Taxonomy (NCBI): domain Eukaryota; kingdom Viridiplantae; phylum Streptophyta; class Pinopsida; order Cupressales; family Cupressaceae; genus Sequoiadendron; species Sequoiadendron giganteum. Next base: position 10,837,178 of record CM021102.1, on the reverse strand, counting down.
ATATATATAAAGAAAACTAATATAAAAATAATAAACATTGATATAAATGTATAAATGGCAGCAATTACATTGGAGCAGCCAAAAATAATCAATAAGACAAAAAGGGGTGCCAATGTGTGAATTAAGACAAAATAAGGGCTAGCAATTCTATTCAAGAAAAGACAGCAGCGATTATGTAGGAATAAAAAGAAAAAGAAAGCCAGTGATTCATATAGGTAATGGTAAACAATTAGAGGCAGCACTCAAGATAACAATAAATAGTTATCAAGAAAGACATCGATTGGGATGAAGAGTCATGTCTTGTCCCCACCGAATAAAGGGAGATCATATTCTAAAGAGTGGGGGCATCGAATAAAGTTAAGAAAGGTATTAGGAGAATTTATTAAGGGGAACGGCAGAGATAATAGAAAGAAAATCAGAAATAAGGAAATGAAAAGTGAAGGCCATCGAATCAGGGAGGATAATAAGCTTTAAGCACAGATATATAACAGTGAATAAGGACAAAATTAGTTACATTATCTGAAAATGAGAGCAGAGATCATCAGATAAGTACAGTGTTGCAAGAATATATATATATGATTAGGTAATAATGATGCTTACAACAATTATTAATCATTATTCAATTGAAACTAATCTATTGGTTTCTCTTTAAGCAATATTTCTGAGTATTGAGAACATATCGATCAAGGGGAACAGCATACAGATCAAGAAGACAAAGAGACTCAGACTCGTGTATCACAACATGACTACTTTCAAAGCTTACTTCAGATAAATCTCTATTTATACATCGAATCACAAGGTGCACAGAAACCTACTTCTATTCCCAAACTACTGGTTAAAGATTTTGTTCATTTATAGAGTATGATTGGTCCAATATTTCCAAGACTAGTGCCTATCCAATGGGTACAGAGTTGCCATTTACTAAGACGAACAACAGATTGGAAAAGCAAAGGATGATCAGTTGTACATTTACATACACCAAATGTTTGACATCAAACATAGAGCATACTTAATAATCCATCTATACATTACAAAATATCCATGTGAAATGCACAAGAGACCATTACAAACTTTTAATGAAGTAAAATGCTAACACATTTACCAATTATACATTACATTGTCCAAGGGGTTGAGCTTATTAAAGCATTGATTTCTCATTGTGGGACCCAAGTTCAAATCCCAAAGGGACATCTAATATAGAATTCTAAGTTGTGACTCACAGTCTTCCATAGTTGGCTTCTAATGTAGAAGTGATTTCTAAATAAGTAGATTTTGAAGTTGTGACTCTTGGTCTTCCATAGGTGGTTTCTAGTGTGGTTGCTTGAAAGGAGCTGATATTAGTTCCATGGTTGTGCTCGCAAGAGCTTGTATTGGTCTCATGTTCATGCTCATATGACCAAAAATAATTGTAAATGACAAGCAATATAAAAAAAGTATACATTACACTCATACCAGCAAATGTGGCAAGAAAAACTCTTAATTGATTCAAGAATTTCTAGAAAATCTATATGCATACATGGAGATATTCATGCAACGATATCATATATAGCATTACAAATCCTGTGAGAATCACAAAACTACTGTTTACTCGCTATGGGTACAATGACGTACGGAGTAAACGGAGATATAAAATAACATTAACAGCATATAATAATCACATGGCAATCGCACAGATCATAGATATATCTCTTTATTCAGTATTCGGCAATTACATCATAATGTCTCCAGACATAACATAGCATAGCATAGCATAGTAGATCCCTCCTTCCCGACTACATGACTCAAGTACATATAGTACGCTGACGGTGGTTAAGGTACCAAGCGTCACGTCCCTTCATTATAACTAATTACTTCATCAGGAACTGTTCCCGAGACAACTAACCAACATGACCCGTACATAACATAAGTACATGGATTATTAATATTAACTAAAGTCTTCTTTACTTATGACTCATAGCCGACCAAGTACACTCTCGACCGACTACATCGACTCACGGCCGACCGAGTACACTGTCGGCCAACTACAGCTACTACTCAAAATCGACTAGAATGACTAGAGTTGGATCCCTAGAAAGTTCTAACACCTACAGCATCTAAAAACAGCCAAATGACCAATCCAATTTAAAGAACAAAACGCTTGCATATATAATACCCAAAATATCATATGCTCAAGCAGATATATTAAAAAAAGGACACCAAGCAGTTTAAGAATGAATGTAGAAAACACTGTTTCATTTGAATTACACAGCCACAAAGGAATCCTACTTAAATCAAAGGCCCAAATTGCACAAGGACGGTTTGGTAAATGAGGAGCCATCTACTACATTCATAGCATCCTGAAGCAGATGGAGCATACAAGGGTATGCATACTGCATTTAAACATTCTTTGGTGCCTTTTTCCTACATTTAATACTCACATTACACACCCTTTCTTATTTGTTGAAGATTCTAACCTTTTATGAACTTGTTGCATTTTCAGCAAGTTCATGAGCTCACAAATTTGCTGACACCACGAACCTGATCACTTTTCCACTTTTCTTTCCTTGTTTTTCTCCATCTCTCCATTTTTCTTCACCTTTGTTGAACTTTTGATGACTTCACAAACCCTGTCAGCATTTTGCAGTTTCAGCGAACTTAAGAATATGCTGCACTTGTTGAAGGTTCATGAACCTATAAGTTTTGTGACACACTAAACTTATCCTTCCTTTGTCGCACTTTCATAAAGTTCATGAACTTTGCAACATGTAGAACTTCACCACTCTTTCTCTTTTCTTTCTTTTCACTTTCTCTCTTTCTTTTCACTTTCTCTCTTCCATTTCGCAAACCTTATTAATTTTTGCAAAGTTCGCAAACTCACTAACTTCGCAACATCACAAACTAAGCGAACCTCCTACTTTCTCAAGGTTGTGGGAAGTTTACAAACCTATGAACTTTCCAATGTTTGAATACTTAGGCATTGAACAAAAAGGAGAATTGAAATCACTTAGGATTTTTAAGGGGTTTTAAGCATTTTCAACAAAAGGGGCCCAATGAAGATCTCTCAAATTGGGTATAACTGATGTGCAAACTAGGGCAAGTGCACAAGATAAATGGATTTTGCTAATTTTGAGGCTTGTGAAATTGGGTCCTAACAAACCTCACTAGTATATGGAATTGAACATACTCATTCCCTTCTAGCCAGTCTCAAGTTATAGTGATAGACAAACAAATTATCTATGGACAATCTATCTACCAATGAAGCAATACCACGTTTCATCATCCAAGGATACTGTAGTCACATCTTGTAGTAGGGTTATGAAGGAAAAAAAAATCAAATTAAAGTGAATTTGTTTTGAAATATTACGGTGCCAAACACTTATGTCAACACCTTGATAGGTAGGTAAAGAGTGAGGAATTATCTTGGAAATACAAATTAGGAAAACTATAAAAAGATTTTAATATGTGATCTTTTCCAAACCCACAAGGAAAAGAGCTTATAATAAACCTTAACCAGCTAGAATAAAAATGCGTATCACGCACATAATTTAGTCATTCTTTATTTACCCAAGAAGATGGCATAAAACTATCAGCCTTTTGTGCATGGATCAACCTTTTATAGTTCTTCTGACAGGTTTTTACAGAATGCACATAACTTTCTTCACTATGTTTGGTTTCATTCAAAGAAAATGTTAAGTTTCATACATATAACCCATTTGCTTACCTCTCTTTCAATCCAAGTGTCAGCGCTTGACTTGGCTGAATATACAATATCAATACTGCATCACAATGAATTTTTGTAGTAAATCATAGGGAAATAAAATAAACAAGAATGTTTGATAAATGATATAATCAATTGCATGACAAGAGAAATACTACAACAAATAAATTCAAATGATACTTTGAAACACGTCTTGTTATAAAACTCAATTATATATAGCTACTCAAAAGGTCCATATTTGTACATCATATGTGATTTGTTTATAAAATATCTTGGTTGTCACCCATCATATTTGGATCATGCTCATTTAATACCAATTGATTCTCTACTTGGTGTTTCTAATTTGTGCCTAACTATTTCCATCTAGGCCTTGATGATTATTAACGAGTACACGATATCCTATTTTACCCCATTATGAGGCACATCCTCAAGATTACAAAGAATAAGTTAGAATATCGTTGTCTTTATGGTAACTTTCTTTTCTCATGCATTCATTTTGCAACACACACAAGTAAATTTGTACCAAAAACTGTTAAAATATGTGAAATATAAGAGGACCTATAAAACAGAGATAATATAAGTATTAATAGCCACAGCTTGTGACAGTTAACAACACAAGATAGGATAGCATTAAAGAACAACTGCAAAATTGAATAAATAAAGTAACAAAATGTTCCAAGAAGACATGTACATCTAAAATTAATTTTAACACTCAAAGGAACTACATTGAGCAAGAAGATTTAATGTAAGCTTTTTAGTTTGATTATCGTTGGAGATGACAATATCTCCTACGTGAGAACTATAATAAGCATTAGCAATAGCCAACCATGGTCTTCCAAGGATAAGGGGATATTCCCCCAACCTTAGGTTTTTCCAGCCTAATCAAAAAGTGATCAACCACCTGAAGGATAGTGGGATTTTGTTGAAGACCTTGCAGCTTTAGCCTATCCTCTCAGCCATAACATTGATAGCAGCTCCCAAGTCAGTCAAAGTATTTGGAATGAGAGTTGTCTCTATATGTACACCAACAACAAGACTGCCTAGATCTGAATACTTGGAAACACTCACCAGTCCAAGCATAAGATCAGCCATCTTCAAAATTACTTTAAAGACTTGAGGATCTTGTTTCTTCCTACATTTCTTAAGACAAGGTTCCTTAACAACTTTTGTTGAAGTAATAATTAAATAATAATGGTCAATTAGTTATTAGTCATCAGCTTTCATAAAGCCATTCCAACTTTAGGATACTTCAATATGTTCTTTTTTATTTGTCCCACATTCATAATATGGGTTGTCTCCCATACTTGTAATCCTATAAAAGAAAGCTTTTTTCTTATTTTATAAATTAATATCTTGGTAAACTATATGTGCTCCATCTCCATAATATGTTATTAGAGCTTAGCTAAGGCCATAGAGTCTATTAAAGCGTGATAACCTAGGGACTGCTGCCTACAAAGACAGATTGAGGGATTGCTAGCATAGCACAGTGAAGAGCCAAACGTTTTTGTGAACCACATCATACAACAAATCTGTATGGATTCGCAGGCAAGAGTTTAAAATAAAATATAGTAGTTATTTTTCCTTGAAAAATTATGACATTTGTTTTGGGCCAAATTGCAACAAGGCTTCTAGTGAATATAGCAGAATTTTTTAAAGAAAAATAATGGACTTTCTATTGCTAAAAATCACAATTTCTACTCAAAATTGCAATTCTTTTTCCTCAAAAATTGGCAGATAGTTTACTGTCTTTTTGTAAAATTTGGGTGCGAAGCCACCTAAGAACGTAAATGAATGGAAAAAAGGCATTAACAAAAAATCAGAAACAATAGAATAAACTGTATTCTATTCAATGTGAATGCAAAGCATACAAGCATGAGCAATTCCAATGATAGCAATAGGTGCTCGAGCATATAGGATATACCACCCAAGCGACCAAAAACACAACCAAAGTGGGATAAAGTGAAAAATTCCCTACATAAACTTAACTAAGTGTGAAAAGGACCAAAGTGGTGAACTAGGTAGGAAATATAACCTAGTCAAACTAACAACCCACCCTTAAGTATAACTTACGGGGAAAAGAAAAGATGCAAAAGATTCATCCTAACTACAAGGCCTAGTGAGCTACCCATATTAAAGTAGTGTTTTATCTTGTAATGGTCAATTAGCTTTTCGGATAGGCTTTAGTAATATTCTTTAAAAAAGTCATGTTGACTTTAAATATTTTTCCTATGAGTTGTCATCCTTATCCTTTGTGGATAAGATATTTGTAATCCTTATCCTATATAAGGATGCTTTTGCTCCTTATTTCTTAACAAATTATTATGCAATCTTGGCTAATTTTTTGTGTGTTGTTTTTGTACTATGGTATCAGAGCTTAGGTTTTGTAAATTCTCGGGATTGGTGAGTGCGTGAAGTCTATGGACTGTGGCAATGACGAATTGCACACAAGAGACACAAAAGAATGTGCCAGAGGAAGCTGTACAGATTTGTACAAAGGTTTTTGATGGAATTGTGTGTCTATTTTTTGTTTTTTGGCCGATTTTTTTACAAAATTTTTGCAGATTTTTTCTAGAATTTTTTGCAGATTTTTCCTGAATTTTTGTCAAATTTTTTTATAAAATCCCAAGTTATTTACTTTGCTACTCGGGTTTTGCGAATTTTTTCCCAAAAATTTCAGTGGTTTTTCTAACAGCAGAAAGCTTCTTCGTCTTCTGTGATTTTGAATTGTGGGAGGGATGGCTTCATGCAATATCCCACCCCTGATAGGATATTTAATTTTCTAATTTTCCCTAATATTTTTTCAGTTTGTTTGATGTTCCATTTTATCAAACACAATGCATGCTAAAGGACTAAATGTTTCAGATTTGCAAATAACATGTCATAACAGCAGCAAATAGATGACTTCGTCCATATCAATATAGAAGTTCCTAAGTAAAGATGTGACAGCAGTACATGTGCACAGAATGCTGATTACAGACTATTTTATGCTCAGTTTTAACTAGGAAATACTCCTGGGTTGTGAATGACATTTACAGGTCTGAACTTCATTTACAATACTTTCAGAACAATGAAATAGATGACAGTAAATACTTTCAGACTAGCAATGGCAGTTTGTAACATTGAACTCAGAATTAAATACTAGTTGACAGTGCTCCAAAGGAGGCTGATATATGCTACCATTCACAGTAAATATATTTCTTCTCAATAAGACTGTTGTTACAATGTGCAATACATAACACTTCATACAATCTGACAGTCTGATATAAATATTAATAGACTCATTATAATGCATATATTTCTGACCTGTAAAGGTTTGCTGGTCTGAACACAGTCATGCACAGTCGCAGCCTTACAAAGTGAATGTCTGAGCTATTATGGCATCCAATGAAGGCCTGAGACATGTTCACAATACCTCCAACCTGTACAACACCTTCATTAAAGCTCCCACGACTCCTATCAACAATTTCCAAGTCTATACGCTGCCCAAAATGGTAAGGAAGAAGCCCACGCTAAACTCTGAGTACTCCTCGTTTCCCACGCAGAACTTCAATCTCTTCAAATATCAACAACTTACCCAGGATAAAGAAATATGTAAATATATAATATCAAACCCAACAAGGCGACAGAAAGCAAGTAACACAACTAAGACCAATAAATGAATATATAACCTATGCAACATGAATATTTTCAAACCCTTGCCTTTCCGATATTTAGTAAATTATCAAACTCCTGATAAATTCTTCAAACTCTAGCTGTGAAGCTTTTCCTGTAATTTCTTTGAAGCACAAGTGCAATCCCCTACAATGGAATGGTCTACAAGCTGGTTTGGGAGATCTTTGACTCCTGTAACGAGTTGTTCTTCTTGAGGGATTTCCTCCTCAAAAAGCTTGAGATTTTCAGACTCTCCGGTCTTCAGCAAAACCCTTTTCAAAATAAACTTCTTCAACAATAAATAAATGAATGAATTAATGTGCAAAATGAGCTTTCATTGCTTTTCTATATTTCCATGCTCAATTGGCATTTGATTCTCATTTCATTTTTTCCCGCCTTATAACTCCTTTTAATATTTCATTTAATTAGGCACAATACTTTATAAAATAAAGTATTCTTTTAAATCATTTAAATCCTCTTTTAATAAAGTCCTTACGTCTCCCTTTCACATTAGCACTTAACTTTATATTATAAAGTGCACTAAAAAATCACTTATGGCCTTTTAAATATAAAGTCCCTTTTTAATATAATTTACTAACGCATAAAGTTAAATTATTTAATTTAACTTTATTATTTAACATTATTAATATTAAATGCATATGACCAATATTAACCAATATAACTCCAAGATGTAATTATGCCATCATGCCAAAAGTAGTAACTCCGCTAGTTAACCATACCCATGACTTACTATAAATAGTAAGTGTGAGCAACACATCCAAATGACTTACTAAAAATAGTAAGTGTGCGTCAAAGTGTCCAGAAAAGCCTCCAAAAGGCACACCACAAATAAACTCGGACGCTGAGCTGAAGAGTGTTGAAATAAACACCAAAAGGTCTGTTGAAGAACCAAAGATCACCCTTGAAGGGTGTTGGCGTTTCAAATCGCACCTTTGGAATGCGTTTTGGAAACAAACAGCTATGTGCAGTAAACTGCTCTTCGAATTAGGAGGTTGTTGTGACCTTTTCACACATCACCCCATTCAAATGGGGACCCCCTAATGTTTGCTCCATTCTAGTCTTTTGGCTTTGGTTCTCTCCCTCTTTCTCTCTCTCGCTCTCTCTGGTCTTCTGTCCTTCCGGGGATGTCTCTGTATTTGACCTAAGTTGGAAATTTTGGCAAAATCTGCAAAATTAGGGTTTTTATTCTTCACGCTGGTTTGAGGTCAAATTGAGTTGCCTAATTGAAATCTAATCTTGGCATTACGATCAGGAAGCTCCAGGCAAGATCCCATTAAATTTTCATCATGTTCTGACGACTTACTATTTTTAGTAAGTGCTCAATCTGGGGTCTTTTCCTCAGAATTCTGGAATTCTGAATGCTTCGACACATTCAGGTAACTTCAAGGTACTTGCACATAAAATTTGAGCATATTTGGACAACTTGTTTTTTTTAGCAATTTAGACTTCAAGAGCCAATTTAGAGTTTGCATGTGGGCTTTCTCAATGCATGTCTGGAGAATCTTTCTGGGTTTTCAAGACCTTCACGATGATATAACATGCAAGCCAAGATGAGGACTTTCAGCAGTGCAGGTTTCAAAGGCTATTTTTGGGGTTTGCATGTAGGTTTTTTCAATGCATGTCAGGATATTCCTCATGGATTTTATGAGAGCTTCGCAGTGATATGGCATGCAAGCAGAGCGGATCACTTTTCAGGAACTTACTATTTTTAGCCAGTGCCCACATGTGGACCAGTTTTCTAGGTTTTTTGAAATCCCTCGGTCAGTTTAACATGCAAATTCATCTGGCAACTAATGGATCACTTTTCAAGCATTTACTATTTTTAGCAGACATACTCTAGGCAGCTCCTGATGCTGCTCCAATTTCACAAGCAGAGCGACATGCAACAGGAACCAAGTCAAACAAAGGAAATTCAAGGCACATGCAAGTCAAAATTAGGGTTTCCACCTTTATGCCTAAAATAGGTGGTGAAATACATAAGCCGTCAAATAGAAGTACCCCATCAGGATCAGCATCCTTTAGGCAACCTATTGGTAAAATTTGAGCGCAAAACAAGTACTTACTATTTTTAGTAAGTCATTTCATGGCTAAAAATAGTAAGTCTATGCTAGAGGCAAGTGTGGACAGGGCACTTGATTCATCAAGTTCATGTGGAGCGAATTTCAGGTCAAACAGAGCTGCAAAAGTCAAGCAATTTTAGGGTTTGCTAAAAATAGCTGATGAGCTTGGGCAACAGGTATAAACAAGGTAGCAAGGCCACAAAAGCATATCACGCCAACTCCAGATTCAGAACGGATGAAAAGCCATGAAGAAGCACACTTCTCCAAAATTTACTAAAAATAGAGTGGCAAGAGGTAGCTAAGGCGTCAAAAAAAATTCTAAGTCCGCAAATGGAAACTGCCAGGAGAAGAGGTGAAATGTGCCCTTGGCATGGAGGCTTTAAGAATTCTAAGGCATGGAAAATTCCTCCACCCTACCTCAAATGCGCTCAAGGTAAAGAAATCACAAGGGAAAATATTCTAAGTGTTGAAAAATTCCTCCTCCATGGGTGAAATGCGCCCAAGGTTGAGAAAACATGGCTAAAAAAAAAAATATAAGGCGAGGGAATTCCTCCTCACCCCTCTATATGCGCCCAAGACATGACACTTCCTTCACCACATAGCAAATGTGCCCTCATGGGGGATGTTGATAAGAAATGTTTCTTCTAAGTATAAAAAGTTCCTCCTCACAGGGTGAAATGCGCCCAAGGTAAAGGGCTTGGCATGAAAAAGTTTCTAAGTATAAAAGTTCCTTCACCACCCCTCAAATGCACCCAAGCTTGCAAGGCATGAAGGCTAGCATGAAAAAAAACATTAAGTGTGGGATTTCGTCCTCACACCCCTATATGCGCCCTTGGCATAGAGGATGGTTTAAAATGTTCTACGGCGTGGGAATTCCTCTCCATACCCCTAAATGTGCCCAAGGAAGATATGAAGACAAGGTAAAAGTCTAGGTGTGGGAATTCCTCCTCACCACCTCAAATGCGCTCTAAGGAAGTTGGGACTTGAAGAAAACAATTGCTAAGTGTAAGGTAAAGGTTGCTAAGGCGTGGAAATGCTTAGGGGGTGAAGGTGGAAGCATGTGTTATGAAATGCGCCCAAGAGAGATAGGACTTGGCTATGAAATTTGCTAAGTCTTGAAATATTTCCTCCTCACCCCCCTATATGCGCCCATGGTGAGTTAACAAAATTTAAAATTTTCTAAGGCATTGCAAGGTGAAATTGAAAAATACGCCTAAGGAAGATGATAATGTTAAAATTTTTCAAGTGCAAGGTGAAATGCGCCCATGAGCATGAAGGGAATTTCTTCAAGGAAACAAGAAAAACGCCTAAGATTTGAAAAGTGAAGGCTACAAGTGTGAAGTGCGCCCAGAATTAAAATGGAATAAACCTTAAGCAATTTTATTATTTTAAAAAAATTAAAAAATTAAACTTCCCCCTTCGTCTGGATACACATGGAAATTATGATTTCTAGGAAGAAATTTTTTCTGGGTCTTGAATATTTCCCACTAGGAATGGATTTTAAAATTTTCCACACCTTACTCAAGATTTTTCGACAAAGATTTTTGCCTAGTGCCTATTTAATGAATTTCCTAGGCAAAATTATATTTTTCTAAGTCAAATAAAAGAAATATTTTTACAAATACCTTGGCTTATGAATTAAAGCTAGATGACTGGAATAATTTTGCCAGAGCAAGCATGGAATCAAATGCCTTAGCCAGTTAAGATAAAATCTTCTATGAGGAATATTTGATTTAATATTTTAAAATCTCAAAGTACAAACATCATGAAGCACACTTATGCAGGAGAGATAAATTTTCAAAGTTCTAGAAGTCAAATATTTTGATGCTTCAAGTGACAAGTGTTACGACTGGCAAAGGAGGGAAAATGGAAATTCAAATGTTTGCTAAGATTAGCCTCTTCCAAAATTCGACCTCGCTATAAGAATTCAAGTTCTTTTTTATTTTCTTCATCAGTTGCTGAATGCCAACTTGAAGTTTGTAGGTGAAGAAGTGAGAACTTGAGAAGAGAAAATTAGTGAAGTGAGTTGCTACGAGTAAATTTTTCTAAGTGTTGGAAGTGAGTTGCTACGAGTAAATTTTTCTAAGTGTTGGAAGTGAGTTGCTGCGAGTAAATATTTCTAAGTGTTGGAGGTTGTGTTGCTGCAAGTAGAAATTTCTAAGTGTTGAAGTGTGATTTTGCTGAAGGGTGTTGAGGTTTGAAGTTACAAATTTCAAGTGCTGAAACCTCTTATTTTTCAGAGCTCGGTTGGCACTCTCAAAGTGATGTTACTTTCTAAGTCTTATTTTTCTAATGAATGTTTTTCATTGCTGCAGGATGGCTGAAGCAGGTAGAAGAGCAGTTGGCAAGGAAAATCATGCTGAATTTAGCAAGGCAAGTGCATCAAGGCAGGCTGTAATAAAGAAGTTGAGCAAATCTTTCCTGCCAGAGTCAAAGTTTTCTTCAAAGCTGGGCAAATTAAGTGATACAAATCTTGGCTCCTTCAACTTGGAGACTTTCAGAAGACGAATGTTGGGGATTGGAGGTCATCATCCATCAACCACTTCACACAATATTGTCAGAAGTTGACTTTACGCAGCTGCTGGTTTTCCACCAGCAATCTGATGCCCAGAGCTGATTATGGAGTGTGCTAACTGCTACAAAACAAAGCAGAGAACTATCGTCTCACCTGATGGAAAGTTTCTGGCTAACCTCACGCCTGAAGCTATTGGTGAAGCATTTGGAATTCCAACTTATGAGAAGATGATTTACAAAACAAGAGAAAGGGCTGAAAGAATGTATGCTTCTTCTTTTGATCGATGTGCTGATATGATCAACTCTCGTTGGATGAACAAGCCACAGCCAACTCACACAAAGCTGCCGAAGCAAATAATCTCAGAAGACTTGAAGCAGGAGTTTTGTGACTTAATCATGATGCTTAGCAGAGTTGGAGGGTGCCCCCAAGCATTCATCTTTGAACCTTGGATGTTCTACTACATCAACCTTGCGTTGGAAGGAAAAGAGCTCATTGACTGGGCGCTGATGATCAGTGTTAATTTGCATGAGCAACTCAGAAGTCTAAGAAGAACGAAGACATTTTATATGAGCTCATATATTGTCTACATGCTGGCCCGGATGACAAAATATAGAGGGATATCATACAAAGAGCCGATTGGGTGTGGCTCTTAGCAATTCAAGATTCATGAGGCTTGTCTGCAGTTGCATTTGACAAGCACATCACATTACATCATTATTGAATTGTCTTCATATACACAATATCACACCTTCAAAAACTTAATTAAATTCAGCACAATAAGCACCGGAACAACTTCTGAATGAAACTATCAGCCACCATCCAGGGAGTGTCTCTCAACTTCGAAGATGATATTCCTTGTGAAGGATTTCATCTTCACAAAGTTCTGGAATTTATCCAACAGTACAATCTTCCCAAAAAATAACCACAACCAACCTGTTTGCACAATCCTCCTACAAACTTTTATTCACTCCTCTTTGTAACTCCTCTTGACTTCTTGACTTCTCATCTTTTCTCCATCTTTTAATTTTAATTCATTTTTCAATTCCCCTCAAAAATAACTTAATTTATTTAAACCTTTCAAAAACTTAAGTTACTTTTGCGCCAATAATTAATTTAAGTTGTCTTTATATTTTGACCTTTTCTTGACAACTTAAAATTAATTATTTAATTATATGCTGACTCAAAATTGGGGACATTACAATGATAATAAGCTCATCTGTGAGCTTATCCACTTCCCTTTATTTTCCCTTAAGTGCATCGTAGTAGATCTCACCAAGTTGGAGTAGGTGATCTCTATCTAAGAGTAGCTGCATGTAATTTATCTTGATCTCTACTATCGCTTACCTAAGCACCTATGAATCTAAAAGGGGAAATTCTCCATAAGGGTCCATATGTTCTCTGGAAGACCTCCAACAACATTTGGCCATCATCATGAGGGTGTCATGAAACTGTCTAATGGCTGCATCAATATGGTCTTCATTCACCTTCAATTGTCCTGCCAACTGATTGGATTCTTAAGACCCATCAATTTCATATAAATTTTCTGATTTAGGATCAGCGTCATGCAACACAAAATCTGATTTGTTTTCAAGGCTAATAACAACTCCATGAGCATTGCAAAAACCATCTCGAAGTTCTGTGAAACAATTATCATGATGTAAGGCATTCTCGTCATCAACCACTTCATATTTGAACCCCTTTTCTTCCACCTGCTCCTCATCAAACAAGTAGGGCCTCAGCTTACCCTCACATTGTTTGAAAACACTGTGAACCAAGTTAAAAGCAGTTGTAGACGTCACCTGTACTTGCTTTACAATAGTCAACAATAGAGATAAGATAGCCTAGGGAATTTCATCACTTTCATTAATAATTGAAGCCATAATGATCATCAATAGATTTATCATGTTCCTCACTAATATTATCCACAAAAAGATGAAACATCTGTAATTTATGATCATGAGAATCACAATCAATCATAACAACACACGATCTCACCTGTGCCATCAACTCTAGGACCTTGACCCTCTTCCCAAAAGAAGGAGCATCTGCGTGACCTTCAGCTAAGATTTGGAAGCATCTACGTGACCTTCATGAAACTTCAGATAAAGGTAGTGCCTTATTTATGAAGAATATGCATTTTTCAATCACAATGGATGAGAAAATGTCCTTGCAAGACCATTTACTCAAGATCAAGTACATCAAGGATCAATTGTTAGCCATTGGTCGAAAAATGGAAGAAGAGGACATGGTGGTAATCACATTGAGAAGCTTACCACGTGCTTATGAGCATATTTCATTGAGACACTGAATATCACCGCACAGATGTTGAACGAAAGTTTGAAGAGCTATGCAATAAGCTCTTATAGCAAGACAAATGGAAGAAACAGTTTGGTAGTAGTAGTGAAATAACGAGTGTGGAACAAGCATTTGCAGCCAACGACAAAGGTACGAGCAAATGGTCACACAAGAAAGGACAAGGTCACAATGAGGATGCAACAAAGAATTTGAAAAACATCACATGTCATTATTGTGGTAAGTTGGGTCATATGAAGAAGCACTACAGAAAGAGGTTGGCTGAACAAAAATCCAACCAAGGAAGGCCTCAACAGAAAGCTCATGTTGCAGAGCATTCAGAAGAGAAGGCATCGGCTTTTTATGCCTTCATGGCCCAAAGACCAGTAGATCGATTAGAGTCATCTAAATGGTAAATTGATTCAAGGGCATCATGTCACTTCACCAATAGCGAGACTAGTTCACAGAGTACACTGCTTGCTCTGATTCAGTGATCTTTGGTGAAAGCTAGTGTAATGTCCCTTACCCGGTTTGCCCTAGGATTCACTTGTTGATTAGGTTTAGGGTTTCTTCTTTCCAAATGAATGTTCTTTTTAATGAAGTAATCTTGGTTTGAAATCTGCATTCACCATATTAACAATATTTCCATATACACATATATTTGTTAACATTAATATCTAGATATCAAAAATATAAGCATAATCATAAATGTAATTTAACAAGCAAGAGGAGTGCCATGGGTGGATCCGCCCTGAAGCCTTCATGTTGGGCACGGGAGGTTGCTTGTCCAATCCTCCTTTCCCAACGGCTTAGTACCTACATTCTCCACACATGGTAGTACCTCGAAAGACAATGGCCCTATTAAGAGAGGAGGGAAACCCTAAGTGCCAAGGGCCTAAGGCCTACCACCCCCCTAAGTAATAGAATGTTGAGGTGGGACCCCCACCCTTCATGACCAATCCCTTGCTTGGGCCTACAGGCCTGAGGGTGGGATTTTTAGGCAATCCACTTGGCGGATGCTTCCCCTATCCTAATAGGGTACAAACACAGAGCAGACAATCTTTGGACAGTCACTTGTGCATTTACTATTGAATTATCTATATGCTTGGATCATGTTTGAGAGTATTATATGGATGCATGAAAATGTAACATAATGCAAAAAAGTACATGGATCTATATTACTACAATGATGCCAATTCTCATCATATTTAGTTTGTCTATGATCAATGATACTATCCGGAAACTAAATGTTGCTATATCATACCCTTTGTGTCATTCATGGTCATGATAATGCTAAAGGAACCATCATCAATTCATAAAACTATTATAATATTGATTACATCAAAAACATTGCACCAATAATCAAATGAGCAATATTAGTTTCTTATATTCAAAATATGCTAAATATTATTGCTAAGTGAGTACATCACCTAAGTTGCTATATCTCTCCATGTTTCCTTACTCGCCTCCATCAACCTTATACTGAATTGATCATAGATATATATACAATCTATTCATTTACATAAAAGAATCATAATTACTTATGAGGCTCACTGATTGCTGAAAGCATCATTATTGTATAATTGTATAATTATATATATAATTTTACATATATATTTCATAGAAATATAATTATTCCCAATAATCAACTTTGCATAAATATATATATATATATGTTTATGTATTTATATATTAATAATTATATTTATATTTTACTTCCCCAACTATATATATATATATGTTTATGTATTTATATATTAATAATTATATTTATATTTTACTTCCCCAACTATATGCCCCGTACCCGTTCCCGAGACGTCTCGGGTACTGGGGGACAGCAAGGGACCGTCCCTCTTTTTGCAGAAATCCCAGGAAATGTCCCCGGGACAGGGGAGCGGGGTTGACCAAAAGAGGGATGGCTGACCAGTCCCGGGGACAGCCAGGGGACGCCTGAGCCATCCCCCAACCGTCCCCCAGCAGTCCCCCACGTCAAAGCATGTTTTAAAAATAAAAAATATATATATATATATAATAGTTTTTAGTTTTCTGGTTTATGAGTTGTTCGTTTAAATTATTTTCATATATCTTTCACAATATTTGGAACACTCACAAGATAAATATTTGATGATCTATTAGAGATATATAAATTATTCCAAAAGTGTATAAACTTGAATTTATTTGCTTGTTGTTCACTAACAGGTTTTAGAGACAGAGACTTGGGATTTTGACCTTTTTAAACATTTTTTCACAATTGGAAATAAGCTGAATATTAAGGCAATTTGATGCCCAAAACTCCTTGAGTGCAACAATTTGTGAGCTGGAAATAACCTTATGTAATTTGATATAAGTTTATAAAGTATAACTTGGAGGTTGTATTATGATTCATGTAAGTTAATTCTGAATTTTCAATGTGTATTGAGTATTGACAAAGAATATTGAACACAAATGTTATATGCTAAGGTTCTATAATATATATTATGTATGCTTTATCCATGTTTCCATATGAATATTTAAATTTTCCCTATATATTTTAAATTTTCCCTATATTTTATATAGCCGTCCCTAATTTTGGCCTCAAAAATCGGAAACTTGGGGACTGGTCCCACCGTCCCCTGCCATCCCCGTCCCGGAAACTTGGGGTAACCTTGATATATATATATTCTTTCCCCAATCTGCAGTGTTTACCAGATTTCCATGTCATTTTCCTATCTCCTAATCCCTTGATCTGCCTGTGTATGCTTCATTTTATTTATTTTCTTTTTCTTCCTTTCCATCCATCGATTCCCAAACTCTCCTTTTATACATTCTTCAAGAGAGATGTCTTTTACAAATAATGGTGTCCTTTCAAAACATTTATTTTTTCTCCTTAATCACACCTTTTCATTATTGTGTGATTAACACCATTGTTTGTCTTGGGAGCGCTGACTACATGAGATAATATTTATTTCTTTTACTTTGATTCGTTCCTAATGCTTAAGAATATGGATCGTAGCCTTTTAAGTATGACTACTGTTTTAATGTGCCTTTATAAGATCGTTGTACACTGTCTTTTTAATATATTCAATCACTGACCATTAATACTCATGATCGCTACATCACTAATTGTTCTCTCTATATATATATTATCGTATGTTACATATTTAATATTAATATATTTATAAATTGAATTTATATATCAATTTTTATTAGTTTTATGTGTGTTTTGTTGACGTGTGTTTTATGACAACGCCAGCACAGAA
The DNA here is from genome assembly GCA_007115665.2 of Sequoiadendron giganteum. Lineage (NCBI taxonomy): Eukaryota > Viridiplantae > Streptophyta > Pinopsida > Cupressales > Cupressaceae > Sequoiadendron > Sequoiadendron giganteum. The sequence continues at coordinate 10,819,703 of CM021102.1, read as the reverse complement.
TAAAATGTCCAATGGTCACTCTATTCTCTCTTGATCAAAGTGTTCCGCATGCTAAGATTGCGTGAAAGTTCATGCGTTCAACTCCAAGGTTCCTTTTATCGCAAATAGACTCAGTTGGTTGATGTGAATATGCTAGGTATTCCAAGGGGACTTACATAATTGTTCGATTTTATTTGCCAAGCAGATGAAAGATTTTGGCTATGATGCTCTGGTATTTGAACAGACCGGGAAATACTGAATTTAAAGGAGGTAGGGGTAGGAATTCTACTATCTATTTCTAAGGGTGGAATGTAAGGACTAGCTTTAACAATCTTCAAACCGAACTTTGTTTCGTCTCCCCTTCGGACAACTCTGACAAAGCTAGTGCAATCTTCAAAGGATGGATAAGATGTTCAAACTGAGATTCACCATGCGCACCCCTTCACAACGAAGCAAGTGGGCACACTAATCACAATCGAAGTTAAGCGCTGAGATTCCAGTTGACCACACAGGGGGCAGACTTACCGTCAGCAAGTCCGCCAGTGGTATGGATACGGGAAGATATGCTCAAACCAATGTCACATTCCACAATTAACACTACTTGCATGAAATCAAAATCTACTTTACTCTACTCTATTTGAATTGGAAAGACGAAAAGATCTCGTCAACTGCCCACAACACAAAATGAAGTCACCAATCAATGAAATCCTTATATCATGAGAGTCTTACACAACAATCTTTTACAAAAACTTTCAAAGGGAAAGTCTTTCTTTCCTTTCCAACTAAGCTAACTCCTAGCTCTACTTTAACGTCTATCTAGCTCAACCCTATCTCTAATTTCTATCTAGCTCTGATTTATCTCTAATTCTAATAGATTACAAATCAGGGGGGATGCCCCTTTTATAATAAGCCCATTTCAGTGGACGGCTTAGATTGAAATACAATGGAAGGCTCAGATCAAGCCACCTAAGCCCTGATTAGGGTTTCAGCCCTAAAAACCACCACTGAGAGGAGTGGGGCAATGAATGCGCCCTCCAATCCTCATCAATGAACCACTAACCGCCATCAATGCACGTCATCTCCCTCCAGAAGATCATCCTCCAGAAGGGCGTTTCCTTTCTCCTTCTCGCTGGCTGCAAATCTGATGAACCTGGCCAATACTGCCTCAACTTCCCGATCCGAAATGGGAGGAATGTGATCCAACTGAAATTCTAAAACTGTAACTGTTTGCCCATGTCGGGCACATGATTTCTTCCAGGCAACAAGGGCGTCTTGGGTGTTCTGTATGATACTGGAGAACGTAGCAGTGTTCTCAAAATCATCCTGCGTGAAGGTCTTCACCTCAGAAAAGAATGGCGTCAATCTACTCTTCAATCCATCTGCAGTTACCTCTTCAGAAGTTAGCCTCCTAGCAAAGATTGCCTCCAATGTGTTGAGAACTCCATCCAAGATATTTGTCATGGCTTTTCTGACCCTGATAGGGTCTGTCTGTGATGCATCGTAGAATCCTCGGCCTGTGACTACTGAAGAGTACCATCCAGCGAAGTCGTATCTATTCCCCTGCTGAATAACACCTCCCTCAACCAAAGTCTATTGAGGTATGCCCATCAAAGCCCCTAAATGGAGAACAACTCTCGTCTAATAGATACGCGCCTCACCCCAAGCATGGTTAACTGCATCCATCCTTGCCATAATATTGGAGACTTGCCGATAGGCATGTGCAAGATCCTCCATAAACTTCCTTGTTTCTGCACGGACACTGGCAACCCATTTGTCTGCCTGCTGTGCCATTCTCTTCAAATCCTCTAACCCACTGATTGACTCCCTGGAAAATTTAGCTGGAAGCTGAATTGCAGGATTCTCTTGCCCACAAGGACGGGACAAGTGTTGCACGTAGCCAATCAGTGTCTTGTGCTCTACCTTCAATTTCTTGTATTTGCCCTCAACATAGGACAATCTATCCTTGAGTGCTCGATAGGAATTATCGCACTCCTCTACTACTTGTGCTCCAGTAGGGCAGCCAAGTTCTATAGTTGTAACAACATAATTTTCGAGAACGACCTCATCCCGATCACACTCTATCCGAGGCGCTACCACATGTAAAGTTCGAGACCCATTCTCATCTGTGGATATTTTAGAGAACTTCCTAGCCTTTTTCTTTGCTGGAGGTGCGCTGATCCTCTGTAATAATTCCTCCATCTCAGCTGTGGGATCGGTCTCATCCACAGGATCATGCCTCATTCTATCCCTTAGCCATTCTGGCACCTCCTGTCGTGTGTCTGATATAATAACAGGCTGTTCTACCTCGGCCTCTACCTCGTGAACGTCATTTCTGCCTTCGCTTCGACGAGGCTCATCATTATCAATGGGCTCAATGTATCCTGAGCTCTGGGCATCCTGATCGGAAGTAGCATCATCCTCGAGAGCTGCCTCAATCTCCTACTGAAACTGAGTATCAACAATCGTCCCCTAGAGAGCAAGAAAGTCCTACAACTAGTTCATGCAGATCTTTGTGGACCAATGAACATAGCATCAGTCACTAGGTGCAGGTATTTTCTTTTGTTTGTAGATGATTTTAGTAGAAAAATGTGGGTATATTCTCGAAAATTAAAATCTAAGGTGTTTGATGAGTTACAAAAGTTCAAGGCCTTAGTAGAAAAAGAGTCTGGTTGTGCCATAAACACTCTTAGATCTGATAATGCAGGCAAATTATGTTCTAAAGAATTCTACAACTTTTGTGTTAAACATGGCATCAAAAGATAGTTTACCACACCCTACACTCCACAACAAAGTGGAGTAGTTGAGAGACGAAATTGTACTATCACAGAGATGGCCTGATGTATGATGGAGAACACGAATATTCGTAAGAAATTTTGGGCTGAGGTAGCATATACTGTAGTTTATTTGCTCAATAGGTCTCCCACATAGGGAGTGAAACATCAAACCCCATAGGAAGCATAGTCTAGGAGGAAATTGACAATTAGTCATCTTAAGGTTTTTGGTTCTATTGCATATGTCTGGATTCCAAATGAAAAGCGAACCAAACTAGATCCTAAGAGTAAAATGTTAAAGCTTACAAGGTATAGTGAAAATCATAAGGCCTACAAGGTGATTGATGTTGGCACTGACCGCTTGACTTTCAGTAGAGATATTGTGATCAATGAGGAAGCAGGGCCTTTTCAAACATCTTCTAAGATCCAGATTATTGATAACCAGCCTATTCTTCCTCAGGATTCAAGTATTCAGCTTCAAGAAGCTCCACTTGAAGGGGGGATTCAGAGCACAAGGAAACAAACCCAGTTTTTATTGATGATAACCTGGATCAGCATCCAAATGACACAGCAATAGGAAGCCCAAATCATGATAACCATGCTGATTTGGATGAAAGGGTTTCTACAAAGAGACCTATGTGCTGGGAAAAACTCATTGGTGATATTTGAGATGAAGAAATGGTCGAGGGTCAATCATCCAAAGGCAAGAGCAAGCAGAACACAGTTAACTTTACTCTTATGGCCAATATTCAGGGACTGTATGAGCTACAAGTGTTTGCTAAGGCAAAAGATAAACCTGAATGGGAAAAGGCCATGGAAACTGAACATCAAAGTCTTATGGAAAATAAGACTTGGGATCTTTCAGATCTTCCACCAGGGAAGAAACCCATTGGCTGCAAATGGGTGTACAAACTCAAGTACAAAGCTAATGGTACACTTGACAAGTACAAAGAACGGTTGGTGGCTAAAGGGATCTCACAGAGAGAAGGTATTGATTATGAGGAAACCTTTTCTCCTAATGCAAAGATGAGCACCATTCGGTTAGTTCTAGCCATGGCAACATAATTTGGTTGGAAAGTCCATCAAATGGACATGAAGACTACCTTCCTCAATAGTGACTTAGAGGAAGAAGTGTACATGGCTCAGCCTTAGGGTTTTTAGGTTGCAAGAAAGGAGCATCAGGGATGCAAACTAAAGAAGGCTCTTTATGGCCTAAAGTAGGCACCCAAGGCATGGTACATAAAGATTGACAGGTATTTGGATCAACAGGGGTTCCAATGAAGTCCTTCAAATCCAAATTTATACATCAAAAACATAGGTAATGAAATCATCCTTTTGGTCAATTATGTGGATGATATCATCATTATAGGTAGTGAGGCACATTTGATTGAAGAAATCAAATGTAATTTGTGTAAGGCTTTTGACATGACAGACTTAGGCCTCCTACATTGTTGCCTAGGTGTAGAGTGGTAGACAAATGGTGCTATTTTTATTTCTCAATCTAAATATGCCCGAAATTCGCTAGACAAGTTGAAAGTGACAGATTGCAAAATCGCATCTACACCTATGGAGAAAGGGCTGAAGCTTTCAGCCAAAACCAACTCAAAAGTAATCAATGAGTGAGCATCCAGACAACTAGTGGGCAGCCTTATCTATCTTACAGCCACTAGACCTGATTTGAGTTATGTTGTGAGTTACATTTCCCATTTTATCACAGCCCCAAAGGTAGAACATTGGGTTGCAGCGAAGTGGGTACTAAGATATGTGAAAAGGACACTTGACTTTGGCATTTTGTATAGAAAAAGCAAAGATCCTAGGCTGGTTGGGTTCACATATTCAGATTGGGTAGGTTCAGTTGATGATAGGAAGTCAACTTCCGGATATGTTTTGAGTCTTTGTACAGGGGTAGTCACATGGACCAGTAAGAAGCAGCAGGCGGTAGCCCTTTCCTCGAAAAAAGTAGAGTATCGAGGAACAATCAAAGCAGCATGTGAGGCAATATGCCTTCGAAGGATGCTTTCAAACATACAAATGTCTCAAGTAGGGACTTCACCCTTGTTTTTGTGACAATCAAGGGGTGCTAAAGCTTGCCAAGAGTCCAATCTTCCACGAGCGTACCAAACATATGGAGCTTCATTGTCATTTCATCAAGCAACTTGTAGAAGATGGATCAATGATGTTGCAATATTGTCCAACTGAGGACCAGACTGTAGACATTCTTACCAAGTCCTTGAGTCTTGATCTTACCAAACATATGGAGCTTTATTGCCATTTCATCAGGCAACTTGTAGAAGATGGATCAATGATGTTGCAATATTGTCCAACTGAGGACCAGACTGTAGACATTCTTACCAAGTCCTTGAGTCCTAACAAATTTGTAAAATTTTGAGATAAACTTGATGTAGTTAGTAGAATGACCATACGGGGAAGGTATTAAAATAATATTTTATCTTGTAACGATCAATTAGCTTTTAGGATAGGCTTTAGAAATCTTCTTTAATAAAGTCATGTTGACTTTAGATATTTTTCCTATGAGTTGTCATCCTTATCCTTTGTGGATAAGATATTTGTAATCCTATATAAGGATGCATTTGCTCCTTATTTCTTAATGGATTATTATGCAATCTTGGTTAACTTTTTGTGTGTTGTTTTTGTAATAAGCCATGTACAACAAAGTCCCCCTAGAAAGAAGAGGAGAAAACCCAGTGGGAAAAATTTCCCACTCATGAGATGATGAAGCAAGAAGGGCTAAGTAACCCCCTCTAAATGAATGATTTATTGACCCCCAAGAGATCTATGCATGGAGTTACTTGCTCTCGATGAATGGTTCGATGAAAATATCTACAATTTGCTCTGTTGTAAGACAATAGCACAAATCAACTACCAAATCCTCTATTAACTCTCGAAGAAAGTGCATGTGGATCTCCATGTGCTTGGTCCACTAATGATAGACTAGATTCTTTAAAACTTGAATGGCAATCTGGGTATTGCAGTAAATGAATGATGAATTTGAAAAAGGAATGCCAAGCTCAATGAGGATATTTTGAAGCCAAATAGCCTCACTAACCGCATTAATAGTGTCATGTCCCCCGAGATTGTAACACCGAATAGGAAATATTAAAATACAAATAAAAGAGTCGAATGAATATTGAAATTAAAATACGAGTAATTGCAATTTAAACATTATAATTATAATCATCCTAGATAACATTATAATTACAATACAAATATCATAACATAGAACAGAATAGTTAATATAGCAAAAATACTATTTACAAGATAAAAACAATATATATTGATAACTTATTGATATTATATTAGAATATGGAGTATTCGACTACAAAATCAGAATAAAGTAATAAAATAAATATAAATCTGAATTATCAGTAATATAAATCTATACTATCATTGTACTGATAACTAACAGCAATAATATTAAAATTATAAATATAGACATTATGGTATAAGCCTATTCTTAAATAATGAATATTACAATTCTTAAATAATAAATATTACAATGTTCATGCTGAGTATGAAACACCAAAGTCTTGTCTTATTAAATATGTAACCAAAACTTTAAACATCGATGCCTCCAAAATCAGCGACCATTACTCAAACAGCACTTGGAAAAGATGCGATTCCTCAAAAGGGGTGTTGATTGGTTTAAAAGACATGTCCCATGGTGAAAGGCTATAGGAAATATTTAAGGAGATTGCTGAGGTTTAAAAAAAGGGGACGGGCTGGGAAAAGGTAAGAAAACACTACAGATTGGTGGATTATATAGATGGAAAGACAAGTCATATACGTATATATATATATAGATATAGATCGTTGGATATAGAAAAGATAATAAGTTATTATATAAGATCGCTGGCTGAAAAAGGAGAGTCTTCTACATTAACATGGATGGAGGAGGCATCTGAAATATAAGGGAGTAAATAAAAGGTTTGGAAATAAATGAATATGTATGTATATATTATATATGAATAAGTGAATATATTATATATATAGATAAGTAAATATATATAAAGAAATTATGTATATGTAAAGGTAATTAGATTAATTAATAATAGTTATAGATATATATGTTTATATGCAATAATGATGCTTTCAGCAATTATTGAACCTTATAATTAATTATGATGTTTGGTCTACGCTAACAATATGCAGGTGTGGTTGTTTTTTCATTAGTCCATGGCTGAATGTACAAATCAGCTATTGCTTGATTAATTATCCGATCATTAGTAAGATAATTTCTATAGTAGTGCCATAATTACATTGTTCTAGGCATTGATTTGATATTGGCTTAAAGAATTAATGACAAGTGCCAATGTATTTGATTGCTTAAAGATTGTCTTCTGAGTGTTTGCAAACCTACTAGGGAGGAAGGGCCTAAGAAAAGCGGTGCCTAGAAACCCCACTAGAGATCTGCCCCTAGAACCCAAGGCAAGGATGGGCCATGGATGAGTGGAAAGTCCACTTAAGATCCACCCAGTCCAAAGGCATGGATGGGCCATGGAGGGGTGGGGATCCCACTAAAGATCCGTCGAGGCCATGGAGGGGTGGTAGGCCTGGGCCACTTATAAGCTTCGTTGGCTTCCCCCAGTAGGTCAAGTGTCTTCCGAGGTGATGACACGGGTAGAGAAAGCGGGTACAAGTGGATCCACTAAGCATGCCACTCCAAGGGTGGAATAGTCTCGGCTTGCACGTTCCTGCCACTTAGGGCCAAGGGGTGGGTTGTCCTGGTTGAACGCTTGTGCTCTTGGGCTTAGATGGATAGTTTCAGGCAGATCTACCCATGCCACTCTTATGTCTTCATAGTTGCATTTGGGATTATGTTTATATTTCGATATCTGGATATTAATGCTAACAGGCATATGTATATGTCGAAATGATGTTCATATGGTGATTGCAGGATTCCAATCCAAGGGATTTATTTAACAAGGTGAAACCCTAACCCTAATTTGTTGCAATTTGTGATCAATAGGTGAATTTTAGGGCAAATCAGGATAGGGGACATTACAAATAGCCCCTTGATACTTAGCCTCAATCAATGAGAGAAATGACATGCTGCTTCTTGCTTTGTGTAACAACCACTACTGATTTATTTTTTTGGAACTGTTTTCTGATTGTAATGTTTTTGCTGTTATGTTTGGTTTGCTTGCTTTCATATATGTTTTCATAGATATATTGCCAACATAGAAAATAATGCATAAAGAAGGAAATACTGAGAAGTAATATTGCTTTTCATATTGAATGACACCACATAATAAGGGCAAATGATGACAAACCAAATCAGATTCAATGCTTTCAGACCTGGAAATAGCAGTGATCAGAGCTGGAAATGATCATATAACAGAAGCAATTCATTATCAACTTGCATTACATGTCATATATGTGAACAGCCAATGAATGCATGGATTCCCACGCCAAAAACCAGCCACAAAATCAGCAATAAATGCAGAATAAGGGGTCTATACATCAGCAGACCACTCATCCCTGAACACCCAAAGGGCACAAGTCCCTAGGTAGGGTGATCTACCCTCAAAAATCAATCCTCCAGCGATTATTACAAGTGAGCACTTCAAATGGGGCACCAAAATGAGAGGAATCCTATAGATGAATACCCAGAACGATACACCAAGTGTGCACAGAGGTATGAACAATTTTCACGTTCAGGCCCTATCTAAAAAGATAATTTCCAGAATTCTGGAAAAGGAAATCAAACCTCTGAAAAGGCTCTGAATCACCTCCAAATGCCACCAAAATGAAGCCAAGAATTAAACACACCGAAAACTCCAAACCCACATCAAAAACCAAGAATATCTTCGTCATTCCACCACAAACACACTAAAAATCAAAACTCTATTGATACCCAAGGTGATCCCTGCAATAGAATCACTCCAATCCGGCTAGGGTGTGTCTTTCACCACCGAAACAAGCTCCAAACGGTGAGGATTTTTGTCCTCAACACGTAGCAGTAGATCCCGGGAAACATTCCAGTAGCATCCTGTTATGTTGTCAAATGAAAGATGATCAAATGAGAGCCAAACTGTAGCTTTATAGAAGTGAGAGGGAAATTAGGGCAACTTTTTTTGAATTAGGTTTCCCTCCAAGACTCCCACGCCCCCCTCATGAGCTTTTTTATTTTATTTTAAAATTCCTTGCATCTCCCTAGGGTGGTGTCCAATAGTAGAGGCTCAACACTTGGCTTTTTTAAAACACCGTTATATCAACTAGGTGCCAAGGTACTTTTTGATGACCCCAAGCCCCCTCACTTAAGTTGTAAAGTGACTTTATAAAAATAACTTAAGTGATGCAAGAAATACAAATATCAATTAAATCAACCTTAGACTCACCAATGCCAAAACAAGAAATAAACATTGCTGGAGCAATATTGGTCTGGACCAATTACTAAAAAACACTTACTATAAATAGCAATAGCTAAAAATAGTAAGTACTCCCAAACACCAAACTGGCACAAAACTAAGATACACAATGACTTACTATAAATAGTAAGTACTAAAATTGACCACTGCTAAAAATAGAAAGTCCTACCAAAAAGCACCGAAAACCACCACAGAGCCCAACACTGGCTCTAAGTCCCTTAACCATCTCCACTTAGCCTATGGGAACTCTGGAATAGGCTAATGGAACACTCCAATTGCTCAAATGCAAAAAGGGGACATTACACATTGCCAACAAATGGGACCAAAACCAAGGTGAAAGTTGTAGCCAGATATGGACTTACAATCATCAAAATTGTCAATCCAATCAAAGTTTGTGTATCAAACCAAATTTGAATTTGTGCCTATTACATCGCAAATCTCATATCTATGAGTGCCCTATATGTAGTGAAGAATGTGTTTGGAAACTTTCCAATGAAGCTCATGATGCTCTTACATGAAGCATGAAACCATGACAACTACAAATGAAATGTCGAGGAGAGTACGAATCAAGCAGATGAAGCTATCAACAAGTTGGCAATAAAAGGTAGGTGCTCACCATGAGGGGTTGGCCCCTTTTAAGAAAATATAATTTTATTATTTTTAATTCCAAATGGGGTGCTTCTATATGGGGGCCGACCTCTATAAGCATTTAATTTAAATTTATTTTTCTCTTTCATAAAGATCGACCTACAATAATAACTATATTATTATGTCTGCCTTACTGTAATGTCCCCTTCTCAACAGTGATCAATGCAGTTGGTTGTTAGCCTATCCCGAAGGCTCGTAGGCTAGTCGAAAGCAAAAATTAGGGTTTCTTGTTTTCTAGGAGGATGTTTTGGCAATTTCGGGGGTTTGCATATTGGAGTTTTCCAATTTGGATTATGGATTCCTTTTGGGTTTTTAGAGAGCTTTGCAATGGTGTGACATACAACTAAAACAGGTAACTTTTTTGGACTTACTATTTTTAGTAAGTTGCAATAGCTGCTCAGAATGTGCTTGAAATGCATTTGGACACACTTACTATTTTCAGCAATATGCTGTTTATAGTAAGTGTTATTTTTAGCAAGGTTTCAGTAGTCCAGTTCAAAGGCTATTTCAGGCAAGTCAATTTGAGCAATTTGATTTCCCGCACTTTTGGAGCTCTTTTTTGGTAAATCCAATATTTTGTTTGAATTTATATTTTAAGTGAAAATATGTTGCTAAGGCTTGGAGGACGCCTAACTTGGAGAGATAAGTTAATTTTATAAAGGTGATTTTTATAAAGTATTTTCACTTAACCTTTTGGACACCTAGCTCATGTGATTATTTGCATTTTTAATTAAGACACCTCTTTCTCATAATGGACGCCAAGTTAAGGAGGCAAATGAAGTTTGAATGAAATCCAAATGCAGTTTGAAATAGGTGAATTTGAATGTCATGTTTGGGCGCCCTAATTGGAGGGAAAGGCATTTTGAATTTGTGGAGAAGTTATAAATAAGAGTGTTGGGCTTCATTGTTGGTATCCATTGAAAATTATAACGAAGTTCGGCCAAAATTGCTACTCACTCGTTTCAAGGAATGCATACGTCCTAACAAAACTTAGTTTCGTGCTTGCAAGATAGCACCTAGCTAATCCTTGGACTGTTCTTTACATTGAAGAACAGATTGAGCATAATGGAGAAGTTTTTTATTGATGTTTTCTGAAGTTTTGGTGTGTTTCTCAGTCTTTTAATGTTGCTGGTTTTGTGTGATGTTCCCTTAATTTTCTGAATAATTTCGCTTCCAAACTGTCTGATTTCTGAATATTTAATAAGTCTCAACAGTAAAATACCAATCTGATTAGAAGGTTCAGATTTATATATTTATATTGGAGAGTCTAAATCAAATGAATAAGTTTCTTTGTCTCAAATATTTGGGCGTTGTCAGTAAATTCTGATAATGACGGCTAAGGTCTGATTGTCGTTTCTGAATCACCGCCTTTAAAAGCTTTACTTAGTAATCAATTTATCTTCTGTTATTGTTTGTGATTGTATGGGTGTGTCTTCTAATGACGCCTTCGACTTGCAAAGTGTCTGCCTTCTTCTCACGTGTCTTCTTGGATGCGACCTGTTGGCTGAGTGATATCCTCATCTGTGAAAGCAATCCTTTTGTCTAATAGTCGTCAATCCTGAGTGCAGGGCTCGGGTCTCTTGATGCTTCTTCTAGTGGTCATTTGCTACCTTAATTTCTGATTACTGGATTCTCACGTTGTTTCCTGCTTTATTGATTTCATCTAATGATTTCTCTCATCATCGACTTTGATTTGATATAGGCGCAATTCTTCTAAGGATGTGTCTTTCCACATGGGATGTGTCTGATCGGTATGCATCCCTTCATTACTGATTATCTTTAGTTTGGCACCTTAACCATTCGTATTTGTCTCCTTGATCGATTGTATGGACAATTTGATTAGTATTACATCTTTATTTATATATTACTACACCTATATATATATATATATATATATATATATGTATGTATGTATACATTATATCTATTCAAAATACAAATATGCTAATCTTATTATTGAAATACATTCCTCATAATGGGGACATTACAAGTCTCCCCCTCTTGAATTTGCTTGTCCTCAAGCGATTCCTTCTTGGCATCCGTGTCCTATCTTGGAAGAAGATTGTAACTCTTTGTTACACTTAATCTCCTTCCAAGCCTTCTAGATACCTCAACTGTGAGTATATCCAACCTAATCCTGGAAGAAGACCGTAACCTTGTTACCCTTAGTCTCCTTCCAATCCTTTTGGATACCTTTTGCTAAGTCTATCCAGCCTTATAATCCTGGGAAAAGATTGTAACCCTGTTACTCTTAATCTCTTCCCAGACCTTCTGGGTACCCCCTTTTCTTTTTTCTTAAAAGTACCCAGCCTGAATCCCGGAAGCGAGCCTTTCACTTCTCGAGCCTTATGGACACCCTATTTTGGTGTATCCATCCTTAAGATCTTCAAAGGAACCTTGGCCCTGTCTAGGCCTTATGGATACCCTATTTGAGTATATCCATCCTTACGCAAATTATCTTCATGAAATGCTTTTGAGCAAGAACAATGTCTTATTAACTTAATTTAAAGATATTACATACAATAGACTGTCTTTGTTCTAGTCAAGGGCCATTATGTCTTGCCCTTCTTGAATTTGTTTATCTTTGAATGCCTTAATACTTTCTTCCCTTTCCCATGTAGCATCTTCTTTAGGGAGTCCTTTCCATTTGATCAAAGACTCGATAATGGTCCTCTTCCTCAATTTCCTTTCTCTAGTATCTAGGATCACTTCTGGTTCCAAGGTAAGTTGTCCTTCTTCATCTAAAGGAGGTAACTCGGTGCAAGGGATGACTTGCTGCCCAAGGACCTTCTTAAGCCTGGATACATGGAAGACATTATGGATCTTGCTATGCTCTGGCAGTTCTATCTCGTAAGCTACCTCGCCCACTTTCCTTATAACTTTATAGGGACCATAGAAACGTGGCTTAAGCTTTTCAGTCCCACTTTTCTTGATTGTTGTTTGCTTGTATGGTAGCCTTAAAAACACTAAATCTCCAATTTCAAATGTCCTTTCTATGCGGTGTCGGTCAGCATAGATCTTTTGCTGGTTCTGGGCCTATTACAAATTCTCCTTGAGTGCTTTCATGAGGTCCACACTTTGTTGTATGAAGTCTTGTGTACTTTGCACTTTGCTTTCTTGGATGACCAAATTCCCAAAGGAAGGGGCTTCATATCCATATAGGGCCTGAAAAGGACTCATCCTAAATGACATGTGGTGGGTAGTATTATAGCAATACTCACCCATGTGTAGCCATTTTATCCATGCGATTTGTTGTCCCGTGACATAGTTCCTTAAGTAACCTTCGATCCATTTGTTAACTATCTTTGTTTGCCCATTCGTCTGTGGATGGTAACTCGTGCTAGGAGTTAGACTTGTCCCTGCTAGCCAAAAGAGCTCTTGCCAAAACTAACTAGGGAATTTGCTATCTCGGTCACTAATGATTGTCTTGAGTATTCCATGGAGTTGAAAGACTTCCTTAAAGAACAATTACTATCTGGTGTGTTTTATACTCAGTTGAGATTGCAAAAAACTGAGCATACTTAGTAAGTTTGTCCACTACCACATCTTTCCCATGCACTTTGGGCAATCCGATTATGAAATCCATCGAGATGCTTTCCCATTTTTAGTTGAGAATGGGTAGTGGTTGTAACAAGCCTGCGGGAGGATTTTGTTCCACTTTATTTTGCTGACAAATCATGCACTCTTGTACATGTTTAAGTGCATCTCTCTTTAATCCTTTCCATGAGTACTTTTCTCTAATCTATTTATAAGTCTTGTAGTACCCCTAGTGACCGGCTAGAGGACCATCATGGAACTCCTTTACTATTTTGTTCTTTATCCTTGAATGGGGAGCCAAAAATACCCTTCCCTTATATAAAATGAGGTCATCCCATACCTTAAGCCCTTCATTTGGCATTCTTCCTTCTAAAATCTCGGAGGCCTATGCATCTTTGGCATACTCGGTGATAATGTCACTTTTCCAATCCTTTGAAATGCTTGTGATGGTGTTGAGATAGGGCCACCTGGATAAAGCATTTGTCGCCCCATTATTGGTTCCTTTAACATATTCTATGTCAAAGTCATATGCTTGAACTCGGCTCACCCACTTTGTTGACGATCATTAAGATCTTTTTGATGCATGAAATATTGTAGGCTATTGTGATCCGTTTTGATGATGAATCTAACACAAACTAGGCAATGTCAGAACTTTGCTAGGACGTGCATAATCACCAACATCTCTTTGTCATAGATGGAGTAGTGTCTCTCTGCCTCAGTTAGCTTGCGGCTTTCAAAGGCTATTGGATGTTCCCTTTGCATGAGAACCGCACTGATTCCCTCTCCAGAGGCATCACATTGTAGCTCAAATGGTAGTGTGAAGTTGGTAATGGCAAGGACCGGGCAAGTGCTCATGGCTGCCTTGAGTTGTTCAAAGGCTTGTTGTGCTTGGTCATTCCATATAAAGGCCCCTCTTTTTGTCAAGTCTGTGAGAAGAGCGGCTAACTTGGAGAAGCCTTTTACAAAACGCCTATAATAGTTGCATAATCCCACAAAGCCTCTAAGTTGAGTCAAAGTCCTTGGATTGGGCAATTCTTTGATGGCCTTAATCTTCTCCTCATCCACGCTCACTCCTTCTACATTGATTTTGTGTCCCAAATAGAGAATTTCTTCCAACCCAAATTCACATTTTGACATCTTTGCATAAAGGGATTTTGATTCCAGCATATTAAAGACTTCTTCAATGTGATGGAGATGCTCTTCCCATGTTTTGCTATAGATTAAGATATCATCAAAGAAGATAAGTAAGAACTTCCTTAGTTGTTGACGGAAAATGTGGTTCATGCATGATTGGAAGGTGGCGGGAGCATTGGTGAGGCCAAAGGGTAAGACTAGAAATTCAAAATGCCCATAATGGCATTGAAATGTTGTCTTCAGTACATCTTCCTTCTTCATTCGGATTTGATGATATCCCGATCATAAATCAATTTTGGAAAAATACCTTGCTCCATGGAGTTCATCCAACAATTCATCTAATCCTTGGAATTGGATATCGATTCTTGATAGTTTTCTAGTTTAAGGCCCTGTAATCTATACACATTCGCATAGTGCCATCTTTCTTTTTGACTAACACAACGGATGATACAAAGGGACTATTACTTGGTTGAATGTGTCCCATTTCCAACAATTCTTTGATGGTCTTCTCAATCTCTTCTTTGAAGGGGTGGTTATCACCGGTTTTGCTCCTTCTTCCAATTCTATGGAGTGCTCAAATCCTCTTTTTGGAGGTAGACCAAGAGGAATGTCACCAAAAATCTTCTTGTGTCTCCTTAGAATGGATTGGATATCGATATGAATTGCTTGCTCATGAGTAGGTGATTTATCTAGTACCATGCATTGTGCCATCCATTCTCCTCGGCCATGCCTCACAATCCTTTCCATTATTTTGCACGATACTACCTTTGGAGATCCATTTGGCAGCCCTTTAAGTGTAACTTCTTGTCCTTTGTGTTTGAAGCAGATTTCCAAGTTTGGGTTATCCATGATAAAGCGCCCTAGAGAATTTATCCAAGGCATCCCTAATATCACATCATTTTGTAGGTTCACAACATGGAAGTCTCCTCTCGTGGTATGCCCATCCAAGTTGATCTCTAATTGAGGAATGACCTTTGTGCATTGATCTTTTGTTCCATTTGCTAGTGCTACCTTGAACCCATTGATGTTTTGGGCTTCCAATCTTTGTCTTGAGACTAAACTTTTGCTAATAAAGTTATGAGAGGCCCCACTATCAACCAAGGCAATAATTTTATATCCTTTTAGTGTTCCTTTGATTCGAAAGGGTCTATGTTCACTTGCTTGGGGATGACTGCTAATGTCCCTTGTTCATCCAAGTCCCATCTTGCTCTTTTGGTAGGGGTCTCTTTTGTCTCTCCATCCCATGTTGCTTCCATCTTATGTATTTGCCCTTTCTTGCATTGGCGGTCTTGTCCCCAAGGCTCATTGCATTTGAAACATAAGCCCTTCTTCATCAATCCTTCCTTTCATCTAATTGCTTCCTTGTCATGGCATTGGTGTCCTGTAATCCATGGTTCATTGCAGAAGTAACATGCTCTTTCTTTATTCTCCCTTCTTCGTGGGCCTTGTTTGGCTTGTGGCTTGGGTGCGGGGTTCTTAGATCTTTCCTTTGACGAGCCAAATTCTACCTTCATGGCTCTTTGAATTGCCTCCCCAAAGGTTTGAGGTTCTACGGGGTTCACTATGTTCTTGATTGGTTCCTTGAGTCCTTCAATGAAAAGGTAGGTGAGCCTTCTTTGGGATAGGTCGGGGACCATGACGGCTAACTTTTGGAATTCATTTGCAAAGTCTTCCACCGTTCCATGTTGCTTAAGATGGGTGAGTTCCTTGAAATACCTCTCTGGATGCTTTTGATCGAATCTATTAATGAGTCTTTGGGTGAACTCATTATATGAAGCGATATTTCAATGCCCTTGGGTGATGAGTCCATGGTGCCACCAATCATGTGTTGTACCTGATAAGTGGAGGACAGTGAATTTAATGGCGTTTTCTTCAATCATGGAGCTAAGAGAAAGGTAGGTATCAAGCTTTTGAACCCATGATCAAGCGGTGAACTTCCCGGAGCCATCAAAGTAAGCTAAGGTCATCTTATTAATTCTTGATCTTAGCTCTTTGTCGGGATGGTTCTTCCTCTGATTTGGATTGCCTTAGGTCTTGACTTCATAATATTCTTTAAATGGTATAAACCTTTGGATTGCAAAGTCTAATTCGGCATACATGAGAGCAATATCTTCTACGCTATTGGTGTTTGGTTCTTATTCTTCTTCAACGACTTTTTGAAAGAATGGAGGCATGGTTAGTCTTAGTGTGGAGCTTTGAGTTGAGTGTTCATTATCGGAATGGTTCGAGTGCAATTCCTTCCTTGGATTGGTTCTTTCATTGGAATCGTTGCTATTCATGTTTTGGAGGGCCTGGAAGATCAGTTGATTAGTTCTTTCAAACGTTTCGTTTGTCTGCTCCATGAATGTTTCAAGTTCTTAGGCCAATTTATCAGCCATAGCTCCTTTTTTGTGGTAGGTTCGCATTCACTTCTACCTTGCAGGATGGCAAGACCGATGCTCCGATACCACTATGATGTTCCCTTAATTTTCTAAATAATTTCGCTTCCAAACTGTTTGATTTATGAATATTTAATAAGTCTCAACAGTAAAATACCAATCTGATTAGAAGGTTCAGATATATATATTTATATTGGAGAGTCTAAATCAAATGAATAAGTTTCTTTGTCTCAGATATCTGGGCGTTGTCGGCAAATTTTGATAATGACGGCTAAGGTCTGATAGTCGTTTCTAAATCACCGCCTTTAGAAGCTTTACTTAGTAATTGATTTATCTTATGTTATTGCTTGTGATTGTATGGGTGTGTCTTCTAATGATTCCTTTGACTTGCAGAGTGTCTGCCTTCTTCTCACATGTCTTCTTGGATGCGATCTGCTGCCTAAGTGATATCCTCATTTGTGAAAGCAATCCTTCCATCTGATAGTCATCAATCCTGCGCGAAGGGCTCAGGTCTCTTGATGCTTCTTTTAGTAGTCATTCGCTACCTTAATGTTTCCTGCTTTATTGATTTCATCTAATGATTTCTCTCATCAATGATTTTGTCTTGATATAGGCACAATTCTTCTAAGGACGTGTCTTTCCACATGGGATGTGTCTGATCTGTATACATCCCTTCATTACTAATTATCTTTACTTTGGCGCCTTAACCATTCGTATTTATCTCCTTGATCGGCTGTATGGACAGTTTGATTAGTATTACATCTTTTATTTATATATTAGCACACCTATATATATATATGTATGTATACATTATATCTATTCAAAATACAAATATGCTAAGCTTACTATTGAAATACTTTCCTCATAATGGGGACATTAGATTTTGTGCTAGTTGTAGCATGTTTTTGCTTGTAGCTCACTAGGTGATTTTTTGATGATTCTGGGAATTGACCCCATGTTTGAGTCTTCCTTGGGCACCTCACTTTGTGGAGTTTCATATTTTATTATGATGAAATGAATTTCTTCTTGCTGGTCGCCCTCTCCTTGAAGGCCATACCCTCCTACAGTGCCTTGGAAATCGTGCATAAATTATTTAGAGGTGTTTGTTGTTGTTTCTTGACTTTGACTTAGCCGCCTAGCTCCTATGCTTCATTTGCACTTTGTTTCATGTCAATCGAAGGAATATTGGATGAGTTGTGAACATTTTGGTGTGATTCATGCTTGTTGGTTTGAGTTTTTTGTTTGCTGGTTTCTCATATCAGATTTGGTTAAGTTCATATTTTTGGTTTGTTCCCTTAGTAGAATAGCTTGTGAAGTTTTGGGGATCATCTAATATCATTTTGAAGTGGATTGGACAACTAATACTCTTGTAGCTTGCAAATTGTTTCTCCTTGTAAGACTGAAATCAGTAGTACTGATTCAGTCACTTTATATTTCTGCACTTTACTTTGTAATTCTCACTTTTAGTGGAAGGGACAGGCCTCACCATCCATTTACCTTCAGCATTTACTTTTGTGTACTACCTGTTGAACAAGCGGAAGAGGTCAGCAAGCCACCCATACTTTAATTTTCAGTACTTTGTAATTCATCATCATGTTGATCGGCTGAGCCGTCAATATACTCTCGCTGAATAAGTGGTCGAGTTGCATTTGCATCTTATTCTAATCAGTTGAGCCGTCCCTTCATTGTACTTTCCAGCAATTTCAGTTTTACATGCTAACAATTCCCTTTCTACCGTATGCTCTCACCTTGCCCACACTGGGATCTAGGTGATCAGAAACTGAAAGGGTTCCTTTCAGCTGGTTATTTGGATTTGCTAATGCTAACGGGTGAAGTTGTTGTGAAAAAATTAAAAACAATTGTTGGGGATATTTCGGTGGTATCAGAGCTGGTTTTCCTATCAGCCTGTGAAAATTCAGAGATTTAGCTTGTCAGATGAGTGACAAAGACATCAAATACTACAACAAAGAGCAGAAAAGACATCAGTATCAGAATCCTCCAATTCCTGAAGGGGACACTTTTAAGAGGTTCTAAGGAATTGTGAGCCCACAGTTGAGACAATGGCAGAAAGAGACAAAGGAATAGACCGTGATGAAGATAGAGATACTAGAACTGAGAGAAAGTTTGATTTGATGTTGGACATGATGACTCAGTTGCTTGCTAAAATGGACCACCAAGCAACTCCAACATAGCACAACTTTGATGGTGAAAACTGTGATTCTAACACCAACCCAAGAGGGAGAACTATTGGGCAACATGCTGCAAATACTAGAGGATCAACCTTTAGACCTCTTTTTCCTACCTTTACTCAAAGGGAGGAACCACTAGTTGAGACCGGAGTACCTTTGGTGGATGCTACAAGACAAGCCTACATGGAATATGCCTCATTACCTATTGAGATCAAGGACCAATGGACCTGTTGTGACCTATTTCACACATCGCCCCATTGCAATTGGGGACCCCCTTCTTTTTGCTTTTTTGGTCTTTGCCCTGGAAGCGCAACTGCTTATCACCATTTATTTACAGTGAGGAGTTAGAGTTTTGTAGAAATCATCTGAACCAAGTAGAGAATTCAAGCCCGTATCAGTGCCTAGATGTCATGGAAGTGCTTAGAAGGACCGGTAGACAAGGAACGCCATTGCTTTGAGTCAATTCTGACACTTCCTATTTTTTAGGGATTCTGCTTTTTTGCTTTTTGCTTTTTTGATTTTTGGCATTTTTAGGCCATTCTGGAGTTCCTATTTTTTAGGGATGCTTTTTGTTTTTTTCTATTTTTTGAAAGTTTCTATTTTTGGAAAGTTTCTATTTTGGGAAAAGTTTCTATTTCAAGGTCCCACTGATCATGAAGTCAACACTCCTCCAGATTGAGAGAAATCAACATGAAAATCAAGGTAAAAGGTAAAAAAATTGATGAAAAATGACAAGTCTAAGAAATTCGCCAATGAGAAGGAATGGCAAGCCAAGCATGAAGTCCGCCCTTGCCAAAGGCAAGCACTGGCAGGCCAAGAGTGAAGTCCGCCCATGGAAAGGAAGCCTCCAAGATCGCCATGGCTAGACGAAGTGCAAAGTCCGCCCTGTCTTGGCAAGCTCCAAGTCCGCCATAGGCAAGACAAGCTCCAAGTCCGCCCTTGGACAAGGCAAGGCTAAAGTGCGCTAATGTCAAGGAGAGGCTGAAGTCCGCCCAACTCTGGGAGAGGAAATTTTTCTAAGGCATGGATAAAAAAATATGCCTAGAGAGAGAGGGGATCAAGCTAGCATGAAATGCACTCCTCGGCATGACGGAATGAAATCCTAAGGCACGAAAGGAAGGATGAATGGCAAGGCAAACATGAAGTCAGCCCAACTCAACATGAAATAAATTTATAAGGCATGGACATAAATGCAAAATGGCAGAGAAACCTCCAAGTCCGCCCAACCCAGAAGGAGAGAGAAAATTTGAAAATTTTGACTAAGTCAAATGTCTGGCTAAGTATAAAGTACGCCACAGGAAGAGAGATTTGTCTAAGGCATTGGCCAAAAATATGCCAAATATGGAGGATCGCAGAGCATCATGGCAAGTCCGCCCTTGCCCGTGGCAGGCCAACCCCAAAGTTCGCCCTTGCTCTAGAAAGACAACTTGCAAAGTCCGCCCTTGCCTTGGAAAGAAATGGCAAAGCATCTTGAAAGTCCGCCATCAGCCTTGGCAAGCCAACCTTCAAATCTGCCACCCTCTGGAAAAGCCATCATGAATTCCGCCATAAGGAAGTAAAGAATGGAAAGACATTGAGGAAGTCTGTCCATGGCATGGATCAGTCAAAGTCCACCCTTGGCAAGAGGAAAATTGGCGAATCTATTAAGAAGTCCGTCCATGGCATGGATCAGTCAAAGTCCACCCTTGGCAAGAGGAAAATTGGCAAATCTATTAAGAAGTCTGCCCAACTTTGGAGGCAAGGAAAATTTCTAAGGCATTGGCAAAGTGCGCCAAGCATGAGAATGTCTAAGCACTCACCAAGTTCGCCTAGTATGAAGATGGCAGGCTGAAGACAAAGTCCGCCCAAATGGAAGTGCACATGGTCTAGCCAAAGGTGAAGTCCGCCAAGGAGAAAGGAAAAGAATTGGCTTGCCAATGAGGAAGTCCGCTCAAGCATAATAGAAAAATGGCATGTCAAGTCCAAAGTCAGCCAAGGTCAGAAACAATCATGGTAAAATTTGCCAAGAGGAAGCAAAAAAGGGGCTAAGTGTGGAATTTTCCTACAATAAAAGTATCAAATTTTGACTAAGCGTTGGAGAGAAAACGGGAAAAATGAAGAGGAATAAAGAGGAAATGAATAAAATTCTTGCCCAAGGATGGAGTCTGCCCTACTTAGCGCAAGCCAAACTTAGAATTGAAGACAAATCCACAGGCAAAGTTCATTCGAGTATAAAGATGGCCAAAATCCTGGCTAAGCGTTGAATGGTCCACATGAAGGCGTTACAGAATGAAATTGAATAGCCGAAATTTGGCTAAGTATGGGAAATACTTCATAGAGAAAGTTCCAATTTCCTCCATTATGGTGAAGGCACAAGAGAGTTCTTCTCCAAATTCAAAGCACTTGAAGGAATTTCAAAGCAATTAGGAAGAAAAAGTTCAATAACTGCTCCAAGGGGAGACTTCCAGACTTCAAATGCAAGTGAGAAGAAGAAATCAAAATCTCAAAGGAAATCCAAGATCAAAGCCAAGAAGAAACAAGCACAAAGGACAAAGTCGTCGGCAAAGGAAGATATTCTAAGGCAAGTACATGGAAAAAGAACAAGGAGACCAAGGAGGACATCCAGCACGCTGAGGTGGCGCCTCGTCATCTTCCACCCAATCAAATTGTTCCAAGTCAACATGTCTAGGTTCAATGAACCTAACTTATCCATGGAATTGGTTTATATTTAGCAAGAAGGACAAGTGTCCCAAATTGTAATTTTCTCATTGGTCGAGAGGTAGTTAATTAGGACAAGCCCTAATTAGGGTTTTATTTTGTAATCTCAGTCGTTGATTCAAAATCAATCTTGGCCATTGAATTGTAATCGGGGAGCCTATAAATTGAGCTCTCCCCTCATTTGTAAGGTGTGAAGTGAGTAATATGAGATTGTTGCGACAAAACCATTTCCATTAATAAAAGCTCTTATGCATGATTTGCTTTGAATCACTTTTATTTTCAAGTGGTGTGCAAGGTTACATATCTCCTTCAACACTTAGATTAGAATTAGAGTAGAATTTTATTTGAATGTTTGTTAAATGAATGATAGATCTGATAGGGGTGATTGGTGAAATCTAGCTCATACTTTCTTTGGATAGATGATTTGTATCCAATGCGTAAAGTTAGCCTGAGCTCTTAAATTGTGGATGCTTAACTTCAGTCTTATTCTAGACATGAAAATCATAATCACACCCCTAGAAGATTGCACCCACTTTGCGTAGTTGTCCCAAGGAGGCGAAACAAAGTGTGGTTCCTTGTTTCACCCAATCATTGTCGTCTCTTGAGTTCTTAGGCATAGTTTAAACTTCTAAACCCTTATCATTTTTTTTACATTTTTTTTGGAAATCCTAAAATTGAAAAAACCTAAAAAGAAAGAGCCTTCAATGTCAAAACCGTCTAAGTCCTTAGCTTGCAAATAAATTCTAACGTAAGTCCCCTTGTGATTACCAACAAATCACAACGCCCACTGATCTTATCCACACGTCAAGACCTGACAAAAGAAACCTTGGAATCGCCATATGATCTTCTCGCAATCTTAGCATACGCAGTGATTTTCCAAGAGAGGATAGAGTGTCTTTGGGCATTTTATTTTGTGTTCGGTGGGTATTCGAAACACACACCAACAGGACCTTTGATCAATTCATGAACCAAAGAAATAAGAGTGGAGGAAGAGCTGATTATCGTGCTCCTATGGGTCATAGAACAAATTATCATCAAGCTCTTGGAAAGGTGACCTTGGCGCATTTTGATGGGAGTGATAAGTGTTCAGCAAGGTCGTGGGTTCAAAATCCTGACAACTACCTGTTGGGACCTTTTTCACACATCACCCCATACAGATGGGGACCCCCTAATTTCTGCTCCATTCTGGTCGTTTGGCTTTGGTTAGTGCGTCTCTCTCTCTATCTCTGGTCCTTCCGGGGATGTCCTGTCGTTTGACCCAGGTTGAAGTATTGGTTAAGTCTGTGTAATTAGGGTTTTCATCCTTCAGGCTTATTTAAGGTCAAACTGAGTTATAAAATTGAAATCCAAGCTTAGTACAGCAGTCAGAAGGCTTCCAGCAGAGTCCCCCTAAATTTTCACTGTATTCCAGCAACTTGCTATTTTTAGTAAGTATTTAGTTTGGGGCTATTTTATCGAGATTTTGGAATTCTGTCAGTTCCACCACATTCAGGTAACATCAAGCTGCTTGCACGTAAATTTTGAGCCAGATCAGACAACTTGCTATTTTTAGCAACTCGGGCTTCGGGAGCCATTTTCAGGGGTCAAACATATGATTCTTCATTGCATGTTAGGAGATTACTTCTGGGTTTCTTGAAACCTTCGCAGTGATGTAACATGCAAACCAAGATGATCACTTTTAGAGTTTAGCCTTCAGAGGCTATTTTTAGGGTTTACATGCAGTGTTTTTCAACGCATGTCGAGTTTTTCTTTATGGGTTTTTCGAGAGCTTTGCAACAATGTGACATGCGAGCGGAGAAGATCAAGTTTCGAGGACTTACTATTTTTAGCCAGTACATGCATGCAGACCAGTTTTCTGGGTTTTTCTGGGTTTCTTGAGACCCCACAAGCAATATGACATGCAAAACCATCCGGCAGTGGATGAGTCACTTTTCAAGCAGTTTCTATTTTTAGCAGGTGCATTCTGGCAACCGCCTAACACTCCAGTTCAGCAAGTAGAACAACACGCAGAAGGAGCGAAGACAAACGGAGACCGTTCGGGATACATGCAAGTCAAATTAGGGTTTCCACTTTTGTAGGGGGTGAAATCCAAAAATAGTCAAAACGGAGTACCCCACCCATGTCAGCATACTTCAAGGCACTTGCTGGCAAAATTTGAGCAGAATCGGAGGACTTACTATTTTTAGTAAGTCAGGGCACGGCTATAAATAGCAGGTCTGCACCCGAGGTTGGCATCAGAGCGACACTCAAGTTCTCAGAATCAGGCGTCGAAATTTTCAGGCAAAACAGAGCTACTGAAGTCAGAAAGTCAAGGACTTACTATAAATAGCAGGTGGCTATAAATAGCAGGTGGCTATAAATAGCAGGTTGGGGCAGAAGACTGGCAAAGCAAGTTCGCAGGGCAAAGAAGATCAGATGGTGAAATTTTCAAGCAAAACGGGGCTACTGAAGTCAGAAAGTCAAGGACTTACTATAAATAGCAGGTCAGGGCAGAAGACTGGCAAAGCAAGTTCGGAGGGCAAAGAAGATCAGATGGTGAAATTTTCGTGCCAAACGGAGCTACTGAAGTCAGAAAGTCAAGAACTTACTATAAATAGCAGGTGGCTATAAATAGCAGACTGACATGTGGGACTGGCGAAACGGGTTCACAAGGCGAAGAAGATCAGATGGTGAAATTTTCGTGCCAAACGGAGCTACTGAAGTCAGATAGTCAAGAACTTACTATAAATAGCAGGCTGACATGTGGGATTGGCGAAATGGGTTCACAAGGCAAAGAGTATGGCGAAATTTTCAGGCAAAACGGAGCTATATGGGTCGAAAATCAAGGGACTTTCTAAAAATAGCCTGACTTACCCAAAATAGACGGTGAAGCTGAAGGCAGGCAGAGGTATGAAAAAGTTTCTAAGTGTTCAAATGGAAGTTGCCCCTGGAAAATGCACCCTCAAGCAAAATTCTAAGTGTGTGAAAATTGTCTAAGGCAAAAACGAAAGCTCACCCCATGAAATGCGCCCTCAAGTCAAAGCTTGCATGTGAAAAATGCCTAAGGCACGAAAATAAAAGTAGCCTACCTCATTTGCGCCCTCACTTTGAAAGGATATTGAAAATGCTGGAAAAAGTTCTAAGGCACAAAATGAAACTAGGCATGTGAAAATGCGCCCTCAAGGCAAGTGAGAAGACTTTGAAAATTGTCTAAGTCACAAAAATAAAAGTAAGCTATGTCAAATGTGCCCTCATCTTGAAGCTCCTCCATCAAAATGCGCCCAAGGAGGATGTGGCCTAGTGAAAAAGCGGCTAAGGCATTGAAACAAAAAGCATGACACCCAATATGCGCCCATGGTAAAAAAAAGAAAGCTTGCCTATGTATTTGCGCCCTCAAGAAGGAGAAAAAGTGAAAAATATTCTAAGGCAAAAACGGGAGTAGCCATGGCAAAATGCGCCCTCAAGGTAAGTGGGAAGAGTTAAAATGCGCCCTCAAGTGTGTGAAAAAGCGGCTAAGGCATGGAAATGAAAGTATAAGGTGTAAAATGCACCCAAGCTCCTCCCTCATATGCGCCCAAGGAGGATGTTGCCTAGTGAAAAAGCGGCTAAGGCATAGAAATGAAAGTATAAGGTGTAAAATGCACCCAAGCTCCTCCCTCATATGCGCCCAAGGTTATTGGAGCCTAAAAAACGCCTAAGGCATAAAACAAAAGCACAAGGGTCAAAATGCGCCCACCTTCAAGGGGAGACTCTGAAAAGTGCTAAGGCATAGATTGAAAGCTAGCAACATCAAAGGCGCCCACCATGGAAAAGTTAACAAAAAAATGCTAAGGCATTGCGAAATGGAAGTGGGCTATGTCAAATGCGCCCAAGCCTAGGTCAAGCAAGCGGAGAATTTCAAAGTCCATGGAAAATAAAGTGAAAGCCTCTAGGCTACTTTGCGCCCAAGGGTAAGGTGATTGCTTGAAAATTTTCTAAGTGGCAAAATGTCTAAGGCAAAGTGAAGGCTTAGCATATCAAGTGCGCCCAGCTAGTGGGTGATTTGAAAATCTTCCTAAGGCATGAAGATAAATATTTCACCAGAGAAAATACGCCCTTGATGTGAATTGAAGATAATTTTCCAAAGGCATTTAAATGAAGTGGGCGAAGTGATGAAATTTTATCTTCAAGGGGGAGAATTGACATTCATGAGTATTTTTTCAATGTCAGGCGGAAAATTAAATGAACCCGTTCAAAAGGCACCCATGAGTTAACAGAAATTTCAAAATTAATTTCCTAAGGGAAATTTTAATATTTTCAGAAGAAATTCGCTTTGCCTAGATTATTTTCCTGACGGAAGTTAAATCTCAGAGGATAAGTTATTTCGAGCAGGCAAGTGATTTTAAATCACCCAGAGTTGAATATGTTAAAGAGAAAATTTAAAATGTCTTAAGGCAAATTTTATGAAATCGAGGATTTAAATGATAGACATTTTAAAAAAATTGGAAATGAATTTACAACTCCCACGAATTTTTCGAGTTGGATTCAATTAAACTATGCGAGAATTCTTAAATGAAATTTTCAAACCGAATCAAGTGATTTTTCTCGCAAGTTGTTTAAATCACCAAGAGTTAACTGGCAGACCAAGAGAAAAAATTCGAATTTTTTTACAAGGAAGGAATCACTGTTAATGACAACTGCCATAATGACTGGCTGACAACTGGCCCACTACTGCGCTTGAATTAGAAGATTCCGAACGAAGAGAGTGGAGAATTGATGAAGGTGCTAAAAATAGCCCCAGCATTACTTGGCAGGATTCTTTGAGAAGAATTATTTAAACAGTCTCTTCTCTCATTTCTCCTCACATTTTTCGAAGTTGAAGTTGCTGAAGAAGTTCTTGAGAGATTGAAATATTTTCGAAGTTGTTGAAGAGAGAAATTCTTTGAGAGTTTATTTTATTTCGGAGTGTTGAGTTGCTGAAAGTGCGAAGTGTTGGAGAAATTTTTTATTTGCCGAGACTCTTTCTTTCGAAAAGCTGAAAGAGTGTTGCTGCAATTTCGAAGTTGAAGGTTGAAGTTGATTTCCGGAGTTGCTAAAAGATTTATCTTTTGAAGTTACTGTAGAGCATTGAGTTGCAGAAGTTTATTGTGTGCTGAAGATCTTATTCTTGGAGTGCTGAGGAAGTTTGTTTCGAGCTACAAAAGAGTTGCTGCAGAGTTGCTTTATTCGAGCTGTTGAAAGTTAGTTGCTGTTGAAGTTGAGAAGAAGTCAAAAGTTGCTGAGGTTAACGGAAGTTGAGGCAAAAGATTTAATTTATGTTGTGCTGAGAAAGTAGCCACATTGTTGAAAGTTAGTAGTTGGCTGTGATTTTCTTCGCTAGTCAGAAGTGCAGTCGTTAAAAGCTCCTTTATAATCTCGAAAGTTTTTACACAGTACGAGATGGCTGGAGCAAAGGATGTTGCTGGAACAAGCAGAGCCGCAGGCAGAGCTGCAAACACCGAAATGGCCAAGGCTAGCTCATCCCGGTAGGCAATGATTAAAAGGCTCGCCAAGTCAGTTCTTCCAAAGTCGGCAATTGTCTCCAAGCTGGCAGGGTTAAGTGACACCAACCTCGAGTCATTTAATCTAAATGCACTCAAGTCTAGGATGTACGGACTGGGGGGCCATCAACCATCAGTCACGGCACATAACATCATGAAGAGTGGTATCTATGCAGCCGCTGGTTTTCCACCAGCAATTCAGTGCCCGGAGCTAATTATGGAGTGTGCAAACCACTACAAGCCGGAGCGTAGAACCATTGTCTCGCCGGATGGAAAATTGCTTGCCAACTTCACGCCAGATGCCATCAGAGAGGCATTTGGGATTCCTACTGCCGAAAAGATGCTGTACAGATCAAAGGAGAGGGCGGTTAAAATGTACTCCACCTCCTTCGAGAGGGTTGCTGCGGTCATCAACAGAGTTTGGATGCAAAAGCCAAAGCCACCTCGCACTAGACTCCCAAAGCAGATAATTGCCGAAGATGTAAAACAGGAATACTGCGACTTGATGATGATGCTGAGCCGAATAAATGGGAGTGCACAAGCCTACTTCTTCGAGCCATGGATGTTCTACTTCATCGAGATCATATTGGAGGGAAAGGAATGTGTTGACTGGGCAAGAATGATCAGTGATAACATAGATGAGCAGTTCAGGAGCCTGAGGGGGACGAAAACCTTTTACATGAGCTCGTATGTGATATATATGCTGGCAAGAATGACCAAGTATCGAGGAATTACATACAAGGAGCCAATAGGCTGTGCACCTGATCAGTTCAAAATCCATGAGGCCTGCACACAGTTGCATCTAGCTAACCCTGCCAGTTACAAACGGGCTAATGATGCATTCACAATGCACATCACGAGGACCCTTCAGCGGAGAACGCAGCAAAGAGTATCCAAAGAGGCACAAGCATTGATCGAGGAATACGGATATTGGCTCATCCAATTTCCGAAATTCACTTACATTAGGCTGCAGGGGTTCACTTCGTATCCATACCGGCTACCGAGGTACCCCACCGATCACATTATAATGCTGGAAATATCTAGGCAGTTGATCGCCTATGATAAGATTCAGAAAAAGAAGAAGAAGGGTGGACTTGACTTTCCTATTGCCATGGGAAATTCCACTGAGGTGTGTCCCTCCTTGCAGGCAGCTCGAGAGGCAGAGGATGAGCTGCAATTCTATCATCTATCGTATCACACAGGCAGACAGGATTTTGATCCGTACAGAAACATCCGAATGATACAGAACGTCGAGTACCGACACAAGGCCCACATTGAAGACTTTTGGGCAAATGCTGTTGATGAGGTTGAGATAAGGAAAAGGATGTTTTCCAGGCTTCCCCTCAAATTGATCAGGGAATGTGAGATCATTCCAGTTCCCGACCAGGTGGAAGAGGATGTCAACGTTATGCAACCCGACTATGGTTCAGTTAGGGATACTCCGGTCCCACCACCTGATTGGTCCGAGCCAGAAATCATGGACTTGGACACGCTCTCTATTCCGGTGTTGACTTTCACAAGGGCTTGGGTCGATAGACATGTATGCAGACTTAAGAGCAGATCGATCGCCCTTACTTATAGCTTGATGGGTGACCCAAGGCCGCTATCGGTGAAAAGGGGAAAACAGGTTGCTCAAACACCGGAAGCACAAGTAGAAGTACCAACCCAGCCGATACCGTTGAGGATGGAACAAGCATCACCTATGCACTCACAAACTCGGTCTTCGAGTTTGAGAGTGATTTCATTGTTTGCTGATCAGAGGGCAGGATTGGGTGAAGAGCGGGAGCTTGAGGAGGTGGATCAACCCAACATCCGAGAATCAGATAGTATAAGCGTCAGTGTATCCAGGGCTGGCCAACAAGAAGAAGAAGATGAAACAGTGGCTGACACTCGTTTCCAACAGATGTTGGACATGACATTGGAGGAAGAGGAAAACACAGAACAGGGGACCCAAGGGTCAGGAGATACACAGCTCGTGGAAGATGATGAGCCCGAACAGAGCAGTGCAAGAAGAGAAGAGGTACACGAGGCGGAGGCGACAGAAGAACAGCCCCTCGTCGTTTGCAATCCGCAGCAGACGGTGCCGGATTGGCTTTCAGACAGAATGAGAAGACAACCCGAGGATGATACAGATCCAGCCATCGAGATGGAGGAGTTCCTTAAGAGGATCAACACGCCACCAGAAAAGAAAAAGGCCAGGAAGTATTCAAAGATCTCGACTGATGAGTCAGGCTCTCGCACGCTTCAGGTGGCTGTTCCGAGGGAGGAATATGATCGAGCCGAGGAGAGGCCCAAGAACTATGTGATCACCACCGTAGAGTTGGGTCGTCCTACGGGAGCCCAAATTGTCGAGGAGTTCGATAACTCCTATCAGGCGCTGAAGGATCAGTTGCTCCGCACGGAAGGGAAGTATAAGAAATTGAAGAAGGAGCACAAAACCTTGATAGGATATGTGCAGAGTCTAGCACGTCCAGGTGAACCAGCAAACCCAACAGTAGAACGTCCACCAGAGCTTCCGAGGGAGTCAGTTGTTGGCTTAGAAGATTTAAAGAAGATGGAAACGGAAGCGGACAAGTGGGTTAGCCATGTTCGTACTGAGACAGGGAAATTCATGGAGGACCTCGCCAATGCTTATCGGCAGGCCTCAAGTATTTTGGCACGGATGGACATGGTGGATCAGGCCTGGGGCGATACCCGCATCTATCAGACGAAGACTGTACTTCGTTTGGGGGCTTTGATGCATATACCTCTGCAAACTTTGGTGGGTGGAGGTGTGATTCAGGATGGTGACAGGTATGATTTCACCAGTTGGTACTCCTCGGTGGTCACAGGCCGTGGATTTCACGATGCAGCAAGGGCAGATTCAGCCAGAGTGAGGAAAGCAATGGGTAACATCTTGGAAGGAGTCCTTAATACATTAGAAGCCATATTTGCTAGAAAGTTGGCCCCAGAGGAAATAACTGCTGATGGCTTGAAAGATAAACTGGCTCCATTCTTCTCAGCTGCGAGGTCGCTTGTCCTGGATGACTTTGAGAATGTCTCCACTTTCTCTAGTATTATTCAGCATACCCAGGACGCCTTAGCGGCATGGAAGAAGTCTTACATCTGGCACGGACAGACGGTAGCGGTCTTGGAGTTCCAGCTCAACCACATTCCACCGATTTCTGCCCAGGAGGTTGAGGCGGTATTGGCCCGATTGATCAAGTTTGCAATCCGAGAGCAGGCCAGTGGGAACGCGCTGCTTGATGAAGATCTTCTTGATGATGGTAGTGGGCATTAATTGCTCATTATGATTCCTGCAAGGGAGTGGAGAATATTATGTGTATTCATTGCCCACTCCTCTCTGTGACGGTTTTTAGGGCAGAAACCCTAATCAGGGCATAGGTGGCTCGATCTGAGCCCTTCATTGTAATTCAATCTGAGCCGTCCGTTGAAATGGGCTAGCTATAAAAGAGGCATCCCCCCTCATTTGTAAATTATTAGAATTAGAATCAGAGATAGATCAGAGCTAGACAGAGATAGAAAGTGATAGAAGTTAAAGTAAAGCTAGGGGTTAGCTTTGTTGGAAAGGAAAGAAAGACTTTCCCTTTGAAAGTTTTTGCAAAAGATTGTTGTGTAAGACTCTCATGATATAAAGACTTCATTGATTGGTGACTTCATTTTGTGTTGTGGGTAGTTGACGAGGTCTTTTCGTCTTTCCAATTCGAATAGAGTAAAGTAGAATAGATTTTGTTTCCATGCAAGTAGCGTTAATTGTGGAATGCAACATTGGTTTGAGCATATCTCCCTATATCCATACCACTAGCAGGCTTGCTGACGGTAAGTCTGCCCTGCGTGGTCAACTGGAATTTCAGCACTTAACTTCGGTTGCGATTTGTGTGTCCACTTGCTTCGTGGTGAAGGGGTGTGCATGTTGAATCTCGATCTGAATATCTACCTATCCTTTGAAGATTGCATCAGCTTTGTCAGAGTTGTCCGAGGGGGAGACGATACAAAGTTTGGTTTGGAGATTGTTAAAGCTAGTTTTGCCTTCCATCCTTAGAAATAGATTGTAGGATTCCTATCCCTTTCCCTTTAAATTCAGCATTTTCCGGGTCAGTCCAGATACCAGAACAATATTGTCAAATCTTTCATGTCCTAATTGCTTCACAAAATCGAACAACTACGTAAGTCCCCTTGGAATAATCCAGCAAAACACATCAACCAACTGAGTCTATTCGCAATAAAAGGAACCTTGGAGTCGAACACATGAACTTTCAAGCAATCTTAGCATGTGGGACACTTTGATCAAGAGAGAATAGAGTGACCGTTGGACAACTTTATTCTGTGTTGATGTCGTCATAAAAAACACGTCAACACTACCTTTCACTAAAACCAATGCCTGAAGAAGACGCCATCAAGTTTGCTACCTTGCACTTGGAGGGAGCCGCCCATGAGTGGCGGTATCATGGTTTGGTCACCCTTGGCCATAACCTCATTCAAACATATGAAGAGTTCGCCAACAAGCTAATTGAAAGGTTTCACACAAAGGATCCTAAGTGAAGTTTTGTGAGCTTGCACAACTAAAACAGCATGGTTCATTGGATGCATATATTGCAGATTTTCAAAGGTTTTTCGTAATGGTGCCCAACATTACTGAATAGAGGCTTGTTGTGTTGTTTTCAAAAGGTTTAATGGAACTCTTGAAGGGGTGGGTTAAAGCATTTGATCCACCAAGTCTTGATGAGGCTATCAAGAAATCAAGAAGTATGGAATTGGCAGCTCCTAGGCCTAAATTTCAGTCAAAGTCCTTTACACACAACAAAGACAAGAAGCATTTTTCAAATCAGTCCAAGAGATTTCCTTCTGAGGTGGATGATGAGCTTCGTGAGAAGCTTAGAAAGGAAGGAAAATGTTACACATATAAAGAACCATGGGCTAAAGGGCATAGGTATTATGGAAGGGGTCATTCTAACCACATGGAGGCCTATTCTGATTTTGGATCAGAATCTAATTATTTAGAACAACGGTCTGATTTTGTGGAAAGTGATGAAAAAAAAGCTCCAGAAGAGTCCGATAAAGAGCAAGGAGGTGGGGGCACATTTGCCCAACTCTCTAGTTTTCAAAAAAACGAATCTTTCAAGGTTCATAGTGCACTTGGAGGACAATGGATCATTGCTTTGAATGATACTGGAGCAACACATAATTTCATTGATGAAGATGTGGTTGCAAAGAAAGGACTCAAAACTAAAGAATTTGAAGGATTTAAAATCATGGTAGTTGATGGGTTTTACTTCTCTTGCAATCGTAAGATTTATAACTTGTTTATGCAATTGGGTAACTATTTAGTCAAAGATGCCTTCTATGTTGTTGGCATAGGAGATACTAATGCAGTATTGGGAATTCAATGGCTGTGATCTCTTGCAGAGATCTCTCTAAATCTGCAAACAATGGAGTTGAAGTTTCAATCAGATGGAAAGAAGGTGGTGCTAAGAGGAATGTCAAACGGAGACCCACGAATTGTGTCTTTTAAAAGAATGGAAAGGTTGATTCGTCATGATCAAGTTGAGTGGGCAGCGGAGTGTATGATCCTACCAATTGATCCAGTTGAGGAAAAGAGGCACTATCCACCGGATATTCAGTCATTGATCACCAAGTCTTTGGTAGCTTACCTACTCGGAGACCTCCTCAAACTGAGCATGTCATAGAACTTGAAGAAGGGGCCAAGCCAATTATCACAACTCCTTACCGGTATCCTAAGAAGCAAAAGGATGAGATTGAAAAAGCCATTAAGGAGCTCTTGGAGATGGGTTTCATTCGCCCAAGCAAGAGTCCTTTTCTTCAGCAGTTGTGCTTGTGAAGAAAAAAGATGGCACCATTCGCATGTGTGTGGACTACCGTGCATTGAATCAAAAGACAATCAAAAACCAATACCCCATTACTAGAATAGATGAGCTCATTGATGAGCTACATGGAGCCAAGTTCTTTTCGAAGATTGATCTTAGATCGGGCTACTATCAGATTCGCATGAGAGGATCAGATGTTGAGAAGACAGCATTTCGATGCCACTATGGGCATTTTGAATTCTTAGTCATGCCATTTGGGTTGACTAATGCTCCTGCTACTTTCCAATCTTGTATGAACCGAATCTTTCAAAAGTAGTTGAGCAAGTTTGTGTTGATTTTCTTTGATGATATTCTCATTTTCAGCAAGTATTGGGAAGAACA
This sequence comes from Sequoiadendron giganteum, assembly GCA_007115665.2. NCBI lineage: Eukaryota > Viridiplantae > Streptophyta > Pinopsida > Cupressales > Cupressaceae > Sequoiadendron > Sequoiadendron giganteum. The sequence continues at coordinate 10,786,277 of CM021102.1, read as the reverse complement.
CCTTAAGCATTTGGAGGAAGTGCTTAGCATCCTTGAATCAAAATGTTTGTTTGCCAAAGAGTCCAAATGTGAATTTGGAATGATGGAGCTGCTATACCTTGGTCACATAATCAGCGCTGAGGGAGTAAGAGTTGATCCAGAGAAGATCAAGGCAATCTTGGATTGGCCACCTCCAGAGAACTTGACACATTTTCAGGGCTTCTTAGGTCTTTGTGGCTTCTACAGAAGATTTGTGAAAGGCTACTCTCAGATAGTTGCTCCTCTTATTGATCTCATCAAAAAGGGAGTTTTCGTATGATCAAAAAAAGCACAAGTTGTTTTTGATAAGTTCAAGCAACTCATGAGTTCATGCCCAGTTTTGGCTATACCCGATTTCACCAAGCCATTTGAGTTGTGACGCATCAAGAGGAGTTGGCACTGTTTTGATGCAAGAAAAACATCCTATTGTGTTTGAGAGCAGAAAACTAAGAACTTACTCAATCTATGACAAATAAATGCTTGCAATCATGCACGCATTGGCCAAGTTTAGACAATACTTGGTGGGGAGCAAATTTGTTGTCAAAATTTATCATAATAGTCTCAAACACTTTATGCATCAGAAGGATTTGAACAAAAGGTAGCAAAAATGGGTGAGTAAGCTTCAAGCTTATGATTTTGACATTGAGTATATTAAAGGAAAAAACAACATAATGGCCGACGCACTTTCCAGAAGGCCTCATTTGAACTTATTATGTGAGCTTACTGCTGATTGGAAAGAGTTGATACTTGTTGATTATGCCAAATATCAATTTGCAACCAGCATTATTGAAGGTACTTTTCATGATGAAAGGTACAAAGTGGTTGATGGTTTGATACAATACAAGGGTAGAATCTTCTTAGTACCAGATTCTAAGCTCAAAAAGAAGATTTTGCAAACATTTAATGACATTCCACTTGTTGATCATCAAGGTTATTTCAAGACTTATAGGCAGATCCGTGAAAGATTTTCATGGAAGGGGCTGAAAGATGATGTCTTGCGCTACATCAAGGAGTGTCACACTTGCCAAATGAACAAGAATGAACATACTTTTCCAGCTGGTTTGTTGCAACCTCTACCTATTCCCAACCAAAAATGGGAAAGTATATCAATGGATTTCATCACTAGGTTGCCAAAAGCTCAAGGCAAAGATTGTATTTATGTTGTGGTTGACAGATTAACTAAGTTTGCTCAGTTCTTTGCTATTACTAGTTCATTTTCAACAACTCAAGTTCCAGATTTGTTTTTCCATGAGGTGTTTAGATTGCATGGGTTGTCGAAAAACATTTTGAGTAATAGGGGCTGCGAATTCCTAAGCACTTTTTGGCAAGAAGTTTTCAGATTGAGTGGTACAGTGCTCACTCCAAGCACTAGTTATCACCCACAAATCAGAGAAACCCGGGGACGCGTCCCCCCCTAAAATACTTCATCCTGGTCCTCGCTACATCCCGGGTACGGGGGGACGATAGGGGGACGGCAGGGGACCGTCCGTCTTTTTTCAAAAAACATAGTAAACGTCCCCGGGATGGGGGGACGTCATTGACCAAATAGGGACGGCTGACCAGTCCCAAGGACGGCCAGCGAACACCTGAGCCATCCCCCAGGAGTCCCCCATGTCAAAGCATGTTTTAAAAATAAAATATATATATAACAGTTTTCAATTTTTTGGTTTATGAGTTGTTCATTTAAATTATTTTCATATATCTTTCACAATATTTGGAACACTCACAAGATAAATATTTGATGCTCTATTAGAGATATATAAAAATAACAAAAATTTATTCCAAAAGTGTGTAAACTTGAATTTATTTGCTTGTTGTTCACTAACGGGTTTTAGAGACAAAGACTTAGGATTTTGACATTTTTAAACAATTCTTACTTCTTCACAATTGGAAATAGGCTGAATATTAAGGCAATTTGATGCCGAAAACTCCTTGAGTGCAGCAATTGTCCCCACATTTAACTGCTCAAATCCATATCAGACAATACACCAGCATTGAATTTACTTCCAGTAGTCCACACTCCCAGCAAACTACAATAATTATGCCTTCAGACGCCTCAGCTATTTGTTATTGTTCTATGCCAAGTAATCAATAACCTAGGTGAAACAATCTTCATTGTAATCACAAATGTTCTCCCAATTTGTGAGTTGAAAATAACCTTATGTAATTTGATATAAGTTTATAAATTTTAACTTGGACGTTGTATTATGATTCATGTATGTTAATTCTGAATTTTCAATGTGTATTGAGTATTGACAAAGAATGTTGAACACAAATGTTATATGTTAAGGTTCTACAATGTATATTATGTATGCTTTATACATGTTTTCATATGAATATTTAAAATTCCCCTATATATTTTAAATTTTCCCTATATTTTATATAGCCGTCCCCTGCCGTCCCTAAATTTGGTCTCAAAAATCAGAAACTTAGGGACTCGTCCTGCCGTCCCCTGACGCCCCCTGCCGTCCCCGTCCCGGAAACTTGGGGTAACCTTGCCACAAACTGATGGGCAAACAGAGATTTTGAACAAGTGATTGGAGGACTATCTCAGAAACTATGTTTTGGAGAAGTAGAAGGCTTGGGTGAGATGTTCATTTAGGAGAGTATTGCTACAATTCATCCTTCCACATGTCTATCAGAATGTCTCTATTCATGGCTCTCTATGGTTACGAGGCCCCTAGCTTTGCTGATTTGATGTTTGGTGATAGCAAAGCCCCTCAAATGAGAGATATGTTGTAGTAGAGCCAAGATATTTTGAAGTCCTTGAAAAACAATCTCCATCTTGCACAGAATCAGCGAAAGATGTACACTAATCAACAACATGTAGAGCACACTTTCGAGGTTGCTAACATGGTCTTTCTTAGACTCTAGCCTTACGGACAATCTACTCTCAAGAAGAGTGAAGCAAAGAAACTCAAGCCGCATTTCTATGGGCCATTCAAAGTCATTAGGAGAGTTGGTGCAGTGGCTTACGAGTTGGAGCTACCACCGAGTAGCAAAGTTCACAATGTCTTCCACGTGTCTCACCTCAAAAAGGCACTTGGACACAATGTTGTTAATTCTTCTGATTTGCCTCCATTGGAAGAGGAAGGACAGTAGGTTTTGGTTCCATAGGAGATCATCAATTTCAGAGAACGCTCTTTGAGGAGAAGGACAATCAAAGAGTATTTGGTGAAGTGGAAGAATTAGCCTATTAAGGATGCTACTTGGGAGAATGAGGAGATTTTGCAGCATCCAAACTTGCAATTGCTTAAGGGCAAGCAATCTTGGGGAAGGCGGACTATAATGTCCCCTTCTCACCAATGATCAATGGAATTGGCAGTTAACCTATCCCAGAGGCCCGTAGGCTAGTCGGAAGCAGAAATTAAGGTTTCCTATTTTTTAGAAGGATGTTTTGGTAGTTTTGTGGGTTTGCATGTTGGAGTTTTGTAGTTTGGATTCTGGATTCCTTTTCGGTTTTCAGAGAGCTTCGCATTGGTGTGACATGCAACTGAAACAGGAAATTTTTCGAACTTACTATTTTTATTAAGTTGTGACGGCTGCTCAGAATGTGGTTAAAATGCATTTAAACACTTACTATTTTTAGCAATATGCTATTTATAGTAAGTGCTATTTTTAGCACGGTTTCAGCAATCCAGTTCAGAGGCTATTTCAAGCAAGTCAGTTTGAGCAGTTTGGTCTCTCGCACTCATCGAGCTCATTTTTTGGTAAATCCAATATTTTGTTTGAATTTATATTTTAAGTGAAAATATGTTGCTAAGGCTTGGAGGACACCTAACTTGGAGAGATAAGTTAATTTTATAAAGGTGATTTTTATAAAGTATTTTCACTTAACCTTTTGGACAACTATCTCATGTGATTATTTGCATTTTTTAATTAAGTCACCTCTTTCTCATGTTGGACACCAAGTTAAGGAGGCAAATGAAGTTTGAATGAAATCCAAATGTAGTTTGAAACAGGTGAATTTGAATGTCATGTTTGGGCGCCCTAATTGGAGGTAAAGGCATTTTGAATTTGTGGAGAAGTTATAAATAAGAGTGATGGGCTTCATTGTTGGTATCCATTGAAAATTATAACGAAGTGGTGCCAAAATTGCTACTCACTCACTTCGAGGAATGCATACCTCCTTGCAAAACTTAGTTTCATGCTTGCAAGATAGCACCTAGCTAAGCCTTGGACTGTTCTTTACACTTAAGAATAGATTGAGCATAATGTAGAAGTTTTTTTATTGATGTTTTCTAAAGTTTTGGTGTGTTTCTCAGTCTTTCAATGTTGTTGGTTTTGTGCTAGTTGTAGCACATTTTTGCTTGTAGCTCACTAGGTGATTTTTTGATGATTCTGGGTATTGACCCCATGTTTGAGTCTTCCTTGGGCACCTCACTTTGTGGAATTTCAGATTTTATTATGGTGAAATGAATTTATTTTTGCTGGTTGCCCTCTCCTTGAAAGTCGTACCCCTTCAACAATGCCTTGGAAAGCGTGCATAAATTATTTAGAGGTGTTTGTTGTTGTTTCTTGACTTTGACTTGGGCGCCTACCTCCTACGCTGCATTTGCACTTTGTTTCATGTCAATCGGAGGAATATTGGATGAGTTGTGAGCATTTTGGTGTAATTCATGCTTGTTGGTTTGAGTTTTTTGTTCACTGGTTTCTCATAGCAGATTTGGTTAAGTTCATATTTTTGGCTTGTTTCCTTAGTAGAATAGCTTGTGAAGTTTTAGAGATCATCTAATATCATTTTGAAGTGGATTGGACATCTAATACTCTTGTAGCTTGCAAATTGCTTTTCATTGTAAGGCTGAAATCAGTAGTACTGATTCAGTCACTTTATATTTCTGCACTTTACTTTGTAATTCTCACTTTCAATGGAAGGGACAAGCCTTGCCGTCCATTCACCTTCAGCATTTACTTTTCTATGCTGCCCGTTGAACAAGCGGGAGGGGTCAGCAAGCCACTCATACTTTACTTTTCAGTACTTTGTAATTCATCATCATGCTAATTGGTTGAGCCGTCAATATACTCTCGCTGAATAAGTGGTCGAGTTGCATTTGCATCTTATTTTGATCGGCTGAGCCATCCTTTCATTGTACTTTCCAGCAGTTTCAGTTTTACATGCTAATAATCCCTTTTCTACCATATGCTCTCACCTTGCCCACACCGAGACCTAGGTAATCAAAAAGCGAAAGGGTTCCTTTCAGCTAGTTATTTGGATTTGCTAACGCTAATGGGTGAAGTTGTGAAAAAATTGAAAAAAATTGTTGGGGTATATTTCACTTAAACTCCATCGCTACCATATTGTCTTTGATTCTCTTGAATGTATTTGTGATGTCCCCATCACCCAAAAACATCAAAGATAAGTTTATATTTCATATATTTATATTTTTAATAGATATACGCATTCGGATACAATAATCATTATAGAATATTCTCATTTAGATTATATGTATAATCGTGACTAACCTATGTATCGTTGGTCCCAGATTAGAAGAAGAGAGCCTAGAAGAAACTAAGATGTTATTGTTTGAGTACAAGGGCGGGGTGGACTATCATGTCCCCCAACATTAAAATATAAAAATAACCAAACATTGAAATACAAATAAACAAACAAGAAAAATAAAACATTAATCAATTGATATTATTATAATCATAGTTGAAAAACTCAGACTCGGCAATAACTCAACAAACCCAAAAAATTTAAAAACCCAAGACTCGGCAAAAACTCGGGGAAAAACTCAGCAATAACTCGGCAAATTTATCAAACATTTGAAAATACACAATTTTTTAAAATATTCTTAAAAACCACATTTTCATTAATTTTTTTTTATTTATTGATTTCTAATCATTAAAATTTAAAAGATTGGGAATAATAACTCTTATTGATTTAATATTTAAACGATTGGAAATAATAGCTCTTACAGTCATTTTGGAAATAAAAGTTTTAACTCTTATTGATTTAATATTTAATAATAACTTTATTTATTTATTTATTTATTTGTAATCATTAATTATTTTAATTTAAAGATTTGATTTAATAATAACTCTTATATAATATATTAATTATTTTTACAAATATATTAAATTATAAGTTTTGTTAATCAAATAAATTATTTTTTTCAATTTTTCAAATGCTTAAATGATAAATCAGAAGTAATATATTATTTCTTTTTACAAATATTCTTAACTCTTATATAATATATTAAATATATTTGTAATTAAATTATAAGTTTTGGAAATAAAATAAATTAAAAAATTTCAATTTTTCAAATGTTAAATGATAAATTTTATATAATATATTAAATTTTTTTACAAATATTCTTAAAATCTTTTAATATTTAAATTTCAAACTTTAGTATTTACTATTTAGAAATCAATAAATTTTAAAAATAATAATTTTAAAAAACAATGAATAGCATTATGAGTTTACGTTTTATTCATAAATACGGTAAAAAAAATTAAGTGATACCTTTTATTTAAATTTTAAATTTTAAGATGTATGAGTTTACGTTTTATTCAATCGATCATATGAATTTATTTTATTTAGAATAATCAATAATTTTTTTTTTAAAATTAATAAAAAAACCTGCGTTTACGTTTTATTCAAAGTAATCAATAAATTTTAAGAAATTGATGGATCTGGAGTTTATTTTGTGCTGAAATCTATCTTTGGAGATGGTATTTACGTATTTTTCAAAAATGGGGTTGCATTTTTTGTAAAATACCTGTGTTTTTTTTCTGCCGTCATCGTTTTTTTCTCTGCCCTGATCTCTCGTTGTGGTTTTCTTTGCCCTCATCTCCCATTGTTTTCCTTCTAGAATCTGAATAATACGAGTTTGCAAGTGACGGTGGACGCTTTATCATTATGTTTATGCCAAAAATTTAGGGCAAACAAAAAAAAAATCAATGCCTTATTTTTAACCTCATTTTTCTCTGCTTGTCGTGATTTTTTGCATTTTTTTCTTGAATAAATCGCCGCGCGTTTTACCTTATACTCGACTACAAGTTATTGAGTGATTTACTCGCCTAGCACATTTCTGCACAAGTATTGCGAGTTTTTGACGATTTTTTCAACTATGATTATAATTATAATTGTCTAAAGACAATATTATAATTATAAATATCATATTAAAAAATCTAAATATTAATCTAAATGATATTAAAATAAATATTAAAGATATATAAATATAAATCAATAAAATCAATTTATAAATAAGAAGTATATAAGATCTATTAAACCACAAAATAATATTAAATTACAAATATTAAATAGTTAATATAATAAATTCTAAAAATATGTAACACACCAAATAAAATGCTCTTATAATGACATTATACAATCAATATTATTAATTGTAATTATAATAATAATAATATCAAAGATATGATAAATAATAAAATAAAATCATAATAAATAGTATAAAGGTAGGCTAAAGAAATAATAATTATTTAAATGGCAAGCCGACTACTTATTATATTATCACGACTCTTCACAAAGGTGCGACCATTGAGTGGAAGAGTTATAATGCTTGGATCCAACAAAGTATAAAAGGGGATGGTTTAAAAAAACAAGAGGGGCATGAATGAATCGCATAAGCACAAAGGAGAATTTAGAAACAGCGGTGGAGGCATTCCTATATTCAGATGTAAATTGCTGATGTTGTTGGGCGAGCATTTAAGCTTCAAGCCCGTCGTATGTTTTCCTCATGTCTTCTATACTATTGAATGCTCCTGTTCGTAAATGCTGATTGAAGGGGACAGCACGGTGATTGGAAATGATAATGTGAAAATTTGTAATAAATGATCGTTGGCTTCCCATGAAGACTAGCAGCCTACAAGATAGAGAGTAACTTGCAAAACGGTTCCTCTGATATTTATTCCTATCATCTTGGTGTCATCTAAGGAATATTGTGTACGTGTATGCATATCTGGAAATTGAATTCATATTCTGCATTTGAGAGAAACATATTATCTCCTACAAGCAGCTCTATTCTGAAATAGATAGAAGTTGAATTTAACTCAATCATTCTTTGGGTTTCCGGACTTTAATAGTAGTACACATCATTGTATTACTGGCTATGATATCAAATACTTTGGGAATAGTCTTTTAGGTCAAGCATCTGAAGATCATTTGGCATAACATGTAGTTTGATATTTGCGCTATCGTTGATTAAATCTAAATATTACTGCTGTCAGTATGTGTTGTGTAATGCCGTATAACTGCCTATAAGAGATATTTATGACATTTGATTTAGAGATTGTGGAAAACATTGAGCTTGCAAGGATAATTTGACAAATATCATCGTCCAATTTGGGAAACATCGACAATAATCTTGGGTCCAGAGGTCGGGGACATCACAGTCTTGCTACCTTTTGGATATTACTCATAGAGAATATTAATCATTGCTTTTCTTTTAACACATTCACTACTCTTCTTCTTAATATGTTTGCCCCCTCATATCATTTGCTATCCATAATTATTTATCAAGGTATACAATTCTTCTTTGATAGAGTCAATAACATCAATTAATATAGCGTTGATCTTCCCTTTGACATTGCTTCTAACATCAATGATAATCTAGTCCATACACCTTTGACATCAATGATGACCTTGTCTTCTCATTTTGGACATTAATGAGAACATTATCTTTCTCACCTTTGACATCATTTCCAACAGTCTTGTATGTTGATAACTTAATAATAACTTAGAACTTTTTCATTACTTTCTTGAAATGCAAGTATGGCAAATGAAAGGTAAGATATAGAATATGTTTTAAACCTAATGAAAACATTCCATAAGAAGGATTCTAAACCAGTATCTACTCCTTTCCAAATGGAGAATTCTGAACTCTGAAGCCATAGAACAAATATGCCAGAAATATAAATAATGGGAAAAAGATTTAATAACACAACAGAAAGATTTTCTTTGGCAAAGCTTCCTTTGCAATACAGACAAGAAATTACATTTAAATCCTTAACCACATTTCCATGGTGGAACTGGAATTGTGAATATGACTGTTCATGATGAAATCAGTAAAGGGTTCCCTCTCCCTAGCCATGCAGCTGTACAGCCATATAATAACAAAAAAACTATTTCATGTAGAGAAATGGTTTTATTTACATTTGTAACACAATGTGACTACCTTACAGTATTTTTGGTCATAAAATAAGATGATACTTAAAGCTACAAAAAGAAAGCTTTAATTCAGACCAAACTTAAAATTGAGTTTCCTTTAAAAATATAGAAATGGGTCATTGATCTTAAATTCAAATAAACTTACTTTATATGTGTTTCTTTATGAGTAGGACGACCTGACTTCATGGCATCATATACCACCACAACTTTGACACCTGTGCACATATATCACAAACAAGCTTCAGTACTCACAAAATCATGATCCAATCTTAAGTGTGTATAGTTTTTCAAGCTGAGACCTTTAAAAAAGAACTTTCAGGCTTTGCATAAGGTTCTATAATCATTATTATCTTTATGATGCAAATATAGATGATAAATTGAGATTTTCCATCTAAACCATGAAGTCAGCAAATGGCAAAAATGTCCCACGGTGGTTCTCTTTTAATCAATACAGAACAACTTTGGTACCTATGTGCATGTATCTAAACAAGCTTTGGTGTGATGTCCTATTTTATTCATGCCCCTCAGTAATATACCATACAGCGTCATCCAAATCTTCTTTACAAAATGCTGGCCGGCTTCATGAAAAAAACAAGAAGAAACAAATATATAAATATATTTTAATTCAACCAAGTTATTCATCATATTTTAAGAGGAGTAATTAATAGCCAAAGGCAGTGATAGATTTGTTAGATAACAGTGAGTTTAATTGAGGATAAAGCAGCATTTATATACACCAGCAATTAGTATATATGAAAGCAGTGATTACATATTACCCAAAAAGCAGTGATCATGTGTTGAATAGAGTTTAAGGAGAATTTGGATTAGTTAACAAAGGCAGTGATTACCAAAGGAAGCGATTGTTTTAAAGACACATCCATTTGAAATGACACATCTCCCACAAAAGACACATCTCTTGAATAGTATAAATATTGAAGGCGGAATCAAATGAAGGCACAAATGAATTGGGAATAAAATACGAAATGGATCGAAGCAATCAGAAATAGATATTTGCACACAGAAAAGCAGCAGCCATTGCTGTAATAAGTGATTGGTATGCAATTGAATGTACATGCATTTAATATATAATATTTGCCAGTCATATAAGTATATAATTTAATATATCTAATTTCATAATGACTAGCATACAATAAGGGAAGTAAGTTTAATATAATTACATATACCTAAATATATAAGTTCATATTAAGTGATTATTGGAAGATTGAAATCAATCAGATATATATATATTACAAAAACGAGACTCACCTGGACTCAGCGAGTCTTGAGTCGAGTCACCCCAACCGATTCTGGGGGACTCAGACTCGGACTCGGCCAAGTCTTGGCAAGACTCGTCGGACTCACCGAGTCCAGGCAAGTCCCGTCAGGCAGACTCGCATAGTTCCTTGACCCCGTTGGGGGCGCTACCTCTAGACCCCCAAAAGGGGTGCTGCCCCTTGACCCCATTGGAGGCACTGCCCCTTGACCCCATTGGAGGCACTGCCCCCAAACCCCGCGAGGGGTGCTACCCCTTGACCCCACTAGGGGCACTACCCCTCGACCCCATTGGGGCAGTTGCCCTCAAACTTGAGATTATGGCTGCCACATCATCCAGGACCTATCTTAGATGCATTCGTAGGAAGAATGCAAGCTCCTTTGAGCCATAGACTTCTAGTTATTGTTCTGAATCTTTTGATATTTCATATTTGTTTGGAATATTTGATATCATGGATTTCATATTCCATGAGTTTTGTATACATTTGAGTATTTGACTATATATCTAAGTGTGCTATTTCCTTTAGCAACTCAGCTACAATTTGCATTTATACTTATGTGATCGATGTATACTTGTGTATGTGATCAAATTAGCTTTTATTTGATGATGTTATTGTGTCTTTAAGGCTTATTTAATAAAGGGTGCATGAAACAAGTTTTAAATCCTCAAAAATCTCTAAATTTCTTGAGTTTTTCATTTTTCCAAGTTTGCGCCAAGTTCGAGTCTCGTTACTATGATATATATATACACAATTATGCAATAATGAAGCTTGCAGCAATTATTGAGCCTTATAAGTTATAAGCAATCATGATTCTTTAATATAAATATGGTTAATAGATTCTTATAAAGCAACCATTTAAGGATTGGCAAGGAGACATATTGGCAAAAGGCGACTTAGGGATTGTCTTGGTGGATGTTCCTAAAGGAGTTGTCTTGGTGGATGTCCCTAGAGGGGTTGTCTTGGTGGATGTTCCGAAGACGGAAAGGAATTGTCTTGGTTGGATTTTCCTTTTTTGGTGCCCTACCATGCATTTCTCACCCATCCCTACCATGATTGGTAATTGGAAAGGAGTCTATAGATTAGATTCAAATTTAAGTTGTTCACTATTTCATAATGTTAATAGTCCATTTATTCTCAAGTTCAATATCTATTATATAATTTGCTAAGGAATATTATTTGTTAAACAATTTTATGTTGTGTAATTGTCCCTTAAGGCAAATTCAGGCATACTCCAAGTAGGGATCATTAGATTTGGTGACTTGCAAAAAATGGTATTTCAATCTTGGATGTCAATAGTTTTTCATGTGGATGCCTTTAAAACAAAACCTTCATGCTTTCAATGAAGGTACTAGATTCATTAGTTAGCTTTATGATGCAAAATTTTATATGGATGATAAATTGAGCCTTTCCAGTACAATAATGAAGTCAGCAAATGACAATAATGTCTCATTAGCAGTTCTTTTAATCAATATAGAAGAGTTTAAGTGATTATAAAACTGAAATAGCACAATGCAAAAAATGCCACATATAACAAAGATACATGAAATAGGAGGGTACCAATGAACCCAAATGCTCAATAAGCACAATCAATACTCTTAAGGTATACTCTCACCATACAAGCATCCATAAAGATTATAAGCTCCTCCAATGGAAAGACACAAGACAATCTTTGATGTCCTATACATATCTTGCAAGCACTATACATAGAAAAATAGGGCAAGAGATTTTTCCTACAAGCTACTAATAATAATGTCATGATACAATTTACCACATAAGTGAATGCCTAACCTAAGCATGCCCTTATCATAATACGGGCATAGACACTTTACATGACTACTAACCTAGCTATACATTTATGATAGTATGCGTATACATACATAACATGTGAGAGAAAGAAAACAATAATATCCATGTTCATGTATAACCAAAATAACCAAATGGGACTCAAAACATTCAATCAATCATAAAAGAAAACTGCTAGGGTAAAAACACTATGGGTTATGAAAAGTAGCTAAACACAAAGAACAAGAGAAAGATGAATGAAGAAAGACTAGTTAAACCTAAATTGGTTGAACGGTGAGCCAACAAGCACAAGATCAAGTAATCAATACTGACCTAACATAAACATTCCCTAATCATAATAAGGGCATAGGCACATTACATGACTAATAACCTTGATATACCTTTATAATAGCATGATACAGTTACATAACATGTGAGATACAAAGAGAAATTATATTCATGTTCAGATACAACCAAAATAACCCAATGGGACTCAAAAATTGTTGCAAATGTTGTATGTTAAGAAGAAATTTGTTATCCAAGAATATTGTCATTGATGTCAAAGGCGAGAAAGGCATAATATTGATACTAAAGATCACATCATTTTTCAAGGCAAGTTTATGCAAGTCTATGATGATGGCCAACTCCCCTTCATGGTGGCATTTTCTTCCAAAGACATTCTTTGTAATATAAAGTTATGTTGCTTATGCTGGCCGACTTTTATAGTGGTGAAAATCTTTCAAAATGAAGTCGATTTCATGATTATTTATCAAGTCAAAAACATATTATGGTAAAACAATTTGGAAAGTGGCAAAATATTTTTTCTCCTAAGAGAAAACTTATATTTACAACAAACAATTCTACCCTAGATCTTCTATGAAACTTACACCTATTTCAATATGAACCATTGCACATCCATCATGACAAGGAAAAAAATTATGTTTTGAACTACAAGCATGCAATTTTGTTTAGCCTTTGAGGATAATAAAAGATTTTAATACATTGTAATGTCCCCCGTCCCAATTTGCCCTAGAATTCGCCTATGGGTTACAATTTCCACAAATTAGGGTTAGGGTTTTCACCTTATCAAATGAATGGCTCCTTGATGATGTAATCCAAAATTTGCAAACTTGCATTCCATCCATGACCAACATTTCCACACATACATATATACATTTGTTAGCATTAATCCATGGTAACATATTTATAGGCTACTAATAATGCAACCTATTGTGGACTAGGAGGAATGGCATGGTGGGTCTGCCCGAAGCCATATACCAACCTAAGAGGTTGTATACAACAACTCTCCCTATTGGCGACTTGTACCTGCTTTACCAACCATGTCCCAACCTTAAAAAACACTTTGCCCACTTGTGGGAACGGGCGGAGCTCCCAAGCGGTCTTGGCACTTCCACTCCTCCATGGCCCATCCTATTGGGCGGACTATAAATGGGACTTCCACTCCTCCATAGCCTTCGGATTGGGCGGACTATAAGTGGAACGCACTGCTTTCCTCAAGCCCTTTTCCCCCAAAAGGGTTGCAGACAGTCAAGCACATCGTATACAAGAAATCATTCATTGAATATTCTTATTATCATATAGGCAATATGCACACACATGTAAGCAATGATTGGCAGTAAATACACTTGAATATAGGATATATCTGAAGATAGTAATATGTGGTGATGACTGGGACAGTTCCTCCTTTGTCTCTTGAATGTTTCTTCTCCTTAACTGATGACCTGTTCTTAAGGCTCAAAGTATAATGTTAGTGTAGATCAAGTAAAGAAGAATCGATCATTCCTATTAAACTACCGTAATTACTTATAAGGCTCGATAATCACTACAAGCATCATTATTGCATAATTTCGAATATAATTCATATGAACATATATATATCTACACTATTCTTGATTAATCTAATCGCCTTTTCCTGTACATATTATTTATAGATATATTAACACACACACACACACACATATATATTCATGTATATAGTCATGTATAATACATACATATATATTCATTTATTGATGATTATATTATCTCTTCTAAAACCTGCATATATACAGGTACTCATACATATGTACTCATATCTGCTCGAAATCTGTTTTTTATCTGCTCTTCCTTTCTCAGATTTCTCCTTGCTTTGTCTACAACATATTCTTATCCCCCGTTGTATATCTTTCTAGCAATCCATCTTCATTTCTTAAGCTGCTATATATATCTCCATTCCTTCATATATAGCTGTGTTTGAATCTGCATATCCTTCTTCTAATGGCATTCTTTAATTTCCAGTTATTCCTTTTATATTCTCCTTCCTCAGAATATGTATATACTTCCGTCTTTCTTCCTGCTTGCTGATCTTCTTTTAAATTACCTTCTTTTTAGAGTCTGTCTGGCCAGTAGTTGTAATGATTCGATTGTCATGGGACGTGTTCCTTAGTGACTATCACCCCTAGAGGGATGTGACTATTCTTAATCGTAGCTTTTATTTATTTTAGTGATCGCTGGCTGAAGTAAGTGTCTTTAGGAATCGATACACATGCTGGTGATTACTATTTGTTTTCTTAGTTAAACATAGTCATCTTCAGATTTTGTGAATATTTTATTATAATGTTTTTAACAATATCAATTTGATCTGTTTTGAATGGTTAATATGTTGTATATTTGTTTATATTAGTTATCATTATATTATAATAGTAATATCAGATCCATATATAATGGTTTATATTTATTTATTATAGATCATAATCATAATGATATCAAATGGTTAGCATTTATGATGTTGTATTTTATAGTCATAATTATAATTATAATCATAATGCTTAGATTGCCATCATATTTATATTTTTTGATATTTATCTTATTTAGTTATTTGTATTTCCATATGATAGCATTAAATTGCTAATATGTATTTTGTTATTTTTTTCTCATTTATTTGTATTTCAGGGACATGACATACACCCAAGCCCTAAAGTACATGATCTAATCTTCCCATGCAAGGCTTTCCATTTTCTATTGCAACCACCTCTTTGCCAAGCATTTACTCTAGTGAATCAAGCAACATACTTAATCGAATCAAATCTAGTGCACAAATGTTTGTCAAACTTGCACCCATACTCTAGAACGTCAACTTCATTATTGATTTCCACAAGCAATATAGTACTAGGATGGGTGACCTCCCAAGAAGTTAAAAGGGCTCTATAATGAATGGTTCATAAGGCACAACACTTGTTGAAGGTTTCACAAATGGGGTTGTTGTTGTGACCTTTTCACACATCACCCCATTGACAATGGGGACCCCCTAATTTTTGCTCCATTCTGATCTTTTGGCTTTGGTTTTCTCTCTCTCTCTCTGATCTTTTTGTCCTTCCAAGGGCATCTCTGTGTTTGACCTAAGTTGAAATTTTGGCTAAGTCTGTGAAATTAGGGTTTTTATTCTTCAGGCGGGTTTGAGGTCAAATTGAGTTGGCAAAGTAAAATTTGAGCTTGATACTACGATCAAGAAGCTTCAGGCAAGATCCCGTCAAATTTTCACTGAATTCTGACAACTTTCTATTTTTAGTAAGTACCAATGTGGGGCCTATTTTCTAGGGTTTTTCAAATTCTGACTTTTGCACTGCACTTAGAATACTTAGAACTCCTCACTTGCAAAATTTGAGCACAAACGGACAACTTGTTATTTTTAGCAGTCCGGGCTTCAAGAGCCATTTTTAGGTTTTGCATGCAAGATTTCTCAGTGCATGTCAGGATATTCTTCATGGGTTTTTCAAGAGCTTCGCAATGATATAACATGCAAGCAAAGTTGGTCATTTTTCAGGGACTTACTATTTTTAGCCAGTACTCGCATGCAAACCAATTTACTAGGTTTTTCTGGGTTTTTTGAGATCTCTCAAGCAGTGTGACATGCAAACTCATCCGGCGGCTGATTGGTCACTTTTTCAGACACTTACTACTTTTAGCAGGTTCACTCCAACAGCTCCCCGGCACCACAGTTTCACGAACAGAGCAACATGCAAAATTTGAGCACAAACGGACAACTTGTTATTTTTAGCAGTTCGGGCTTCAAGAGCCATTTTTAGGGTTTGCATGCAGGATTTCTCAGTGCATGTCAGGATATTCTTCATGGGTTTTTCAAGAGCTTCGCAATGATATAACATGCAAGCAGAGTTGGTCATTTTTCAGGAACTTACTATTTTTAGCTAGTACTCGCATGCAAACCAGTTTACTGGGTTTTTTGAGATCTCTCAAGCAGTGTGACATGCAAACTCATCCGGCAGCTAATTGGTCACTTTTTCAGACACTTACTATTTTTAGCAAGTTCACTCCAGCAGCTCCCCGGCACCACAGTTTCACGAACAGAGCAACATGCAACAAAAAAAGTGTCAAACGGAGGGTCATTTGAGCCGCGTGCAAGTCAGATTAGGGTTTCCAGCTTCAGGACTCAAAATGAGGGTAAAAAGCCAAGATCTTTGAAAATGAAGGTATCCCACTGCGATCGAATTCCTTCAAACAGTCTACTGGTAAAATTTGAGTGCAATCTGAGCACTTACTATTTATAGTAAGTCACCTCCAAAACGGGGCTATAAATAGCAAGTCAGCACGAGAGGCGGGCATGAACCAAGAGATGAGGACCACATGGTGAAAATTTCAAGTCAAACAGAGTTGCCAATGTCAAGAAATCAAAAGCTTACTAAAAATAGAAAGTTAGGGCGAACCAATTACAAAATTGACTATGTGTTCAGACATAATTAAATCATCAAAAATAGGAAGCATCACCTGTTATATGCGCCCTAGGCATCATGGAAACCTGAAAATTCGTCTAAGGCATTGAAATTTCCTGAGGACCCCCTCATATGTGCCCTTGATGGAGGAGGCTAGAGAAAAGTTGCTAAGTCACAAGAAAATTTCCTAACCCCACCTCAAATGCGCCCTCAAGAAGAAGAGGTTTGGAAAAAAAATCTTCTAAGTCATGAGAACTGGCAATAGCACCCCTCAAATGCGCCCATCTAAGGAGGCAAGGAAATTTTTTCTAAGTATTTGAAATTGGAAGCTCCACCCTCCAGATGCGCCCAAGTTGTAAGGAGGCCTTGAAAAGTTTCCAAGGTGTTTAAAATGGAAGCCACCCCCCTCATATGCGCCCATCACAAGCAGGGTGATAAGAAAAACTTCTAAGCAAGAAAAATGGAAGAAGCCCCTCTCAAATGCGCCCATGAAGGGGATGAGAGTTCAAAAAGGTTTCTAAGTATTGAGAAGTTCCTCCTCACCCCCCTAAATGCACCCAAGCAAGCATGGTGATGGAAAAGTTTCTAAGTGTTGAAAATTCCTCCTTCACCCTCTAAATGCGCCCAACTTGCAAGGTCATGGAGATAGAACGCCTAAGGCATGGAAGTGGAAAATTCCTTGACCCCACCTCATATGAAAAAATTTCTAAGAGAGTAAAATGGAATAACGCACCCCCATATGCACCCAAGGTTGCTAGAAGAGCTAAAGTTCTACTAAGGCATGAGAAGATGAAGCTCACACCTCTAAATGCGCCCTAGGCATCAAGGTGGAATAAAAATATTTCTAAGTCATAAAATGGAGGCTTGACCCTTCATATGCGCCCATGAGAAATGAGGTGAAGAAAAATAACCAAGGCATGTTAGATGAAAGTACATAAGGTGAAATGTGCCCAAGTCACGGAGGAGGCAAGAAAAAGTTTCTAAGGCATGAAAAATTCCTCCTCACCCCCCTAAATGAGCCCTCAAGAATGAAGGTGTGCAGAGGAGATGACTTGAAAAAATTTCTAAATGTTGAAAATGAAGGTGCAAGGTGGTAAATGCGCCCAGTTGTGATGAGAAGCTAGAAAACTTTCTAAGTGTTTTAGAACAGAAGTGGACACCTCCAAATGCGCCCTTGAAGAAGTTGGATGAAGTTTGCTTGAGTGGTGAACTCCATTCCTTGAAATGCGCCTAAGGTAAGACAAGATGGCTGAATTTTCTAAGGCATAGAAAATGAAGGCAGAAGGGGTCAAGTGCACCTAAGCTCAAGATGAGGTGAATTTTGTCTAAGGCATGAAGAATTTGAGGATGAAATGAAGCCCAAGCATCAAGCGTTCAATGCACCCTCAAGGTGGAGAAATTTCTAAGGCACTAACTCCAAACACAAGGTGGTGGATGCACCCTTGAAGAAAGCAAAGTTTGCTAGAGAAAAATGATGAATTTTACCACATCTGGAGATCAATCAATTAGAACATGGAAATTGGGTAAGTAAAGAGATTTTATATTATAAAGTGTTTTGATGCTCTTCTTTTTGTTTGTTTTGCAAGATGAACACCGGGGCCAAGGCATGAGGACTTGAGGTGATGAAACAAGTACTCCAGGATAACATTACAACTTTGGAAGAGGAAAAACTACATGTTTGAAACTCCTCTGTGATGTCTCATTTGCGCCTAGGCCATGAAAGAAGATGTTGGAAGAAACGGCTAAGTGATGGGATTTCAACACAAGGACCTAATATGCGCCCAACTCAAGAAGGCACGCGACAAAGTAAAGATGAAGAAATTAGGTGAAAAAGTTCCCAAGGCAAAGGGAAATGGCAGGGAAAATTTGTCTAAGGCATTAGGAATGTGATGCAAAAGAGGCTAAATGCGCCCAAGGCAGTGGGCTAGAGAAATATGAAAGTTACAAGGAAGAAATGTGTCCAGGAATTTAAACAACAGGAGGGCTGAACGTGAACAACTGAGCAATCGAACTCCAGATCCTATCAATTTTTATTATCTATGGAGACAATCTTAGAGACTCTTTTACCCTCCTCCTAGCGCAATAGAATTGGCAAGTAGAACAGAGGAAAATCATCATCAAACGGGAGAAAGAGGTCGCAGTCTTGGAGTTTTTGCCTGCCATATTAGTTCGAGAAGTAGAAGTGGTGTTATCCTGATTGATCGAGTTTGCAGTCAAAAAGAAGGACAGTGGGAACGTGTTTTTGGACGAGAATCTTCTGATGATAGTGGCCATTAATTGCTCATGGTGGTTTTTGCAGAGTAGAGTGTTGTACCCAATCCAAAAAATTTGCTTCATTAAGGCATTTTGCTTAAAATGGTCTAAACCTTGTTAAAATGATGTCAAAACGTAGTTTTTGGGCAATTTAAGTATGGGCTTTGAGTCAATGTCATGCCACGGAGATACTGGCAAAATTTGAAAAAATTGAAAATTAGGGTTTCAGAACTCTATTTTTAGGTCAAAACCCTAAAAATTTGAAACTTGTCAGAATTGACTGAAATTTGTTTTGATTGGTTTATTTTGCTTCACGATCACAGTGGTGAAGTCAATTTCAGTTAAGACTCAGTTTAAGCCTGGTGGGTAGTTTTCATTTTTTCAAGTGAGAAGTTAGGTTTTCTAAACTCATCATTGGCAGATGGCCATGTACCAGGTGTCAATAGCTAAACTCAAAACGCTTCGGTGATGTTTCTATGGCAAGTTTCGTCCAAAAAGTTACTTCGTCTCGGAGGAGATTTTCAAGGAGGTAAAATACTGTAAAATTGGCTAAGTCTGGATTGAAAAAGCGCCACTCTGAACTAGGGGCGCCCATCATTCTGGAAGCTTTATTCAACTTTTTGTGACTTGTCACTACCAAGATGACTTCTCCAGATTCCTAATAGCTTCGCAATGAGCCAACCAACTAGTCCAACGGAGGAGTGAATCGCCTGAAACAGGAGATTCAATGCAGAACGAGGAAAATGCAAAAAGTGATTAACACTGAGGTCAAAAGCACCCCTGGAGGCCAGGGGCGCCCATCTTTTTGAGACTTCAGATGGAGTCTTTTGATCAAGTGACACCCAAGAAGTTTGTTTCCATTTTTGGTCCAGCTCCACGACGCATCTGTCAGCAGGTGAATATGAGTTGCCGTGTTGCCATCATCAGTGGTCAAATTTGAGGTTTCAGACTTGATCAGGAACTGTTCAGAAAAGACAAAAGCGCCCCTGGAGGCGAGGGGCACCCAAGGTTTTTAAGCCTTCAATGGAATATGTTTGATGATTTCAGATACTCGTCTCGTTCGTGTCAGCTCCAACTTTCCGTTGCCTGTCTCAGCCGGGTCAGAAGATGTCTTGGCAGTCTGCAGCCGGAAGTTTAGTAGTTTTTGCCAGTTACAGTAATGGCTGACACTAGTTGGGTAAAGCGCCCCTGGAGGCCAGGGGTGCCCATGATTTAGGAAGGTTAAATGATGTTTATATACGAAGTGCTCTCCAGGAGCCTTTGCTCAGAATTCAACCTGCTCCGCAGTGAGCCAGTCAGCACATTCTGAAGTTTTTCCAAATGTCGGGAAACGTCAAGTGAAATATGGTCAAGTTATCAGTGAAAATAATGAAAATGCCTGAAAATATTCTAACACTGAGGTCAAAAGCACCCCTGGAGGCTAGGGGCGCCCATCTTTTTGAAGCCTCAGATTTATGAATTTTGGATCATCACCTCAAGGAATCTTCTTGTCAGATTTGGTCCTGCTCTTCGACGAAACTGTCAGCCAGTTGATCTGACGTGGCAGTCAATCAGAATCAGTGATCGAATGTGAGCTTCATTTGAGGTTTCTAGATTCAAATTTTCAGAAAAAAGTCTAATATGGAAGGACGCCTAAAGTCAAAGGTTGACTTTTTAAATTCAAAAATAGAAGTGTGCATGAGAAGAGTTTTCAGTTTACTCAATTTAGATCTTCAATTGAACTCTTTTCAAGTCGACTTCTAATAAACCTATTTTTGGTCATAACTGGCTAAAATTAGTTTGCATGTATCAGTTAACTGAATTTTTCAAAGTGGCGCACTAATTAGGGTTTATGGTACATCTAGTTAACTGAGTTTGAAGCCAAATATAGGCCATGCGTGAGTTTTGAAGCACCAGTTGTACTTCAAGCGCCATTTCCAATGCTTAGCATGCATTTCATATGCCTTAGAAGATATTTTTCTATATATTTTGCTACTAGCGTCCATTATTCTTCATCAAAGTTGACAAGGAACATCTTTTCTTGAGCATAAAATTGATTTAAAGGTGCTACAGATGTCAGATTTCAGTGTTATTCGTAGCTACAGATTCAGATTGTTCAAGGGAAGATTATTTCAGACTTGGTTTCTATTTTGCATGCAGGTTTTATCAGTTGTACTTCAAGCATAGGCGAATTTTTACAAAAGAAGAGAGAAAACAAATGAATAAAACTTCTATTCTTCTGTCTTATTTTCTTCTATTCTCGTCTTAGATTTTCTTCGCATGTCAAAGAAAACGGCAGATTTTTTAGAAAAGCATCATCTGGGTTCGAGTATGTTAGCATCAGCAACAATACCCATGTCTTAGATTATTTTGTGAAAATTGCCCCGTTGCCTCTTTTCTAGAGCATTGTGCTTTTTTTTTCAAAATTATCTTTGCATGTGGGCCTAAATCACGTTTTTTCGCAAATTTGTTGATCTGGGTTGTTTTAGGATTCATTTCTACACAAAACCCATGTACCAGATTTTCACGGAAAAAATTGCCCCCAATGCCCCTAACTGCCAGTTCAAATCTCAACCGAAAACCTTTAGCATGCAAACCTAAATCCCAATTTTTCGCAATTCTGACATTCTAGGTTGCATTAGAATTTGATTCTACACAAAACCCATATCTTAGAATTTGTCCGAAAAAATTCACTTCCCCTTGCTATTTTTAGCCTATCCCCAAGCTTTTTCAGTTTTTCCGAAGTTGTCCAAACATACCCGACTTTACAGTCAAAAGTCTAGTTTTTTAGAATGTAGTATAATCCCATAGACTATAAGGCCAAACAGGTCTTTCTTCATAACTTTCTGAAAACTACCGATACCGACTTAAGTCATGTTTTTCCCATCATCAATCTGAATTCATTGGAGGATATCAGCAGTACTACAATTAGAAATCTTGAACGTTCAGGGATACTTACAGCGGCATCCATTCCTGTCTTAGTCTTTGATCTCGAGTTCGTACTTGCTTGTGTCAAGCATTATGATTCGTCTACCAGACAAATCAAGTCGACAGATGGAAGGATTATTTGTAGCCTTAAACCGAGGGATGTAGAAAAATGTTTTTCTATTCCTCCACGTTCAGATCATTTCGCTGTATCCATTTCAGATTGTGACAGAATATGGGAAGAGGACAAGGATAGATCGCAGAAGAAAGTAGCTCAGTGATGGCTGAAGGTTCAGAAAACCAACATGCCAAGGAAGAGCAGGTTCTGAAGACGCAAGCGTTTTCCGAACATGGATGTTCTACCTCATCTCACGAGTTATTGATAAGAAAGAAACATTTGACTGGGCCATGTTTATCAGAGAGTGTCTTCACCAGCAAATTACAGAGTTCCTAAAGATACACGAATTCCACATGGTAACTTTTCTAGTTTACTTAGTTGCGTTTCAAGGCAGCTTTAAATTATTAAAGACCGATGGAGTTCTGGGCATTCAACGAGTACACGAATACTACCCTCAGTTGGAGTTTTCGAAAGCTGAACAGGACTTTACAGCAGTGAATGACCAATTTCTTATGAGGACAGTCAGAAATTTGGATAATGAGATGCATGTGAGGATTTCTGCAGAGGCACAATCAGCAATGGAGAGTTGGGCAGATTGGTTTATCCAATTCCCTACTTTCACATATATTCGTGTATATGGATATACAGGAGAGCCTCTAATGCTACCGAGGTACCCATCAGACAAGGTTCTTTTCATGGAGTTCATGAGACAGGCACATGAGGTTCACACTTTTCTTCGCAATCGACATAAGCCAGCTTTCACCTTTCCGTTTGAGTTGGGTATTTACAAATGCAAAACAGCTGTCAATTGCAAGTTAATGGCACATGAGTTAGAGAAACTTCAGCTTGAATGTTTTCCTCAGAAGCGTACCTATGATCCGTTGGGTCATTATTCAGCAAGGTTGGAGTGAAATATTTCACATTCGGCGGCGCTTGAGGACTTTTGGGTCAATTGTGAGGATGAATTTGAGGTGCGTCATCATCATTATTATAGGCTTACTATTCCACTGATTGCTGATTTCTTGTCAGAGGATGTGGAAGGCTTGTCTGATGATGATGGCGAAATACTTCTTCATTCATTCATTAAAGACCAAGTTGCTCGCCAGCCACTTCGCCAACCTGATTGGTATGTTCCAATAAACACTTCAGTGAAAGACTTGTCCAGGTCTGTTAGCAAAACAACCATGTACTTCCTTGAGAGCAAACGAAAGCGAAGGGTGATCCCAGTTACAGAGCCGCCAGCAGTGGTAGTTTCTTCTTTGCCTTCTACTTCTAGGGCTAGACCTAGAGTCAAGGTTTCCATGAAGCCGCCTGAAGGGGTTAAGATGGGAGTTAATTCAAAAGGAAAAAGCATCACCAAAAGGAAACAGATTGAGAAAGAGCCAGCACTTCCAGTTATAGAGACAGTACTTCAACAAGAAGAATTTCCAGTTACAGAGACAATACTTCCAGAGCCAGTTATTTCATCGGAACCAATAATTCAGGCTGAGGCCGGTTTGTCATCTCCAAGTTCACCTTTTTCACCACAGTCGTCTCCCATAGATATTGATTCGGAGCCTGAGTCTCCGATACATGAGACCTTCATACCAGTGGATCCGCCAACAGCTGATACAGTAGAAACGGCTCCATCTCGAGAGGATAGTATTCCTTATTCATCTTGGCTCGAGAAGTCATTGGGAAGGGAGAGGCGTATGCCTACATATAATCTTGATTTATCTGAGTTCGGTGAACCCCATCAAAACAAGTTGAATAAGAGGGCCAGAAAGCAAATTAACATTGAGAAAAATCCTGAGGCAGAGATCGTCATAGAGGTTGCTACTCCTCCAGAAGGAAAGTACTTAGATGAAGTTGATGTTGGTGATTTTACCTTCGTCAAAACTAATCTGGGTAAGAGTACTCGACACACCGACGTAAATCTATTCAGAGTCGTCGCGAGTAATCTGGAGGAACGCGTCATGAAGGATGGTGAGGATAAGGCAATTCTCAAAACTGAAATCAGGCAACTCCACATGTATATCTCGAGTTTGCTTCATGGCAACGAGGGGCAAGCACCCTTACTCCCACAACTTCGAGAGACCGCCGCAGATCAGCAGAAGATTCAACACTTGGTTAATTGAGGAAAGCTGTTGGATACCTGGATTGAGGACTTTATCATTGCTGGTCCACACCTCCTCATAGAGCTATATCAATTGAGAGTTGATGCACATAGTCTTCGCCAAAGAATTCAAGAGCTCGAGATTGTCATAGCCGAGCGTAAGCTGAAGGACCTGATTTTGATATCACAGCTTGCAGGAATCTATGACGCCATTGAAGCAGATGGAGATCAAAAGAAGGTCTTCACTTGGAGAGAGTTGTATCTTTGCAGGGTAGAGACATATGACAGGATTTCTGCTAAGATAAGCATGTTTCAGGAAAAGGTTGTTGCAGCTCTTCGTTTCATCAGCGAGTACATCACTCAGATCCCATGTCATTATCGGCATGAAGATGGTACATACGCCGAGTTAGAGGCAGTTCAGGCTGAGTTCGAAGAGTTAGTTCGTGATAACCTATGTGGAGGGCCAGAAGCGTCCAAGATGGAGGAGTTTACAATGCTGACTATCAGTTTCAAAAAGGTGACCACAGAGGTTAGAGATAGTCAGAGGGAAATCCGAGATGGAGACAAAGACTTAGACAAACAGTTAATCATCGTGGACAGCGTCAGAGTGCCAGATGATGATACTATTGATAAATTCTTGGAGGAGATGATAAACTTGGAGTAGACTTTCAGTTAGACCATGCGGTTGTTTACAAGGATGAGTCATAAGAAGCAGTTAACTCGAGGCTTCTTTCCGAGTTAAACTTGCTGTTACACATTGCATGCATGTCTTTCTTGGAAACATCTACGTACACTTGGAGTTTAGTTTAGATCTTTCAGTTGACTAATGATAGCACTCCAGTTGACTTGCTTTCAATAAGGATGTGCATGTTGCACTTTGTCCATTTAGATTAGATATTTCAGTTAACTGATGATAGTTTCCCAGTTAACTGTATAGTTTCATTCAATTAGGGTTTAGGAATAAGATCTTGCATGCATTGCAAGACTGTAGTTGACTCAAGGTGATTTTAGGGTTGCCTACACCTTGAAGTCTATAAATAAGAGCATTCAGCTCATTTGTATTTTAACTTTTGCTTGATAGCATACATGCTGCGCCTACCTTGCCTATAGTATTGCTATTATTGCATCTGTTCAACGAACTTTTACAGGAGATTAATATATGCTGCGCTTACCTTGCCTGTAATATTGTCTTTTTGGATTTGTTCACAAGAGTATTTGTTTTGATAATGAATTGTTATGCCACTCGGGTTCCATGCAATTATTATGATGAATGCTTGCCTTAGTTAGATATAGTGGCTAGTTCGATCGTGGATTGTATGCGTGTCTCGCCTATGCAATTTGCTGTCCTAGTTGGCTATCTTTTGTGTTTTGTTATCAATAGGCATATTCGAATTAAGCAAATAGTTGTGCCCAACTTGCCTTCATGTTGAGAATTCGTACTTAAAGCCTACTGTATGATGTGTGTCATAATAAGCCTATTCAACCGAGCAGATAGTTGTGCCCACCTTGCCTTCATGTTGCAAATTTGTACCCAGCTTATCGTATAATAACCATTCCCGCTCCATTTCCTCACGCTCTGTTTTCTTGAGGAAACTGGATAGATTTTAAAGAAGTTAGCTTAGTTGTAGTTAGATGATCTATGAAACCAGAAAATACTTAGCTGCAACGTTCTAGGTTTTATTAACCTTGTGCCTCTACCAGCTGAGAACAAAAAGATAGGATTTAGTTTAGTTTTCTATTCCATGCATTCCAGCACAACGAGGGAGCTTCCCCTCCTAATTTGACGAGCACTCATTACACAGTGTGCATAGCTGAACGTACAAACTCACACTCCAGAGGTGTTAGTTCTTACGACAACATAGTGGAGAATCTTTTGTGCTCATTTATTACCCCACTCCTCTTTGTGGCGGTTTTTAAGGCGGAATCCAAACTAGAGCTTACGTGGCTCAATCTAAGCCCTTCATTGTATTTGAATATGAGCCGTCCACGGGATTTGGCCAACTATAAAAGGGGCATCCCCCCTCATTTGTAAATTATTAGATTAGAATTAGAATTAGAGTTAAGTCAAAGAATAGAGAGAGCATATAGTGAATACCTTAGAGGTTAGCATAGCTTAGATTGAGGAGGAAAGAAAGTTTTCCCTTTGAAGGCTTTGTAAGAAGTTGTTGTGAACACTCTCATAATATAAAGAGTTCTCATTGATTGGTGATTCCATCTTTTGTTGTGAGTAGCTAGCAAGGCTTTTTCGTCTTTCCAGTTCACTTAGGATCTCAGAGTAGACTAAAGTAAAGTAGATTTAATTTCATGTAAGTAGTTGGTAGTTGTGGAATGCGTTGTTTAGTTTGAGCAAGCTTCATTTAACCATACCACTAGCGGGCTCACTGATGGTGGGTTCGCCTTGCGTGGTCGACTGGAATACTTTTGCACTTAACTTCAATTATGATTCATGTGTCGGCATGCATCGTTGTGATGGTATTTGCATGTTGGGTCGTAGTTTGAACATCTTTCATTATCCTTTGAAAATTGCACCGGCTCTGTAGAGGCTGTCCGAAGTGAGGCAAAGCAGAATTTGGTTTAAGCTTGCAAGAATTGATCTTCGTATCTCGCATATAGGAGTAGACAGTAGAATCTCTATCCCTATCCTTTTACTTTCAGTATCTTCTCGGTTAGTTTAGGAACCTGATCATCATCGGTAAATCATTCGTGTCTTGCAAGTTCTTCTCTTTCGATCGAACAATTGTGTAAGTCCCCTCGGAATAACCAGCAAATCACATCAAGCCAACTGAGACTATCTGTTGCATAAGGAACCTTGGAGTTGAATGTATGATCTTTCTAGCAATCTTAGCATGCAGAATACTTTGTTCAAGAGAGGATAGAGTAACCGTTGGGAAACTTTATTCTGTGTTGGTGCAGTCATAAAACACCCGTCAACAGTTGCAAGCTAAGTGGGTTTAACCTTGAAGAAAAACTCCATGGTTAAGCACACTTGAGTTGGAGTAGTACTAGGATGGGTGACCTTTTGGGAAGGCCCAATGCTTCACCTCTGTGAGCATCACCTAGATGCAATCAATGCTAAGTGGACCATTCATTATCATGAGAGATGGGTTCATCTAAACCACTACTCATGAAACATGGGTCAATGAGTTTGACTTGAAAAAGTACATGGTTGAATCTTGATAGCAATATCATAATTTGACATGTTGCGGAAAATACCTCCTACTTATCAATTGATGAGTTAAAGGAGCTCTATAATGAATGGTTCATAAGGCACAACACTTGTTGAAGGTTTTGCAAATGGGGTTGCAAGCTAAGTGGGTTTAACCTTGGAGAAAAACTCCATGGTTAAGCATGCTTGAGTTGGAGCATCACCTAGATGCAATGAGTGCTAAGTGGACCATTCATTATCATGAGAGATGGGTTCTTGTGAACCACTACTCATGAAACATGGGTCAATGAGTTTGACTCGAAAAACTACACAATTGAATCCTAATAGCCATAGAAAGAAAAACTCGTGGAAAACTTGGCGAGTTGCAATTTGCACGCCGAGTTTTTCTGCCATTTACTCACCCCCTTTACTCGTCGTGCAAATCAAAAAAACTTGCACGATTGGCAAGAAAACTCACGTAGCTGAAGAAAGGTCATTTTGACTTCATTTTTTCACACTATCAATTGCTCTGCTTCAGCAAAAACACTGTCCCAACCATTTTGCACTTTTATAGTGATTTTGCATAGAGACGAGATTTGAAGGGGATTTTCATCAAATTTCAAAGGCAAATTGGATTTCCAAGTAGGTTTTCTTATTTTTCTTATTCTTTCTTATTTTTTAATTTTTTCTCCATTTTTGTTGATTGTAAGTTTAAAAAAGAGCATGAATATAGTATAAAAAGGATTTAAATAGATTTAGATTCATCAAAACAAGATTTGCTGACATATTTTTTATTTTTTAGCATATTTTTCTTTTCTTTCAAAAAAATTTCAAACACTAGTTATTTTTTTTATTTGAATCCTCTTTTTTGTTGAAGAACATGTTTAGAATCTTAGATTAGTTTAATTTTTTACTAATTTAAAGTAATTGTCTGATTTTTTCATTGTTTTCGCATTTGTTTCAAACCCTAGTTATTTTTATTTTTAAATTAATCGTTGCTGCTTTTCCTAACATGAATTATCTTATGTTCATATATTTCTATTAATATATTATATATTTGTTATTTACCCATTATATTTATAAATTTAATTTGTGAGGATATTTATTTTTATATTATTCTATTTTGAAAATGATACTCAACAATTATAATTAGAATAATAATATTTCAGTTTGTCTTTTAATTATAATTATTTTATTTATTATTATTATTTTTAAGTTATTTGTATTCTAATATTTAGAATATAATAAAAAATAATTTACCAATATATTAATAATATTATTATTATTTGATTAATTGACTTATATATATTATTATAATAATAATAATATTATATTCATTTCTGACTATTATAATTGTAATGTTATCAATGATAATTATAATTATAATGATATTTTAAATTGCCTTCTTCTAAATCAGTATTCTATCTAATGTGCATATTACTAACATGTTATTGTATATCTAAAAATATAAATATATTAACTGTATGCTTATCTCAGATGCCCCTTTGTGATGGGGACATCACAAGTCTCCCCCGCTTGACTTTGCTCGTTCTCAAGCAAAACACCTTAGTTTCTCCTAGGATCTCTTCTTCTAATCTCTCACTAACGGCACACAAGTTAGTCACGCTTTTAGTTGAGAATGTTCTAAATGATTACTCCATTTGAATAAGTATATCCATTAAAATATAAATATATCAAATATACTTATCTTTGTGATGGGGACATCACAAGTCTCCCCCGCTTGATATTGCTTGTCCTCAAGCAATCCTTAATAATTCTCTTCTTCCTGAAAATCTGGATGTTCTTGCTGGTACAGTGATCTTCATCCTAGAAAAAGATTGTAACACCTTGTTACCTGTAATCTCTTTCCAGGCCCTCTAGATACCTTGTTCCTAAGAATATCCCTCTCTCTTTCCATCAAGCCCAAGAGCACGAAGCGACAACTAGTCATTCGGCCTCCTGGCCCCAACTAGGGGTTGGCGTACTTGATGGTTGTGTATTTCCTCCTTTTTGATCAAGCCCAAGTGCACAAAGTGACATATAGTCATTCAGCCCCTTGGCCCCAACTAAGGGGTTGGCGTACTTGATGGAGGTGTATTCCTTTCTTCCAATCAAGCCCAAGAGCACGGAGTGACACCTAGTCATTTGGCCTCCTGGCCCAAACTAGGGGTGGGCGTACTTGATGGATATGTATTTCTTCCTTCCAATCAAGCCAAAGACACCTAGTCATTTAGCCCATTGGCCCCAACTAGGGGTTGGCGTACTTGATGGAGGTGTATCCCTTTCTTCCAATCAAGCCCAAGAGCACGAAGTGACACCTAGTCATTTGGCCTCCTAGCCCCAACTAGGGGTGGGCGTACTTGATGGATATGTATTTCTTCCTTCCAATCAAACCCAAGAGCACGAAGTGACACCTAGTCATTCGGCCCCTTGGCCCCAACTAGGGGTTGGCGTACTTGATGGAGGTGTATTCCTTTCTTCCAATCAAGCCCAAGAACACGGAGTGACACCTAGTCATTCAACCTCCTGGCCCCAACTAGGGGTGGGCGTACTTGATGGATATGTATTTCTTCCTTCCAATCAAGCCCAAGAGCACGGAGTGACATCTAGTCATTTGGCCTCTTGGCCCCAACTAGGGGTTGGCGTACTTGATCGAGATGTAGGTCTTGAACTTTCGGCTTCTTGCGAGAGTTGTGGCTTGATTTGTGCCTCATGGATACCCTTATTTGGGTATATCCACCTTAGTTCTTTACATGCATAATAATGTTACACCTTATCCTGCAAGGTAATGACTTATTAGCTTATATTGAAAACAAAAAGAATTACATACAATAGTTAGTTTGTTTCTTGTTCTAGTCAAGAACTCTCAAGGGTTCGCCCTTCTTGACTTTGTCTATCTCTAAACACTTTGATGGTTTCTTCTCTTTCCCATGTAGCATCTTCTTCAGGAAGTCCCTTCCACTTGATTAGAGATTTGGTAATGATCTTGTTCCTCTATTTCCTTTCTCTGGTGTCTAGGATTAATTTTGGCTCTCAAATAAGTTGTACTTCATCGTCTAGGTAGCTCAAGTAGGAAAACAAGCAACTCAAGAACATAGGCAAGTGGCTTAAGCACATAGGCAAGTAGCTCAAGTAGACAAGCAAGTAAGCAAGTAGCTCCAGCAAGTATGCAACTAGCTCAAGTAGACGGGTAGGCAGCTCAAGAACGCAAGCAACCAGCTCGAGCATGCAAGCAACAGCTCAAGCATGCAAGTAATCAGCTCAAGCAAGTAGGCAAGTAGCTTAAGCAGACAAGCAAATAGCTCAAGCATACAAGCAAGTAGGCAACTAGCTCAAGTAAGCAAGCAACTAGCTCAAGCAAGTAGGCAACTAGCTCAAACAAGTAGGCAACCAGCTCAAGCACACAAGCAACCAGCTCAAGCAAGTAGGCAACTAGCTCAAGAAGGCAAGCAACTAGCTCAAGCACACAAGCAACCAGCTCAAGCAAGTAGGTAACTAGCTTAAGTAGGCAAGCAACTAGCTCAAGCACACACAAGATGGCAGGAAAGATGCTCTGATACCACTGTACTGTCCTGTTGTGACCTTTTCACACATCGCCCCATTGCAAATGGGGACCCTAGTAGTTTTCCCTCTGAGTTTTGCCTTTGCGTTTTGTGGGGTACTTAGAATCTGAGTTTTTTGAAGGTCATCCGAGTCAAGAAATGATTTTGAGCCAGAATCAATGCACGGACGTCATCAAAGTGTTTAGAAGGCCTTGTGGATGAAGATCAACTGTCATTTCGGTCAATTCTGACACTTCCTAAATTTTAGGGTTTCCACCCCAAGCCCCTATTTTTTAGGGACTTTTTTTTGGCATTTTTAGCCCATTCTAGACTTCCTATTTTTTAGGGGCTATTTTTAGAAAGTTTCTATTCTTGGAAAGTGTGCAGGTCAAGGTGTCATCAACATCAACTGCAGAAAAGCTCCAAAATGGAAAATTTGAAAAATCTAAAAATTTGCCTAAGGCGTGGACAAGCATGTGCTAAATTCGCCCAAGCATGGAGAAATCAAAAATGGCATGGACACTGGACAAGTCCGCCATTGAAAGAAAAATATAGCTTGGACATGAGCCAAGTCCGCCATGAGGAAGTGGCCTGGGTATGAGGCAAGTCCACCCAGCAATATGGAAAATGTCTTGGACATAGGCCAAGTCCGCCCTTGGATGAATGGCATGGAGACTAGTGAAGTCCGCTCCAAGATGTTGGGAGTGGCTCAACCCACAAGCAAGTCCGCCCTTGGATGAATGGCATGGACATAGGTAAAGTCCGCCCCAAGAGGGAAGGATGGCTAAACACACAAGCAAGTCCGCCATATGTCAAGTGGCTTGGACATGGACAAAGTCCGCCCAGCCTAAACCAAAATGGCACAAGGCATAACCAAGTCCGCCATAGCAAGATGGAAGTTGGGACAAGCCACAACCAAGTCCGCCATATGTCAAATGGCTTGTGACATGATGAAGTCCGCTGCAAGAAGGTTGGAGATGGATTGGAAGTAAAGAAATTCGCCCAAGATTTTGGGAGATGGCTCAAGACTAGGCAAAGTCCGCTCCATAAAGGTTGGAAGTGGTAAATCACAAGAGAAAATTCACCATATGTTAATTTAAATGGCAAATAGCTAGTGGAAGTCCGCCCTAGGCTTGAGTAAAATGGAAAAATCACAAGGCAAGTTCGCCTAGGCCTTGAATGGCATGGAAAATACTTGGAAAAATAAAGATTGAAGATTTTTGCCTTGGAGAAATAAAATTTAAAATTTTGCCTAAGTCTAGACATTAAAAAAGTTTTTAAAAAAATCAAATGGCATGTCTGGACAATGAGGAAATTCGCCAGAAGTAAAAGATCATGGCAGGATTGACAAAGATAAAAATTTGCTTTAGGCAAAGGCACGGAACAATTTGAAAAGACAAAATTTAAATTTGCCTTTGGATAAAATAATAATTAAATACTATGATTTAATTATTTTAACGAATGGGTTGGAAACAACACATAAAATATTATTTTAATATTTTATTTTCCAAAACCCATTTAATGAGAAAATTCGAATTTTCTCTAGGCAAATTTTGAGAAAAGGAAAGAAAAGAAAAAACCTCACTGATCTAGCGTCGAAATTAGAAACTTTCTTTACCGACTGGTGCTGAAGATGGAAATTACTATTCGAAAGGGAAATGCAAGCCAAGTTCAGACTGGATTAATTGGAAACAATTAAAATTTGCTAAATGGGTCGATTCTTTCAACCTTAAATTGGTTTTGCACTTCATTTCTCAATCATTCTTTCAAAAACGAAGTTGTGAAGAGAAGTTTGTCTAAGGCAAGAGAAGTTTTGTGAAGAGAAGTTTTATTTTTTTTCTTTCTTTCGAAGTTGAAAGCTGAAAAGGGCGAATTTATTCATCAGCAACACAGTTTTTTATTGCCAGGCAGATTTTACTTTCTCTATTCCGGCAAAGAATTCTCTTTTCGAAATGATTTAATTCTTTCATTTCCAGCAATAGTTTATTTCAAAAATTAACTTATCAAGTTGGCTGGAATATATTTGTTTCGAAGTAATGGCAGAAATAAATTCTAAATTTTAATATTTTCTTTTGCAAATTTATGCTGGACAAAGGAGAATCGTCAAAGAAAATGAAATTCTCCAACAAAGGTTTGCAGCCGGAGTCTAAAATCGTCTCTAAGTGGAAGAATATTGCGGATACCAATCTTGGCCATGTTGACTTTGACGAGTTCAGGAAAAGAATGTATGGAAGTAACGAACTTTTGCCTACGCTAATTGCAC
This sequence comes from Sequoiadendron giganteum, assembly GCA_007115665.2. Taxonomy (NCBI): domain Eukaryota; kingdom Viridiplantae; phylum Streptophyta; class Pinopsida; order Cupressales; family Cupressaceae; genus Sequoiadendron; species Sequoiadendron giganteum. Next base: position 10,753,023 of record CM021102.1, on the reverse strand, counting down.
GGAAAATGATGCGGAACGGCATAGTTCAAGCTGCAGGATTTACGCCGGCAATCGAATGTCCAGAATTAATTGTGGAGTGTGCCTTACATTACAATGCTAAAGAGAGACAAATTGAAGCGCCTGATGGCAGAGTGTTGGCATATCTGAGCGAACTAGCAGTACAGGAGGCATTTGGAATTCCGGATTATCATCGAACATATTACAAGTCAAAGGAGGATGCGCAGAAATTGTATGAAGATCAACAAATCCTTTGTGCCACAAACATGAACAAAAATTGGTTGGTAAAGCCAAGACCGTCAGCCAAAAAGATGCCTAAGAAGTTGCTCAGGCCGGATTTCAAGGAAGATTATGGAGATATGGTCTTGCTGCTGAATAGAATGGTGAGTAATCCTCAAGGTGCACCTTTTGAGACTTGGATGTATTACTTCATTGACAAAGTAACTTCTGGAACAAAAATGGTTAACTGGTCAAGGATGATCAGTGACAGTATTCACGAGCAGTTGGTCAACTTGGAGAAGACCAAAGCCTTTCATATGAGTTCCTACATTATATACTTACTTGCTCGAACCTACCGATATGCCGGTCTGATCTGCAAAGGTGTAGTCGGCAATGGCGAAAGGGAGTTCAGGGTTTATAACTACTATCCTCAATTGCAGTTGAGCGAGAAGTCACACTTCCGCCGGGTACATGATGCTTTTTCTCATGTATATTACTCGGATACTTCAAGGTGGAACACATCAAAGGCTCACCCGTGAAGCAAAGAGTTTAATCAACAAATACGGATCCTAGTTTATCCAGTTTCCTAGATTCACCTACATCCGAATACAGGTATTCACGGATTCTCCTTACAAGTTTCCAATCTATCCTACCAACAGAATGATTTTGCTGGAAGTGCTAAGGCAGTTGGAAACATTCCAAAGCATCCAGAGACCGAAACTGAAAGCAACCGTCACGTTTCCTCTCTTTATTGGAAACATGGTCGAACCTTGTCCGTCAACACAGGCAGCAGAAAGTGCCCGAGTGGAGATACAATGGTATCCATTCACTTCATACAAATCCAGAAGTGACTTCGATCCGCTCAATCATATTGGAGCTGTGGACGGAAGGAAATATAGGCACAAAATCGACCTTGAGGACTTCTGGGCGAATGCTGCTGATGAATTTGAAGTAAGGAAAAGATTTTGGTCGAGACTACCTTTGGACATAATTAGGACAACGGAACTCTTCCGTGTGCCTGACCAACTGGATGATGATGAAGTGTATATGCAGCCAGGCTATGATGAGAGACTGCCACTTCTTCCTGTTAAATGGTCTGAGCTGGAGCTTGGTGACCTGACAATTCTTATGAGGCCTGTGGTTAAGTACTGTCAATGGTGGGTAGACCAGCAGGTACAGACTTTGAGGCAACGGGGTATATCGTTCACCTATGACTTGATGGGCGAAGCTGAGTCCTGTTCTTCCAATGTTGGTGCTTCTCAGGGAGAGGAGCTAGTTGAGCCCACCAACCAGAAAAAGAGAAAGGGTAAGGAAAAGGCGATAGGAGAAGAACTAATCCAGAAAAAGTCTAAACCCCTTCACTCAGCCACATTTAGGAATGTGGAGCAATTATTGATTATGGACGAAGAATCATGGGGACACATCAAAGTTCTTTCGCCAGTTCTTGAAAAGGACATGGAACCCATGCAGCTTGAGGACGACTTTCATCACTCTCCAACTGGCACGAAAATTTGTGAGTCGGATGAGGATTTGGATGTCATGGGAGGCGACTTCCAAGAGGGAATGATTTCAGCCCTCAAAGGCATTCAGGAGGACCCGTCAGTGCAGGAGATCCAAGACATCCAAAATATTCCGGAATATGAGGATGATGGAGTTGAGCAGCTGACAATCCCAGATTGGTTGAAGGAAAGGCTTAAAGTCAAGCTACCAGTTGAGATGCCAGAAGAGGATGATATTACGGATTTCTTGGCGAGGTTGGAACAAGCTAATACGAGGAAACCGGCCAAGAAATTCTCCACCATTCAAAGAGATGAGACTGGTAATCGTACTGTGCAGATTGCAGTACCGATGGTTGAGAAGCCACAGGATGAGATTACTCCAGCTGAGTATGCCATTACGGTCATTGACATTGGTCCATCAACGAAAGAACAGGAAGTAGAAGACCTGGATAACTCTGTTTCTACCATCAAATCCAGGTTAGAAAAGGAGACTTTAAAGAAAAAAGAATATAAGATGGAGGTTGAGCGCCTAAAGGAATATATCCGGCATTTGACAAGGCCACTCAACCAAGGTGACCAATCAGCCCCTCTACTCCCAAATGCATCGTAGGAGCCGGCAGAAAATCTTGAGAAGGAACTAACTATTGCTAGAGAAACAAAGGAATGGATGACAGGGAAAGAGGGAGAAGTAATGGCATTCGCGGAGAAGTTGGCACATGCTTATGGGCAAACTTCTTCCTTACACACAAGAGTTAGAAACTTGGCTGAAGCATGGGACGGACTCCAAGACATCCAGGATAGAATCATTCCATGTCTTCGAGACATAAGGAGAATCCCCAAGCAAAGGTTGGTCGATGAGGAGATTATTGCAGCTGGAGCGGCATACGACTTCAACAATTGGTATTATGCATTGGTCTCACGTGGCGAAGTGTTGGAAAAGGCTAAGGCGGAAAGTGCTAGAATTGATGAGCAAGTGAAGGGTGTTCAGAATAATATTTTCCATATGGCGGCAGATGTGTTGAACAAGGACATCATCCGGGAAAATGACTTGCGGTCGGGCAATATGCAAAAGGAAGTCCAAAAAAATTTCTCCATCATGCCAATCTCGGGAGAAAATTTGACTAAGGCATTTGACCTCTTGGCTGTCCGGAATACTTTCTTGCAGCATGAATCAGAGTGGACAATTGTCTTTGCCGATTGTGCGGACAGTTTAGACCTACTGGAGTACAAGGTCAATGCCTTGTCGGGCATTACCATTGAGGAGGTTGGCGCCATTGTGTCCAGATTCATCGGACGGAACATTGCGAGAGCGGATAAGGACGCAACTCTCAGTGGATGACTCATCTGCTTGTCAACTGGTTGATGTTTTGGCAACCCTAATTAGGGTTTTCTTGTTTAAATCTGGGCCATTGATCTTGATTTGATCTCGGCCGTTCATTGTATTTGGGAATTCTATATGTACCCCTCCACTTTCATTTGAAAGGCATGAGAGGAATTATTATCAGAGGATTAGAAATTACAATTTTGGAGTTAGAAGAATTAGTTTAGAGATTTAAATTTTAGAAATAAGAGGAGAGTTTTATGAAATTGTTGCGAAAACTATTATGATGATGAAATTCATAAATGCATGAGATGCTTTGAAATCTTTATTGTCAAATGGGTGCATGGTTACATATTTTCTCTTTCTCATAGAATTGTTCTAGATTAGAAATTTATTTGAGTATTAGTGGAACGAAAGATTGATAGTGAAGATTGGTGTAACTTAGCTCATACTTTCTTCAAATGGATGTTTTTCATTTGATGCGTAAAGTTAGACTGAGCTTTAATATGGATGTTTTTAACGTTTACTTCAAATGATGTTGTTCAATTGATGGTATTATTTGTAGTAGAAAATCTCAAGCACAAATCCCAGAAGATTGCAACTGCTTTTGTGTAGTTGTCGTTTTATGTGGCGAGACAAAGCATGGTTTCATTTAGTTTCATCCAATCTTTGCAATCTCCTAGTTCCGTAGGATTGATCTAGGATTTCTGAACCCTCACTTCTTTTTTCATTTCTTTATCCAAAGTCCAAAAAGTCCAAAAAAATTACAATACTACATTCAAAGTCCTTGCTTCCAAATAACTTACCGAAGTAAATCCCTTGGGGTTACCAGCAAATCACAATGACCACAGAGCTTGTCCACACCCTAATTTTGAAACATTGGAATTACCGTGTGACCTGTCTTGCAATCTTAGCACAATAGGTAATTTTTCAAGAGAGGATAGAGCATCTATGGATACTTTATTCTAGAGTGTTTGGTGTGTCACAAAACACGCATCAACAGGTTCGCACCTCTTCAAGAATGAAGTCGGCCCAATAAGGCAAGACATATTTCTTCATAAAATATTTGGCCTTTAATTAAATCGCACCTCTTCATAAATGACGACTTTAACAAGGTCGATTGCATTAATAATTAAATATTAATTATTATTAATCATATTAATAGTGCATCATAATTGAGGCGCCTCCTCAATATTAAATAAATCGATTTAAGATAAATTAAAATAGCCAAGGGCTATATTTGAATTTATCTTCACAATTGTGGCTAGAAGTAATTCATCTAGACGTTGAACATCAACAATACACACCTCAACAAAGTGGCATTGTTAAACGGAGAAATCGCATCATCATGGAGGTGGTTCGTAGCATGTTGAAGGATTCTCATTTGGGACATGCTTATTGGGATGAAGTTGTGCATACATCAATTTATCTTTTGAATCATTCGCCAACCAAAGCACTTGATGGCATTACACCAGAAGAAGCATGGACAAGGGTAAATCCATCTATTTCTCATCTTCATGTATTTGGTTGCATAACATGCATGCACATTCCTAAGCAACAAAGAAAGAAGCTTGATGAAAAATCCATGAAATATATTCTTCTTGGTTATAGTAGTGAGTCTAAGGCATATTGTCTTACGGATCCTATCACTAAGAAGATGTATATCAGTAGAGATGTAGTTTTTGATGAGAAAAGTGATTTAAGTTCACCTTCCACATCCTCACCTACTTCTAATAGTACTCCTATTTTCAACATGGATGGGATAAATAATGAGGATGTTGAGCATCAAACTAACTCAACACCTACAAATATCACAAGACCTTTGCCTAAGTGGTATATTAGTACCATTCGTGATGCAAAGCTAGCTAGAGTCTCAGACACTTCCACTTCAAGACCAAGGACTTGCAGTATGGCTCGCAATGAAGTAAATCTAGCATTAATGGGTTCAGTTGTTGATAATTTTGAGCCATCTAATGTTCAGGAAGCACTAGAATCAAAGCCTTGGAAAGAGGCTATGGATGCAGAGTATCAATCTCTGATGAAAAACAACACTTGGGAGCTTGTTGATCTACCACCTAGTAAGAAAGCAATTCGATGAAAATGGATACTTAAAACTAAGTATAAAGCAGATGGTAGTATAGATAAATATAAGGCTAGACTTGTAGCTAAAGGTTATGCACATAAAGAAGGGATTGACTATGAGGAAACATTTGCTCCCATAGCAAAACTTAAAACCATTAGAATGATTTTTTCTTGAGCAGCATAGTTTGGATGGAATTATATCAAATGGATGTAAAAAGTGCATTTCCCGATGGAGACCTTAAGGAGGAGGTCTATATGACCCAACTAGAGAGATACATTGCACTTGGTAAAGAAGAAAAGGTATGCAAACTTGTCAAGTCCCTATATGGTCTCAAACAAGCTCCAAGAGCTTGGTATATTAAAATTGATGAACATTTGCTAAAACATGATTTTACTAAGCATCCATATGATCCAAATCTCTATCTCAAGGATCAAGGAGGGGATATTGTGATCATTAATGTATATGTTGATAATTTAGTTATCACAAGAAGCTCAGAAACAATGGTTGAAACAACAAAGAATGATCTTAAGAAGGCATTTGATATGACAGATCTTGGGCTACTGCAATATTGTCTAGGCTTGGAGGTATGGAAAACAAATTACCATATCTTTGTATCACAAAGAAAAAATGCCAAGACACTACTCAAGAAATTCAGAATGATGGATTCCAAACCCATGACTAGACCTATGGAATCAGGTTTGCAGTTATTTGTGTTTGATCCATCTGCTCAAGTGAATGCAACTCTCTATCGACAGATGATTGGAGGTTTGATTTACTTGAATTACACTAGACCTGATATCAATTTTGTTGTTAATTATCTCTCAAGATTTATGCAAGAACCAAAAATGTGTCATTGGAAAGTAGCAAAACGGGTACTAAGCTATATCCAAGGTACAATGAATCATGGTTTGGAATATAAAAGGAGTGATCAGTTCTTCTGGACAGGGTACACCGATGCAGATTATGCAATTTTGTTGATGATCAATTCTTTTGGATTTGTTTTCTTCCTAGGTGCAAGACCTATTTCTTGGGGAAGTAAGAAACAAGCCACAGTTGCTCGTTCCTCAATAGAAGCAGCATATCATGCACCAAGTGCAATAGTTTGTGAAGCAGTTTGGCTACACCGCATATTAGAATGATTGGGAGTACCACAAAACCAGCTTATAGTCTTCTATTCTGATAATTAGAGTATTCTCAAGCTTGTTCGTAATCCAGTGTTTCATGAACAAACCAAGCATATTGGCGTTGACTGTCACTTCATACGAGAACATTTCCAGCAAAACAACATCCAACTCCAATTTTGCTCAACTTAGGATCAACGTGTTGATATCTTCACCAAGCCTCTTGCACAAGGGAAGTTTGAAAGTTTCTAAGATTCTCTTATTAGTACTTTAAAGAAATGATGTAATAAGGGGGGAATGTTGGGTACGGTTGGTATCATCCGAGGGGGGGGAGCTACTTAGTCCTTTTCTTTTTTTCATCTCTCTTTTGGGGAGGAGTTTTGTTTCACTGGGTTTTCTCCTTTTCTACGGTTGTGAGAGATTTTTCTGCATTGCTTTGTACATGGGTACCTAACATGGCATCATTTGTCGAGACCCATCATCTTTGACATCCTCCTAAGCTATGCTTAAAGGGGGGTGTTGGTGTACATTTTTATTTTCCTAGTGGGTTAATTTATTTTCCCTTAGTCCTAGGTTTTTCCTACACTTAATTAAGCTTGCTTAGGATAATAAAGTGTGTTTATTATTTAAAAACTAGGAGATAAGTGATGAGTTGTTCCCTTCCTTAAAGGGTGGAACTACTTTCCACTTTTGGTGGGCATCTCCACTTTTGGTGGTCCATCTCCACTTTTTGTGGTTGATTCCTATTGGTTCGATTTGCCACCTACCACCTCTCCTAAGTTCTATATAAACTCACTACCTAACTTGTATTTGCATCCATTCTTGCAATACTCTTGCATTCATTCATGCATATTTGCATTGTATCTTTTTCAAGTTAGAGGCTCTTAATGCAATTTTGTCATATTGACATTTCATAATCTCTCGAAGTCTTGGTGTGCATTCTTTATGCTTTTCTAGTCTATGTAGCTTTGATTTTCTCTTATAAAGTTCTAGGGTTATTCAATCTATTTCAGATTTCTAACACTTTCGAGGAGAGAGCCAATGCCTGCTGCTTCTTCCTAGTCCATGTGACTGCACCGGATCCCAAACTGAACACATACCCAAATGTTGATTTCCTTTCATCAACCGAACCTGCCCAATCCGAGTCTGTGAAACCACTGAGTCTAGAATCGTAATCCCTAGTGTAAAGAAGTCCATGATCAAAAGTGCCCTTCACATAATGTAGC